>VYXF01011139.1:69056-84554 GCA_013397295.1 Polioptila caerulea
TGAGGTACAATATTTCAATATTTGTTGTATTTTCAAATGGTTATGAATATGCACATGAATATTCAATCTTTTTCTGAATTTGGTATTTTTTTGGCTTCTCTGCCTCTTAGTTTCTCAGCTTTCTGTACTTTAGCCTTACATAACTTTTTTTAGAGCTTTTGACACTTTGAAGCTTCTTGCATCTAAATGTCATTAGATACCCATCATAATTTTGTTACGGACTACCATGAACACTATAATTATTCCACATAATTAATTCTTTTTCAAATGCTTGAAACTTCTTCTATTTGCCCTTCATCTCTGCTGAACGTTTCCAGGTGTTTCAATTTCTCTTTGGACATTCCTAACATGGGGTAATTGTCTTTTACTGCCTGCAGGAAAGGAAGATCCCTCGATAGAACCAGCAGCAGGCAGAGCAGATCCTGCACTCTCAGTGAGTGCAACACAATTTAATCCAGTTGTAAATGCAGGGAACTGGGCTTTAGACAGATTGGTGTTATTTTAATGTGAGTTTTTTCCCACCTGTTCCCTATTAACTCCACTGACAGTCCCTAATATGCTTCTGTCCAGCCCTGTGTGGCCACTTCTCAGCACTGTTAAAATGTGGAAAAATGAAGCAGGGAAGAAGCAGCTCTGGAAATGAGAGAGGAGGAGAAGAATGCAAGACACAAGGGATGGAACAAGAAGAACTAGGAAGAAAAAATTCCAAATGGAAAAAGTTGTGAAAGTTAATGAAAGATAGATGGATTCCCATGTTGCACGCAAATGTTGAGGGAAACAATTTTCTCTTTCTAATACTTTACAAAGCCTCCTCTTATCCAGAATCAGACTGGTGTCCTTGCTGGGTTTAGCTTGTTTTGCTTTGTTTTTAACACAGTCCACCTGTCTTGAAGGTCGTGGTGTGGAACTGATTTCAATAAAACACAGGAAATTGAGTTAATGGTCCTGATCTCTTTCCCTGAAGTGATAGAATCCTCCGAGGGAGGCCAAGGCTTTTCTAGCTCCAGCCAGCCTTTGGCAATGCCTTGTCAGGAGCCAGTAATCTCAGTTTGACACTCTTCTTTCCCTGGATCCCATTGCTTAAATTACACCCAGTAAAAATCAGCTGACTATTAAGCAGGCTATCCTTTGTTCCAGCTTGCAACCTGCTGCCCCTTTTATCTGTCCCTGCAAACTCTTTATCTCCCTGCTGAGGTGGCACTGGTGAAAATAAAATTATTGTGGCTAAGGAAGAGGGATATACCCAGAGCTGTGTGGCTCACAGGTTCTCTCCCTTTCTGACAACCTTCTTTGGAAGAGGCAGTGTAAAGGGCCAGTTCAGTCTGGAAGAGAATATTTGAGCTGATAAAAAATTGTGTCTGCAACAGCTTCTGAATTAAGGAAAAAAAAGAAAAAATGGAAGAGAGGAGGAAAAAAACCTACCTCATAAGAATAAATCTGACTATAGAGTAAAAGCACAACATAGAATTCAACAAGAAAATACATAAATCTTGTATTTGTCACAGAATCATCAAGGTTTGAAAAGACCTCCAAGATCATCAAGTCCAAGTTTTGACAGCTAAACCAGAGCCCTGAAGGCCACATCCAGTCATTTCTTCATGGCTGGGGCCTCCAGCACCTCCCTGGTCAGCCCATTCCAGTGCCTGGCCACCCTTCCAGTGAAGAAGTCAGTGTCTTTTAGTAGTGACAGGCCCAGAACTCGACTCAGGATTTGAGGTGTGGCCTCACCAGTGCCCACTGCAGAGGGACAATCACCACCCTGCTCCTGCTGGCCACACCATTGCTGAGCCAGATTTTTATATTAATTTCTTTGTCAAAGCACCTTGATCAAGAAATTACAGATTTTAGCAGGTGGTTCTGAGGGGAAAAAAATGTATTTTGTAATTTAGGAGAAAAACAGTATCTTTGATTATAGAGGGAGGAGTAGAATTGGTGCTGACACAAAAGTGTCTTGAAAATCTACCAATTATTCCTGAAATGCTGTAGAGAATGTTGTGAAATAGAGAAAATTAAAGAAATAGCATATTTTTCCCTAATAGAAGAAGTTGTTGGAAAAGGAGCATAAGTCCTCACCTTCATCAGTCCATAAGCTGAGGTACCAAGTAATTGAAATTATTCCACTCTCATTTTCTAATGGAACTTTTCATTAAGAGGCTTAGGTCATGGGATTTAGGCAATCAGCACAGTGACCCTCTCCATGGGCTGCAGGGAATCTCTGCTTGGGTGCCTGGAGCACTGCCTCTCCCTCCCACTGCTCTCACCTCATGTCTGCTGGATGTTTCTCACACATTTCCCCCACTCCTTTCTGCCCACAAGGCATTTTTTCCCTTTTTTAAAGATGTTTTGCTTGGTATAGGGTTTGTTCTAACAATATTCCAGGAAGCAGCATAAGTTGATAACAAGGACACTGATTGCTGGGAGTTTTATTTATCTTATAAGAGGTTTTTATGACCAGTGTAGCTACCTGGAAGAGCATCAGTTTTCTGTCTCATTCTGGACGAAATCCCTTGATTTCAATTGAATAATTCCTATTAATGGAAAAGGGAGCAGGGCCTGCTTTACTTTGCTATCTGAAAAAAGTGCAGGCCATGAGAAACACCCATATTTCTTAGAAAAACAAGTACATCTGCAACAGCTATTTTGAACTTCTAGCCTACTCAATTTTTTTTTTCTGCCAGCTGCAAAAAGCCAGGGAAGTTTGGACCCTAGAAGGTTTTCAGGTGCTGACAGCTTTTCTCTGAAAAAAGAGCTCCAGTGCAACGTCATCAGCCAAGCTCCAAAAGTAAAACCCAGGCCCTTTCCCTTGGCCTTGATACCTTGTCTTTCCATCCATATTCAGTTCTCACACCTCACCTGTCCCTTGTGCATTTTCACATCCCTCAACCCTTTCAGTGGATGTCCTCAATCCTTTTATCCTCTTCTCTAGGAATCTTCTTTCCCTGTTGAGTTTTTGTTTCCTTAATGCCTCTTCTCTATTTCTTGCCCAAGTCTCTGAATTTGTTTTCTTTCCCTTACATCACACACACATGGCCAGACCTGCTCCTTGCTCTCAGTTTTGTTATTTTTCAGTCAGTGTATGATAACCTTTTAATGAGGATTTTGAACAATAACAAGGATTTTGAGCTCTCCTTGTAGAGGAGGGTAAACAATATTATCCTTAATAAGGATTTCCAAATATATTGTGAAATTAGCCATTTCACAAGCAGTAGGACCACTGAAGCATGATTCCTACTGGCTTTGTGCCATGAGGCTCAACTGGGCAGAATCTCTGATGCCTAATAAAACAAAAAGTCATCTTAGCTTTTCCCCCAAAGGGCACCTTGAGGGATCTCTTGTCTTTCCCCAGATGCCATTTATTAGTGTCTGTATGATGTCCCAATGATGACCTCTTGTCATCTTAGGAGAGATGTCAGTCCTCATTTGTGCAAGTCAGAGTCATTTTTGGGATTTAACTCTTGGCTGCCTGGTGGGGTGGCACAGGGCAGGCCCACAGCTGTGAGTCCAGCCTGCCACATGAGGCCAAAGCTTGCAGCTGGACTATTAGCACATCTCTGGAAAAGAAATCTCTGACAACTCTGCATTTTATGTGTTAATTAATCTGGCTTTTGACAAGAACACAAGTTTGTGGCTGAAGACACCTGGACATCTTGTGCTGCTTTTAAATGGTAAAGGCAAGTTTATTGATTTTTTGAAATTATTTTATGATGACAGGATTCTCCATGGTCAGAGTTGACACGTGGGTGGCTGTGCAGCAATCGGTGCAGAGTGGTGTGCCTGGGTCATGGGGCTCATTGAAGTGTTCTGCCTCATGGCAAGAGCAGAAGCAGCAACAAAACCAATCATCAACTTTCGGTAAATCTTCTTCAGAGGATCTCAGAAATTAGCCAGACATTTCTAATTAATTACAAAATGCTGGCTCAATTAGTTCAAAGTGAAATGGATGGACTGACATGTGACAACAACAAAACTGTGACAGTCACAGCTCTGTCACAGTGCTGAAATGCAATGACCTTGCTTTGAATGATATGGTGGGGGAACCTGAAAATGGGATGGTGATTTGGATCAGCCCTGCAATAAGTAATGAGTTATTACACCAGTTTGCCACTGGCAAATCTTAGAAACAATACATGCTTCATCATAGAGAAGAACCCAGTTAAAGCCATTTCATCTTTTGCTATCATTTCCTATTTCTTGATGTTGGAGGGGTTTTCCTTTTTTTTAAAACTCTGATTTCAGGCAAAGGGAAAAAAAGTGTATTATGTGGAATTCAAGAAAGCACACGCCACAGGAATGTCATCCTGCCCTTAGGCAAATAGCTGAGCAAACCCCAAACACCAGACTTTCAAAAGGAAACTCATAAGCAGCTTTCTGCAACCTCCTCTCTACGAGCAGGCATGAATTAAACATGCTTGTCCCTCCCATGGCTTTGCTGAGGCAACTCTTGTTGTATAAGAATAAAACTACCTAGAGGGATATGAGCTCAAATGTCAGGTAATAAACCCTTCTTGTTCTCAGTCAATTTTAAAGTTTATATTTTTAATAATGCCAAAACCTAGGATACTTTTCTTCCTGCAGATTGTTTTTTGTTTAACCCTGAAGGATATATTGCTGATGAGAACCAAGCATGGAAAGTGTCTGATATTTGGCTTCATTATTTCATACAATTACTGGGTTAGCAGCTGAGATTATCTAAGAACAAAAGAAAAAAAATATATAAAAGAGGAAAATATAAACCAGAAAAGGACCTTTGCTACAGTTATTCCTGGTTTATGTTGTGGTGAACTAGCCAGCAATAAAGGGGACTCCTGAGGATATTAAGGACATGAATTTGGTAATCATTCTTCTGTAGAAATCTTTCTATTTGATTCTTGAGATGTCAATATATAATAAAGGATTGCTCCACAAGAGTTTAAGTGACATTCACCGCCTATTTGGCTGTCCCTTACGAGCCTCCAGAATCTTGGAATGCTTCTCCCAAGGCACTGGAGTGACAGACATTCCTCCACTAGAGGGTATGATGTCTCCATCATTGACACCTGGCCAGCCCTCACTCAGCGGGGATGCAGGAACACCTGGCTTTTCAGGAGCTTCAAAACTGAGACAAAGCTCCTCAGGGAAGCCCGAGGAGTTAAGGGTTCTTTGGGATAGGAGCAGCTCACTTCTGCTACCTGCTTTGTCAGGCTCAGCCCAAAAATACTTTTCAGAAAGCTGCAAGTGTGAGTGAGAACTGACCAGTGGAGCTAAATGGAAAAAGCAATTGTCAGGATTTGTGGGAAAAATTAATTTTAAAAGTCCATAACCGGAGCAGTTTAGCAACAGTGGGAAATCCCAGCCTGTCATCCCAGGCTGAACATGGAAGGCTGACATATAAACCCATTAATCATATTCCCTTGAACTTGGGTGGTAGGATCTCTCAGCAGCCAAAAGAAAGGTTCTGAAGGCTGAGAAGAAGCCCTGGATAAAAACACAACTGAAGAGATCCCTGACTGATAATTCTGAGGACAGAAGGGCTTGTTCTCACTTCACTGATAACAAGTTCTGTGCCAGTGCAGCAGCCCTCAAGCAGAACAGAAGGTACCATAGCACCAGCCAAAGGTAAAGATTGGCCCATGACAGCCCTTCTTCTACAGCACTGGGATCCTTCAGGAAAACAAACCAAACTCTGCGTTTTCAGCTCTATGGATTCTTCTGCCAGGTGGCAAATGCATTTTTTCTGCTTCCAGCTAGTGAGAGAACTGGGCTTTGAGAGAAAAGTTACTTGTGAGCTGTTAGAAGGCTCCATGCAATTAATCATGTTAATCACTAGTGTTTGGGAGCAAGATGTATCTTTAATTGTCTGTCTTGCTGTACTGCAGGTTGAGGATCTGAATATCTGAATAACAAGCCCAGTGAAGAAATTGCAATCCACATTAAACATGTGAAAGCTCCTTCTTAATCTTTTAGAAAAAGGGAAAGACATTATCTTCTCAGTCCAGCCCCTCTCTGCTTTGTGATCTCTCACAGAGAGGTGAAACAAGAAAAAAAGCCTAAATCTGTAGATGTTGCAGATGAAAATGATTCCTTTAAAGAGCAGGAGATACAAACCCTGTGTGAAAGTAAGAGACTTTCACCTTGCCTTTGAAAGGATCAAGATGCACACAGACATGCAGCCAAACACTGCTTTTGGTGACCAGAACTTCACTTCAGCTGCCTCCAAGTCCCCTTGGACCAGGGCACTTGGGTGGCACCTGAGTGTGAACACAAAAACACCAGCACCAAGTTCCAGATTCGCCACAGCTGGCTCTTGCAGTGCCCAGCCATCAGGCAGACTCAGAAGTATTTGCTCTGCCAATCTGGATTCCATTTCATGGCTATCAGATAACCCCACCATGGCGATTGCTACGCTGCTGCTGTCCCCAGCCAGTGGCCGTGCAGATGGCCAGGGAGCAGGGCTGCCTTTGTGGAGAGGGCAGCGCCTGTGGAGAGCAGGAACACAGGAAATCTGTCTGAAAAAGGGCTCTGAGTGGGTCAGGGCAGCAAGGCTTCTCTAACTGAGCTCTTCCCCCTCCATCCAGGGTGTGCAGGGCCTGGGCTGGTAGAACTAATCCCTGGTGAAAAGTGAATTGATGGAGACTGTGTCACTGCCTTGCTGTAAACCCTAAACTGTGAAACTCCCAGCTCACTGGCAGTGTGGGGATGGGGCTGGCCAGGATCAGCTGTAATGCAGAGCCTCTGCTGCTGCTCTTGTGCAAGATAAAAGCCTCGTGAGCTTCAGCAGAGCTAAATCGCTGTGGGCAAAAGGGTTCCAAACCATGCAGATGTGGCACTCGGGGACATGGGGCAGTGCTGGCTTGGTGGGTGGACTTGCTGATCTTAGAGGGCTTTTCCAACCATAATTATTCTATGTTATATTGTGACATTTCCCTCAGGAACAGGGAATTTAGGGGTCATAAGTGAGAGACAGAGAAGCTGGACCTGCAGGACTGGAAATGCCAGATAAGAGAAATTTTGACCACTGGAAACAAGGGCCAGACTCAAAGCTAGAAAAGATACAGCCCTGGTTTATGCATATAAAAAGGATGTATACCAGGCCAAGCTGCTCTTTACTAGCATAAAAGAGCTGTCCTGTGCAGGGCCAGAAGTGTGACTTCAATGATCCTTGTGGGGTCCCTTCCAACTCAGGTTATTCTACAAAATATTTTTATTATTAATTATTGAAAGCATTATGTCACTTCATTACCCCAAAACATGTGTATACAGGTGAAATGGGAGGATTCCCTGCAGAAACCACCCCACAGGTTTTAATGGAAGGAATGAGATGTTCAGAACCAAGATGATTACCACACCAATAAAATAGGTACAATCCATGAAAAAGAAAAAAAAAATTACTTGCAAGAGGTTTTAAGAGGATTATCCTGACAATGAAAAACATAAAGGCACAGGTTGGTATATTCTGCCAAAAGTACAGGGACTTGGTATGAGACTGCACTGCAATGGAAGTGTGAATTTTATGAATACTGTATGAGTCTGAAAAAGGCCTTGGAATTAGTGCAACTCCACATATTCTGTTATCAGTGCTTATTGTATGGCATAATGCCCAATTCCTTGGCAAGTCCATTTCAATTCCTGGAGTTTAAACTGGCTTTCAATGCGAGTGCCATGCACATGACACAGGGGAATTTTAGAGCTGTTATTAGCAGGCTTTGGAGACTCAGAGCTGAAGGATGTGCTGGTTTTGTAGGGGATACAGTTCATTTCCATCCCAGCAGTTGGCGAGGAGCTGAGTGTTGGATTTGTGCTGGAAGCAGGGTAGATAACACTGGGATGTTTTAGTTCTTGCTGAGCAGGGATTACTCTGCACTGGGACCTTTCCTGCTTCTCACCCCACCCCATCAGCAAGGAGGGTGCACAATGAGTTGTGAGGGGACACAGCCAGGACAGGTGACCCCAAGTGGCCAAAGGGACATTCCAGACTGTTGGCATCATGCTCAGCTTATAAAGCTGGGGGGAGAAGAAGGAAGTGAGGGATGTTGGAAGTGATGGTGTTTTTTTCCCAGGTGTGTCTGGTGGAGCCCTGTTCTCCTGGGGGTGGCTGAACACCTGCCTGCCCATGGGAAGGGGTGAATCAATTCCTTGTTTTGCTTTGCTGGCTTGCTTGGCTTTTGCTTTCCCTACTAAACTGTCCTAATCTCAACCCATGAGTTTTCTGGCTTTCACTCTGCAAATTCCAGCTTTTTTCCTCCCCAGTGGGTTAGAGGAGAGTGAGTGGCTGGGTGGGGTTAAACCACAACAAAGTTATTGGCAGTTCTCAGGTTTGAGGTTTCCTGAAGCTACATTTTACTCTGCCCCATGATGGGTTTTACCTCCTGTGGGTTACCACATCTTCGCTGTGCAGGCTGGATGGATTCCTGGGGAAGACACAGTTATGTGATGGTTGGTTCACGGATTTAGATAAAGCAGCCACACAACAAATTTTTCCTCTTTGGCCATTTGTAAATGTCCACTGAACCTGAAGAGGTCAACTGGGTGTAAATTAGGGCATATATCCTTTGGCTTAAAACTAAACTCATTTAAGTGGATTGCTCCAAAAGCACTAAACATAGTCTTCTCTAGAAATCAAGAGATTTGTAATTTTAGAGCATTTTTGAAAAGAAGAACAAAACATTAAAATTAATCTTCATACCCACTTGCAAACTTCTTAATATTTTCCAAATGTATGTCTAGTTTCCAGAGGTATGATACCGAGTTTGGAAAAGACTTGTGAGATCATTGAGTCCAACCTGTCACCAATCCCCACCACGTCAACCAGCCCAGAGCACCGAGTGCCACATTCAGTGGATTCTTGAACACCACCAGGGATGAGGGTTCCACCCTGGGCAGCCTGTTCCAATGTTTCACAACCTTTCCAAGAAGAAACTGCTCCTTATGTCCAGCCTGAACTTCCCCTTGTGCATTCTGAGGCCATTTCCTCTCGTCCTGCCCTGGAGAAGAGACCAACTCCCACCTTGCTAAAACCCCCTCTGGAAGTGCAAAGCCAAACCCTGTTTGGTTGTGGCATTGTCCCATGGTAGGAGAGTTTGCAGAGTCTAATTTCTGTCCCCACAGTGCCACTGGAAAGGTTCAGCAAGCATGGCACCAGAGCAGTACCACACTGGATCACAAGCCCAGCCATCCCTGTATCCTTTCTCTGGCCGTGCCCTGCTCTAGGCAGCTCATTTTCAGGAAGCAGCTAATTGAACCTTGATGACTAAGTGGGAATTGGTTCCTTTATGCTTCATTTGGAGGGGAGATTATACTCTAAATCATCAGGCTTTGTTTTTCCTTCCAGTAACTCTTGGACCCGTTTGTCTTTCCCCCACTTCTTCCGGATGTAGCTGTAGCTGTTGATCTTTATGATTCATTATATAAGTGTCCAGTCCCTTTTTTGCTCTTGACAAATACTTAACCTCAAAGCCACTCTGTGACTGATTAATCCCACACTGAATGGCACTGATATCCTGTGTGGGCCACAGGAATGGCTGTGCAGGGAGTGCATTTGCATCCCTGTCAGGTGAGCTCTCCCTCCCTCATTAGCCTGAGGTAAACATTAGCACAGTACAGAGTTCCTGCATCTGTCAGCATGGTCTATTCACATTAAGTGACCAAAATCCTCGATGCTAAACAAGATCACAGGAATAAAGAGTATTTTGTAATCTGGAGGGTTTTCTAGTTCTGCTTCCCTCCTACAGAGTTGAGCAACACACACTGCAACAAATCATGTTCACTTCCTAAGGTCTCATTTTGATATGCTCAGATCTGTTTAGTTTTATGATATTCAAAACTTGCTGCAACAGAAAAAAATAGAATTTATAACAAATAATAATAAAAATATTGTGCCCATTGTCTTTGGGAAAGTTGAGGAAAGCCACCAGGATAACAGGCACAGAAAATGTTAGAGATGCCCAGGAAGCATTTCTCTTTGCACTGAGCATAAAATGCTGAATGATGTGAAGAGTGAGAAGGGGGCTTGTGATGCCAAGCACAAATTCCAGGTGAATGCTTTCCTGCTTCTTTATGGGACCCATTGGTGTTATTGCAGCCTCATTTACACTGCTGCTATTCCATCTGGGTCAGTATTTCCTTTGGAAATCCCTATTTTCAGGGCTTTAGAAACTGCCCATAAAAATCCTTAATGGGCAGAAATCTTGGCAGCCCTACTCCCAGTATGGGAGAAGGCCACTGAGTTTTAAGAGGGTTTATTTCCCTCTAAGTTGTAACTCAAATTACTTCATGGGCTTTGCTTAAAAGAAAGTTTTTAGACTATCTGTGTCCTCTTGTGGCCTGGACTAAGGAAGTCTTGTTACTGAACACAAATAACACCTGTTGCCCAGTGAGGAAATCCAAGGATGAGTCTCTTGGGTCATTTTGCCCAGACCTCCCAGCTATAGTGTAGTCTTGGCAATTCTTACATGGAAAAGGGGAGAGCAGATAAAACTGAGGGATAATTCAGCACCCTTTCCCCACCCCCACTCCAATATATTCTTGGTACCAAATATAGAAGATTCATATCCTGACTAATTTCTTTCCATTTGTGGAAGCCATAAACCAGGCACATATATTTTCTTTTCCCCACTTCAGAGTTTAATTTCACACCTTGGGCTTTCTCATTTTTCCCCTAGCCCTTTTAGGCAGTCTGAACACATCAAGGCATGATTAAGAATGCATAAAGGTTATTGACACTTGTTTTATGGGCCCTTTGAACTGTTCAAGTGATATAAAGGGAACACAAAGTAATAGGAAACAGAACCAGCAGTGTGTTAGTAATAGAAAGAAACTGGTGGGGATCTAAATGGTTTGTTCTTTCTTACTCCACCAACCCTGACTAAGTCTATTTGCAGTGGTCAGATGCCCTGTTCCTCCTCTCTGTGGGCTTTCCACTGAGGAAATCACTTCTGATCTCCACAGAAGCCTTGCAGTGACTGCATGGATTTCATGCCATGCCATGGCAGCACTACTCCCAGGACAATTCTGCAGTTTGGAGGCTGGAATTGCAGTTGTGAGCAATTTGAAGTGAAGCTTCACCTCCTTGTGCACCTCTTACACAGGGCTGGAAGACCCAGGAAGGATTTGTGTGTGTGTGGTGATGAGCAAACACGGCCCTCCAGGACATTTCCATTTCTTATCAACATTGACTTGGATGCCTTGAGAAATAACATTAAACAAATAAAGGAGTGTGAGAATTCAACAATCCCTTCTGTAGCCACGCTTGATTATGAAGAAAGTAAAACACTCCTCACTCCCTTCTTCAATGTATAGAGAACCTATTCTCTGCTCAAAAATGAAGGAGGACTCAATCTTAGTCCTTCTATCAGTGAAGGACCTCTGAATGCATAATTCAGTGAGATTTATCTTTTCTTGTTGTCACAGCTTCATGTCATTGATGTTCTGTCACTCAGAGTTATTCTCATAATTTTTGGTAGCACTTCTGCATGGGAATTATCTCCTGCTTTAGAGGTATTTGCTGCTTCTTACTTGTATCACTTTGTGCTTGGCTTTACTGAGAATGTTTTTGTTTATCTTGGACTGGTTTGCCAATTTTTCAGGATCTTTCAGATTCTGATCCAATCCTGCAAAGCACTTAGAATTTCCTTTCTCTGTACATGATATTCAAATCTCTATGAAACCCATTAAGCACCTACCCTCAGTTAATACTTTGTGCAAATAATGAACTTCTCAGTTCTTAGTCCAAACAAACAAAACATTTAGCCTTGAACATAAGTGATTTCTTCTTTTTTTTCTTAGAGAAGCAAATCCCTGCCTACTCAGCATTTTCTGTGATTCTGTGGAAAAAAAAAAAAAAAAGTCATTATGAGTTAATCAAAATATTTTTGTTTTCATTGCTGACAATTCTAATAAAAGCAAAGCACTGGAAATTAAAAGCTTCATTAGGCAACACTGAAATATAACAAAGAAATGCCACTCTTTCTACCTAACCCAGTGCTTAAGCAGCTTACCCAGAGTACCAGAGATTTAGACTCACTGCCTTCTCCCATGGAGAAGTGTCAAATCCCCAGCTCCCAGAGTGCCCTGGCTCCAAACTCTGTGCCAGATCTGCACAGCTTTTCAGTCTCCCTTTTGAAGCACTTTCACAATAAGCTGAAGTGATCACTGCCAGAGGGACAAGAATCAGGGCATTCCTTTCTCCAGGTGAGTATCCCAACCATGACAGAGCGAGCACCAAGCTCCAGCTGCTCCTTCCCCTTGTCTTGGACAGCCCTGTTCTTGGGCTGGGATCCTTCTATGAACAGCAGCCAGCAGAGGAACCTTCTCCCAGCACTCTAAACCAGAATATCCTTAATGTGGATATGGAGAATGCCTTAGGTGTGGAATAGGACAAGGGGAACCTCATAATTCTTCACATCTAAAAGGTCCCTCACATCCAAAATGATGTTCTCATAAAAAGGGATAAAGATCCTTGCTCCACTTGAGCAACCCAAACAGTTTCTTCTTATAAAAGTTTTCTGAAAAGCTTTGCCAAAATCACTGCATCATTTCAGGCCAGCTCCAAACTCATTCTTCATTGAGCAGGACATGGCAAGTACATTCTCTGAGTGACACTCACTTGTGACAAGTGTCTGTCTTTATCCAGGAGGATCCAACACTGGATCCTTCCAAAACAAATAGGAGGGACCTCAAGCAACTTCTACAGAAAATATCTGAAGAAAAATGTTCATGGCTTTGGGAAGCCCAGCATGATGTTATGGTGCCACAAGCCTAACAATAAATAGGTTTGGACTGTTCTCTCTCTAGGTGATGTTACTCTGAGCCCCCAGATGTCACCAAGCAGAACAGTCTGTGCTGCTCTGCTCTCAGCTGCCATGTGGAACTGCTTCCCCAGCCTAAACCACACCAAGACTGAGATAATTAGAGAACATAACACAGAAAGAGATGTGGTTTGATTTGAAATTCATTAGTAACAAATGCTGTACAAGATCCTTGATGTTAAACTACTCATTGAATAGTAAAGCTTGAGGAAGCCAGTCCTGCATATTGGTTGTGGACAGGGGTGCTAAAGATTCCATCAGCCTGCTGAGCTCTATATTCTCAACAGAATAGAAAGCTTTGTGCACACTGAAGTTGTGGTGAAAGAAACCCTAGAGCTCCAGCAAAAATCAGTGTCTGGGATGGCCTGTGCTCAGTGCTATGTTTGGGTGAGGATTATGAGTTTTATTTTCAGTTCATATGTTTGGAGTGTAACAACCAAAGAATATTTTGTTGGAGATGTTCCAGTGCCTGGAGTAAGTTTCTGTCAAATGAGAACATCCTAGGAAAGGGCTGCAGAAGACTCAGAAGTGGAGGGGCCCTGAGCCCTGGGTGTCCCTGTGAGCAGGGAGGGCTCCCAGCAGGCCCCAGGCTCTGCTGCAGGGCCCAGCAATGGCCCCAGAGCCACGGGCAGGGACTGAGCCCAGCAGCTTCCAGCTGGCCAGGAGGCAGAACTTCTTCCCTGGGCAGTGCCCAGCCCTGAGCAGATTGTGCAGAGAGGGTGTGGAGTCTCCTCACTGGGATATTCCAGAGGTAGCTGTGCACAATCCTGTGCCCTGAGAAATTCATGGCACACTGCTACAGCAAACCAATGGCTCACCATGTGGCCTCAAAAACCAAGATTTCCCAACACTAGCAGGGTAAGAACACCCTAAGCAAATGGCCAAAGCATACCTGAAGTTTTCTACACATGACTTTTCTTTCTGTAGGACACCCTGCACAGAGCAAAGCTTTATCTATACCCACCACAGACTTGACTTATATTTCAGGCTTTCTTTTCAGAGAAAAATTTCCCATAGCTAATTTTAGTGCAAAAGATCAATCTGTATCTACCAGTCTGGTATCTATAAAGACGTTAATTAACATTCATTATTATTTGCTCTTGCTAATCTACAGGAGCAGCCCTGAAGGACTAAACAGCAGCAAAAGGGAACAAAGCATTCCCAGCTGGCACTGATTTCTTATTCAGCTTCCCCTGTAGGATTCTTTATGTATCTTTTGTAGATTTGGCAGTGGCCAGGGGTAGAAAAGAGAGCTGCTCTGGCTGGCCAAGTGGTGCAGTTCAGAAGTACAGTTTTCATGCAACTTTATTATCAAACTCTTAATGACAACGCTGAACTCGTATACAAAAATTTAACCTCAAAGCCTCAGGAGATTTTTGAGTCTCCAAGAAAAGCTAACATCCTTAGGAATACCAAGGACACAAACCCAGTACTTGAGTTTAAAAGCATATCTGAAGAAGAATGTTCTGGAGACCATTTATATCGAAAATTTCAACCAAAATTTTTACATTCTTATATTCTTAAATGTTCATGGGTTTGGGCTATGAAATATGAGACTTTTGCATTTGTGATGTACGTAATAGAGCTTTGAATGCTGCAAAGCTGCCAGCATTCTTGGGGAGATACATTTAAGAAATGCTGTCTAGAGTTTTTATCAGTAATAACTCTCGTTTCAGTCCCCCACTCTGCTCTGTGAAGCAGTGTTGTGGCAGTTTTGCTCCTGGGAGGTGCTAAGATGCTCTGCTGCTTGCTAGGTTTTGCTTTGCACTGCTCACAGCAGGTTTGAGAGGCACAAATGAGAGATCTCACCATACTGTGGCATCTGATCTCAGTAGCTGCAACTCACTCAGGAGGCACAAGTGGAGATGGATCACTGTGGAATTCCACAGAGAGTTCCAGTGTGCACAAACATGTCAGGTTATCTCCTAGCAGAGAGATGGAGATGGTTTGAGGGAACCTAGAGAGATGTGGCATCCAGCAGCTCCCTGATTTCTTTCTCTGCTCAGCATTCTTTGCATGTGCAGTCTTAGATTGAGCCCTCTGTCCCAGAAGAGAAATGACCCAGGGTCCAGATTCCACTTTTTTATTAGAACTGATGCTTTTGGAAACAACTTTGGAAATGTTCTGTGCAGGATTTTGTCCCTGTCATACCAACAGGAGCAGATTTTTCTTTCCCATTTCTCTTTCACTTCCATATTTCTCTTCTATATCCTCCCTCTATTCTCTGTTTCTTCTCTCTGCCTCTGACAAACAATAGGTGCCTGAAAAGTAAGGGTGTGCTTCCTGGATGTACCATGTGAATGGATTTCAAATACTTGGATCTGGATGCACCTCTGTTCCTCAGAATCTTGAGTGTCTGATCATCTTGAGCACTGCTTCCACTTAGGAGTAAATTCTAAGTTAACAAATTTAAAATCGGACTGTGTAAAAGGCTTCTTCCCTTCTCCCCACTGATCTTCAAAATGATTATTTGTTGCTCTCCTTAATAAAAACTGTTAAACAGGGGCATCTCACAGCCATAAAGAATGGGGGAAATGTGTATTTAATTGTGTGCTACTCTGGATAACCATGGCCACAGCTCAGCAAAAGACTATCCAGTTTTAAAAAAAAAAATCCTTAATTAGAATGACCAAACCTCATTTTCTTAAAAATAAAAGATGTACAAGCCTCAATGAGCTCAATTTTAGCACACTGGCATGAACAAGAAAAGTCTTGA
>VYXF01011139.1:84636-118072 GCA_013397295.1 Polioptila caerulea
ACTGATCACAGCATCTTCAAAATGATTATTTGTTTCTCTCCTTAATAAAAACTGTTAAACAGGGGCATCTCACAGCCATAAAGAATGGGGGAAATGTGTATTTAATTGTGTGCTACTCTGGATAACCATGGCCACAGCTCAGCAAAAGACTATCCAGTTTTAAAAAAAAAAATCCTTAATTAGAATGACCAAACCTCATTTTCTTAAAAATAAAAGATGTACAAGCCTCAATGAGCTCAATTTTAGCACACTGGCATGAACAAGAAAAGTCTTGAGAAATATATGAACGGATGTACAGAAATCTGAAGTTTAGAGCTGTATTTTAACAGATTTCAGTGGGACCACACTTGGCTCAGGGAAAAGAAATGAGAAGGACACTATCCTAAAATCCACATGTGTGGAATTTTCACTATAGTGGGACACTTTTATGCTCAGAATAATGGTTATGTCCTTTTCTTATAATGCCTTGGTGGGACACACCCAGGTATAAAGGAAGGAGAAAATAAATGCTTTTTTCTCTCATCTTGGGGATTTGCTTTGTGGCTTAATTGTAGAAAAAAAGTCCAGTAGAGAGAAGTCTAAATTTAGTCTACCCTTGTTGAAACAACACCATTTCAGTATTTGTTGGCAATATTTTATTATTGCAACAAATTACAAATTCTTTGGAGATGGTTTTGTAGCCACTGAAATCAAAGTCAAATATCCCAGTGACTTTTTGGTAGCAACGTAAAGGTCCTTTGCTTTTGCAAAAAGCCTTGCCATACTTTAGACCCTCTAAATACTTCAGAAATCCTTTTGATTGCTAAAATAAAAGGTGTTGTGACATCTTAAAGAAGATCTGGATTGACTCAATGGGGGCAGCAGAATTCCACAAATGGAAATTCTTTAGTCAGACTTTTAAGTTAAAATGCTAACACTTTTGTTTTACATCTTAATGCTGCACTAACACTGAATTAAAATGGAGTCCCAATGGTAATGTGCAATATCTGAATCAATACCACATGATTAGTGTCAGGAAAATGAATATTAAATGATATAATAGCAGTGGAACTCACCAAACAAGAAGGGATTTCTAAGGGAATAAAGCCTTTGGTGTCCATTAACTCATGCCTGACTAATGCTAAATTATGATCAAATATCTGGAAAATACTTGTGAGAGCTTCACTAATGCCCACAAAATGTATCCTAATTAACGCTATTGTGATAAATTCTGAAAGAATTCATTACAGCTGGGTACTTTTAATAGATAGTTACCCATAAATTTCATCTCAGCAAACTCTGGCATTACCACAGCCCCTGTGATTAGTCCCACAAAGATGCTCTGGTGGACTGTGTCCAAACCCTTTATTTAAAGAATACCAGTGTCTGCTTTTTCTGCTTGACATGTTTCAATTTTGGAGCTTTCTGCCCTGACTGGGAGTCAAACATCCTGCCTCGTCCTGTGCTCCATGGTCAGTGCAATTCCTCTGTCCACGTGGTCTCCACAATGCTCAGGCTGATGAGGATGTGACAACAGGAGGAGAACAAGGATGGATGTGATTTCAGTCTGTCCAGTCTCACATTGGATTAATATTAAATTTATTTGCTGGACAAGAACACTGCTTGGATTCAGATTCTATCAGGCACCAGGTACATGGATTTATTGAGGTTGTTCCCTGCTCACAGGGAGTCTCCCACCTCTATCCCACTGTAGGTCATGGCAGGGCCTGGCCCCAGCACCTTCAATTCATCAGGAATCTGGTTTGTATTCTCTGAATGCAAAATAACACCTTTTCTATCAAACTATTTCCCTGCAAAATTAACCTCCCAAATAAGCAAAGTGTTCTTTAAGATCTCAAACATGAAAGCCATTTTCAATTTATCCCAGCAAATTATTACAGACATTCTCAAGCACAGGCCAATTTACAAGGTATGGGAACAATATAAATTTAAATTAAACTCTTGTTACTTTGTGAAAATTGCAGATAACGCTTTCCAGTTCCCCTCTTCCTTTTGGTTGGATCTGCTCTCTGAACTAAATTTAATGTAAATGCTTCTGATTTCACCCAAAACACATGTCCAGACAGGACCAGGTTTTTAGAGCATATGCTTTGCTGCATTTATTCTTGGATTAAATCCAGAGAAGACCAGTGGGTTCTTCTAAGCAGGACTGCCTCCATACATGCTTATATGATTTCCTAAATCAAGGCCTTTTTTTTGTTTGCATTGCTCAAAACCTTCCTCTCCATTTAGCCTTCATATTTATTGATTAAAAAAGAATTTCCCAAAGAAATAAATATAACCCAAGAGTCAGGGCAAAGTTATATCAAGTTTATTATCCATGTAGCCAGTAGACAAATGGACAACAGAAAGTCTGACAATCTACCTGTTTTTAATAGTTTATGGTCACTATTTGCCTGTAGATTGCTTATGTCACTTATAAATTAATTCAATAAAATTTAAAAATACCGATTCAGTTGGTTTTCCCACAGCTAAATAAAAATTGTATGCTGCATTTTGAGTTCCAAGGAAAAAAAAAATACAGTGTGTCAGAGTCATCCCTATTGTGTGCCAGAGATTAATTTGGCCTAGTGATAGATTTAGACACAATAAAATATGCTTCTGCTCTGAAAACACGCTCTATTAAATGGCAGCTTCCACCAATCAGTCCCACGTTCTGAGCAGAGGCAAAATTGCTGACTTCAATGACAAAGTGACTTTTTTACAGCTGTTTTCCCCAAAGTGCTTGCTGGAGATTGTAACTGAAGAATGTGCTTCTGCATATGGTCGAATTCAAAATATTTAGATGGCGATGCAAGCTTGCCTTGAGCACGTGCTGAAGTGCAGCCCCTGAAAAAAGAGACTTGCCTGCACAGAACAGGGGGAGATAGCCAACTTCTGCTCCATCCAACAATTCAGCAGGTCAGGAAGAAGACTCTTTTTTCTGAAGGCAAATAAAAAGGATCTTCATGCAAGGCACTACCACCATCACTGTTTGTTTGGGGGTTTATTTTTGTTACTCTATAACTGACACCCTTAATCAGCTCTTCTCTCTCCTTCTCCTCTGATGTTGTAGTGCTTCTTTCTCATTATTTAACACTGCTATTAGATTTCTCTACACTCAAACTTTCCTCAGATCCTTCAGGGAACCTTAAGCAATGAATCTGTAGTCCAAGCTAGGATTCATGCTTTTTTAATTTTATTTTTCTCAAACAAAGACATCAGAAGGTCCTGATTTCCACAAAGGAAGACCATTTCTGTGTTTTTACTTCAATGCTTGCTTGACCTTTCGTGTGCACCCACAGGTATCTGTGTGTCCAAGCACTCACACGAAAATCAGCCCCTGATTTTGCTCTCTTGAAGCACCACTTTGGTTTGCCCATTTTCCCCTGAGTGCTTGGACTACAAATTCCTCCTGCCCCACAAAATGGATCTTTAACTACAAACTCGAGGTACCTTTTGTCCACTCAACTCTTCACAGTTACATCAGCACGTGGTCAAGTAAAGGGAGAAATTGAATTATCCTGTGTTGAAATCCATGCTGCACAAAGTACACTGGTCACAGGTGGCAAGTCAGTGACGTTTCAATCAGCCAAGACAGATCTGCAGGAACTCCATCCACCCCTTATGTTCTCCCCTCATTGGAATTGAAGGTGCAGGCTGCAAGGAATGCTGCATTCCTGCCAGGCTTTGTTTTCACAGGATCAAAACCATTTAGGCTGTCAAAACATGAACAACTCCAAGGTATCACCTTTATCTCAGGTAATCCTCAAGCTGGTTATTAGAGACTGGAAGAGTATCCTGGGGGAGTGTCACTTGAGATTTACTTGATTCTCACCTGTTTTCCATGGAATGTGATATTTACATTTCCATAGGCCAGGATGCTGAGCTTGGTAGACTTTCACCCTGGACTTCTGCTGTTCCTGTATCCGAGTTGAATCTACAACCAACCCATCCTTATTCAAGACATGGAGTTGTGAATAAACAGTTGTGAATAAACAATAATTCATGCAAACTGGTATTTACTTCTTTGCTATTGCTAAAAAAGCAAATCCCTCAAGATCTGCCTGGGCTGGGGCTGACTGTCCTTCAGAGCTGTCGATTCCAGCTGGAAGGGGAGAGGCAGGAGCTGGGGCAGAATTTGTCCTCCTGAGTATCAGCTCTCTGAAAATTGGATGTCTGGCTCAAACTGCTCACATGGGGCTCTGTCTCAAGCACCTCGAGGGAGTGATTCATCTCCCTTGTCTGAGAGATTAAACTGAGTGAGGACAGCTAAATGTGGGGGAAATCAGTCTTGTTTTTAGTGTCACTCTCTCTTGTCTTTCCATCCCCTTAAGTTTTTGCACCCCACTGATTATATTCTAAACAACTGGATAATGATGTATAGCAAGCTTAATAAAGCTTATCAAATAAAAAAAAAAATTCTTAAAACCATCTGAGGCTGCCAAGGAATAACAAAAAGATGTTTCACATATTTTCTTCCCAGAGTCTGAAGGACACAGAGAGTCAATGGAGATATTTTTGTTTCCATAAAAAAAGACAAAAGAAAAAAACCTATCCAATAATACTAATTTCAAATTTATTTTGTCCAGGTTAAGCCAAATCTTTTTCACTTTCTGGAAAAAAAGTTTCCATTTTTTGTTGCAAACTTATTTCTAAAATTCCAAAACAAAAACAAGGGTTAAGAATATGAATCACCAAGAGTTTTCAGGAGGAAAACTAACTGAGTTTCCATTTTCTTCTGCTATTCAGAATTTTCTGTGTGCTTTCATTTCAGTCTAGAAGGAAAACCATTTGAATAGTCAAAAAACCAACTGTTCTTTCACAATTGTTCTTGCTTTCAGTTTTTTCCAGAGGACTCTGCCTGGTTGTGAGTAAGAACTGTTTCCAGAGCTGTCGATGAGTAATGTCCACTCATTTCCTCAAGCCAAAAATGGGCTTTTGTGCCTGGGCAATGACTTTCAGATCATATTTAATTATTTCAGAAAAAATGTCCCCTGATGCTGCCAGCACCACCTGTAAGAGAGGATGCTTGTCTGTATGGGATGCTTCCTGAATCCAGGCCTTTGCTTTCATCTGTGCCATAATTTCATTTCCCTGTCAATGGGGATGATATTTACATCGACCTCACAGAAGTGTTGCAAGGTTCACTTCATTAAAATTTGCCAAATGTCAGGTCCTTGGAAGCAAGATGGGATGGAATTGTAAAGAAGTTATTTTTAGTATTCAGAAATTAATCTTTTAACCTGCCAGAACAGATGCTCTGTGCCTTTCTCTGTGCCCTCCAGGCTGCTGAACTCTGGTGAATCATGAGCAGAAGTTAGCTGCAGACTTTGCCTGCAGACAGGGTAAGGATTGCATCAGGCCCCGTGGAAATAAAAATACGTTCTCAAAGACCTGCTGGAGTCCTTTTGAATGTGAAGATTCTGTTGGACAAATTCATAGCTGATTCTGCAGCTCTCAAACCCAAAATTGTTCTGTTGGAAAGGCCTTCTCTAGGAAGTGACAACTGTTTAGGTCCCTGAAATTTGGATTTGTCTCCTAAAATCTGCTGATTTTCCAAAATTTTCCTCCCATTTGGAATTAGTAATTGTCAAATTACTGATACTGCAATTGTCAAATTGTGGTTTTCAAGTGAAAAAAGTAAAACTATAGGATACCATTAAAAAGTACTAAGGACCAACAATGAAACAATATTTAAGAGACCTAAAGAAATAAAAAGTAGTCATGCCCTGGAAACTAAAAACTAAGGCCAAAAAGGAGAGCACTAAGGCGTAGAATATTTGGAATGGAAAAATGCACAAACAGTAAATAGGGGGAGATGATTTGTTTAAGCTTCAGGCTTTTTTTTTTCCTTAATTATGTTTTAAGAATGCTTCATTTTAATTATCAGCATGAATGGTTGAGTGACTCAATTCTACCGACCTCAACAATTACAGCTCAACAACGTACAAAATCTGTTCCTTCCACTTCCTTTCCCTCTGATACTTGACCACTGCTGCTGCTGGGTTTAAGTGGGGACTTTGTGACCAAAAATGGGAATGTTAGGGAGAAAAATGCCTGCAAACACTCACATTCCCTTTGCTGCACCATGAAAAATGCCACACCACCAGCCCCTCACTGCACTGGGCTGCCTGCAGAGAACAGCTCTGCAGGGAAATCCTGTGGGCCTCATGGCTTCAAGCTGTCCAAGCTTCCAGCTTTGGGAGAACCTGCCCAAGAGCTTGCCAGGATGATGGGATCTGAAATAGCAGCACTGTTGTCTTGTCCATTTTTCACACTCTGCCTGAGAATGCACTGGCCTCAGTCAGTGGCTTCAGACTGACAGAAAGTAGGTTTAGATTGGATATTAGAAAAGATTTTTTTCCCCTCTGAGGGTGGTGAGGCACTGGCACAGGTTTCTGGGAGACTGGAATGTTAATGGGTAATGACTGAAAACAATCTGCTGCTTGCAGAGGTGCTTAAGTGTTATTTTTATGCTTTTATACTGCTGTATTACTGTAAATAATCATGATCAAAATGGCTACAAATCTGCTTCCCGTTGCAAACAAATTGTTCTAAAATAAATCTTGAATACATACATATTTATATGTTTATATATATTCTATTAACAAGAACTTGGGGTACCCTTGCCCTCAGGGCCAGCTCATAACCCTTGCCCAGAGCAGCTGTGGCTGCCCCATCCCTGGAAGTGTCCAAGGCCAGGCTGGATGGGGCTCTGAGCAAGGGATAAGGGAAAGTGTCCCTGCACATGGCAGGGACTGGGAATGAGATAGAGTTTAAGGGCAAAGGCAAATCATTCTATAATTCCATGATCTAGACATGGAATGATCTGATCCAGCCCATTTGCAGCTGCACAGCCCCAGAAGTGGGAGCCCTGTGCAAGGGATGAGTGAAGCCCAAAGCTGGGATGTGGCTGTCACACTGTCAGAGTCACTTCATTCCTCAGGGCAAGTCAGTGCCTCTGTGTGAGACCCAGCAGCCTGCTCAGAGCCGACTTCACAGAACCACAGAATCGTTTAGGTTGGAAAAATCCTCCCACATTATCAAGTCCATCCTTGACTGAGCACCACCAGACTGGAGCACTGAGTCATTTCTTGAAAACCTCCAGGCATGGGGACTCCACCCCCTCCCTGGGCAGCCTGTTCTAGCACTTAACCACCCTGTCCATGACAAAATTCTTCCTGATGTCCAACCTGAACCTATCCTGGTGCAGTTTGAGGCCATTTCCTCTCATCCTGTCTCTTGTTCCCTTGGAGAAGACCTTGACCCCACCTGGCTGCCCCTCCTGTCAGGGAGTTGTAGAGATTGAAGAAGTCCCCCCTGAGCCTCCTTTCCTCCAGGCTGAGTCCCCCAGCTCCCTCAGCTGCTCCTCACAGGACTGAGTGCCTTGGTGTATTCAGAGTTCGGGGATGATGCGCTGGGGTCGGTGCAAACACCGACAGCTGCAGAGTCACCATGGAACAGACCCAGCCAGGCATTTCAGGTACAGAGAGATAATGGAGACATGGTTCAGAGGAGTGAATCATCTCATTTGTGCTGCTAAAATGCTGCTAATAAAATGTGATGACAGCCTCGGCGTTAATAACATGTGCTCTATCTCTGTGATCAGCGCAATGTTTATTTTAAAGAACGGTGTTTATTCCTTCCATTGCCTGTCCTAGTCATTCAAGGCTGAACAAAAGATCTTTTGTGTAACACAGAGCTGGGCTTAACCCTACAAAGGGCTAAGCATTCTTGTAGCAGTGGACTTAGTCACATGCTTAACTTTAAGCATGTCAACAACCCCACTGAAATTGGCAAGACTAATTATGTCCTCAGAGTTAGGCACGAGCTTAAGTGCACTTTTGGACCACAGCCAGAGTACTCAGCACCTTTGCAAGGCTGATCTGCCAGTGAACAATTTTGTTTTGGAAGAATTTATATTCAAAGAAAGCAAAATGACAAAAAAAAAAAAAANAAAATTTTTTTTTGGAAAAATTTTTATTAAAAAAAACAAAAAAAAAAAAAAAAAAAAAAAAAAAAAAGAAAAAAAGATATAAAGAAAACCCTTGCATCTTTCTGTAAGAATTATCAAATTGGATCCAGGCCAAAATTTTACCATTCCCACCAGCACATGCAGCTGTTCTCTGAGAAAAGGGTGTAATTCCAACCCCTGGATAAAAGTGTACATTTCAGTGCATTTGCCATAAGGAGAAGTTTGTCATTTTTCACAGTCAAAGCAACTTTTCCTGGTTGGTGGTAGTTTCCTTGTCTCCAGTGAAAACTGCCTCAATTTCCTATGGAATGTTTACAGGCAGAACAGGAAACAGTTTCATTTTATTGCAACCCCAGAGTGTATTTCCCATTTCATCAAGCCCATGAAGAATGTCTTCCAACCCTGCAGGCTGAGCTGTGGCTCAGAGAACCCCAGGAGAGTTTCCAGCTATGGCAGGACCTGTAGTGAGATGCCAACCACCTGAAAAGAGCACCTTGTGTCTCCAGGGAAGGGTGAGGTGAGATGAAGTGCCACTGCTGCTCCTTCATCTCACTCCAGACCATTGCTACCATTGACACCAGCCCAAGCAGAAGTCACTCTCTTCCCTCAGTAACCCACACGGTGAAGCACTTCCCTGGGAAACTGATTCCTCACTGTACATCTTGCCATCTCCTCCAGGATGGATCTGACCTGCAATTACTGCTCAGCCGTATTTATTTTTTTCACTCATTTTCCCAACTGGAAACCTCGATTTTTGACCAGAATTATTTAAATTCTCAGCCTCTCTCCTAATTCCTAATCCTGCCTGTTCCTGTTCCCTTTCACCTCTGGAAGTGAATGCACCCCAGCAAACAATTTCTCATGGATGAAATAAAAGAACTGCTCCTGAGGAGAGGAAATGGAAGGGGGGAGGGAAGCAGGAAAGAGGTAAGTCTCAGCTTTGAGCTTTGCAGCTGCCAGTTCTTTCCTAGCAATGCCCTCCAAACTTGCCAGAACCTGTCAGTCTAGCCTTCCTATTATCATTTCCACTTTGAATTTCTGCTGGAATGTACTTGTCTGTTGATTTCCCCTTTGCTATTTGGTGAGGTTCATAAGGAGCAGCTGCAGTACCTGTCCTAACTCCTTCATTTCTCCTCCTCCCCTCCTCTTTTCAAACCAGTCACCAAAGTACAGCTGCTCTGGCTTGGAGACCCTACACAGAGCTTGCAAGCAATGTTTGTTAAACAGATCTTCAATTAGCTCTAAGCTCCCCAGTTTAGCTCTGGAAACACTCAGCAGCAGACCTTTCAGTTCAGTCACCTATCAACTGGACTCATTTTTAAACCCAAATCTTTACCTAAACTCTAAAGGGTCTTGCTTCCTTCATCCACCTTTGTTAAAGCACACAAGAGTGTATGAGGTGACATTTTCTATTTTCTAAGAGGCCAAAAGATGATTTTGTTACAATATATTCAGTTCTGCTTTTAATCCTTGAAGTCTTCAGGTTCAAGTGACTTCAGAATTCACCTTATCCATCATCTATCCAAATCATTCCATTAGGCCTGTCACAGTGACACAGGAGAAATGAGGTCACTTTCCTGGAGGGATAGTAACTACTGATTTATTTAATAAAAAAGGAACATCTGTAAGCACAGCAAGCTGCAGAATGTGGTGGGATGGTGTGACTGTCTCCTGCTTGTTGGATATTCCCAGAATCCCAGAATGGAAGGGACCACAGGGTGTCACTGGTCCCACCTCCCTTCTCCAGCAGGGCCAGCCCAGAGCACAGGGCACAGGATTGGAATATCCCAGTGAGGAGACTCCACACCCTCTCTGCGCAATCTGCTCAGGGCTGGGCACTGCCCAGGGAAGAAGTTCTGCCTCCTGGCCAGCTGGAAGCTGCTGGGCTCAGTCCCTGCCCGTGGCTCTGGGGCCATTGCTCCACACCACCAGCCTGGCTCCATCCTCTTGGCTCCATCCCTTCTTCATTTCAAATATCAGTGACAGCTGGTTTTTTTTTTTCCCCTTAGAAAATTTTGCTCATTCTTTGCTTGTCTGCAACAAGACTAAAAGGAAAATCCAAGGCTCGTGTTTGTATGACTGCACTCAAGATTCTGCTGTATTTTACTCTGTTGCTGTGTCAGTCCCATGGAATCATTTAAACATGGAGCACAAATTCAAGCAGTCTGGAAAAAGCAGGACTTTGGCAGTGTAAAATGTTAGAGGAAGTTGAGAGCAAAAGGCAAACAAGTCAGGTAGCAAAGGCAAACCTGCTGTAACAGCAATTTTGAGATATTTACTTTCACAAGTGCTGGCTGGCAAACATTTTGTTTTGTCATTAGAAAATAAACACTGAAAATACTTCTAGAGGCTTCAAACTGTTTAAGTTGCACAGACTTTCTGGACACTTTTACACTGCTAATGCTGTTTCCTGCAAACTCTGAGACATTGATGGTTCCTCTATCCTGTTCAGCAGAAGTAGTAATAACACTGTCAAATTTTAGTAATCTGCAAGAACAGCAGCAGCAATATGCAAATTTTTAAAGGAATGGGAATCTGAAATCATGCTTTGTTGCAATGAATATTTTCTTCTCTTTACACTCCCTTCCTCTGGGTCCTCATGCTAAGTCAGGCAAAATCCTTGTAGTTCCTGAGGAGCAGATCCACATGGCATTTGAATGTTGTGAGATATCTGAGACATTCAAAGCTTATTTAAAAAATAAAAAGGGGGAGTCATCATTAAAAATGTCTCTTTACTTCTCACTGGAGGAATTTGAGACAGTTCTGAGGAAGTAGCACTTAATAACAGTGCAACATTTTTGCAGTCACTGTGACGTGAACTCCCTTTTTGCTGAGAAATTGCAGTTTGGAAAACTATTATTGCAGTGAGAGATGATATTACTTTTCCTATTCAGAAAATAGCACTTTTTGATATGACAGAACTGCTGTATCACAGGCATCTTCTTAAAGCAGAGGGGAACTTTTAACAGTTAGAAAGAAGATAATCAATCTAATTCATTATGAAAGAGCAACAGTAATGGAATCCAACATTTTAAGACTCTAAACCAGTGTATATTCCATCAGTTCTGCCTGTTCCTCTTGTTCTGAGGAGCAGAGCCTGGGCCCTGCTGGGAGCCCTCCCTGCTCACAGGGACACCCAGGGCTCAGGGCCCCTCTCAGCTGGGGCTCCTCTCCAGGCTGCACAGCCCCAGCTCCCTCAGCCTTGCCCTGGCAGAGATGCTCCAGGCCCTCAATCCTCTCTGCAGCCTCTGCTGGCCCCGCTGCAGGAGCTCCCTGTCCCTCTGTGCTGAGGAGCCCAGAGCTGCACACAGCTCTGCAGAGGTGCCCCACGGGGCTGGGCAGAGGGGCAAGGTCACCCCTGAGCTGTTCTTCCCCATGCACCCCAGGATTCCTGATGATTCCAGGAGCTGCTCACCCCTGTGAAAGGATACTGGAGGCTGACAATGCAATTACAGGGGTGCCCTGTTCCTCTGGGCACACAGCAACCCCTGCCTGAGGGCTCTCAAACTCCCTCTCTGTGAGAGCCAGCAGCTCTGAACTAACCCATCGTGAAAGGCCACCCCAGGCTCTGCTGCAGGATCTGGGTTAAATGCTGTAGGCAAACAATGACATTCCATTTGGGCTTTCCAGATCTTGGGGGAAGATCTGAAGTACTAAAGTATTTACTAAAGTAACGAACTGAGACAATGGGCAGCAAAAAAGTTTTGTTATATAGTGCTACAGCTACACCTTGTCACCACAGGGATTGCAACTCTTCCCTCTCTCTGTTCAGACATGCTTCAAAACTTTCTTTGGTACTCATGCAAATGATCCCAGGTACTTTGAGACAGGAACTGTGAAAATGTTAGTGGGGTAAATGGATTGGGACCATCCAAATCAGATCCAAGTATTTATTTCTCTTATTTAGAAGATGAGTCAACTTTTCACTGCATGACCAAGCTGAGCTGTAAAACCCTGGCCCATGTTAGAAAAGTCTGGCTTGAGGCCAACCTTTTTCTTCACCAAAATGAGGGCTCAGATAACACACAGAAAAGTAATTTTTGAAAGTACTTAGCAGGTGGTGAATAAATAGATAATAAAAATCAGTTCTATGAATATACTATACTAGAAAGCTTGGTAAAGATAACTTCTTCCTAATGACAGACTGTGAAACATCACCACTTTGTGGTTGTAAATAAGTGTGAAGATTGACCATAAGTCAAAAGGAATATGACATCTGCAGAAAGCATGTTAAGTGTCTATTTCTCCTATTTTTTTCCCCTTTATTTCTGCTATGAGTGGTAAATCAGATCTGGTTTCTCCTTGTCTCTTGTATCTTTTTCCCAAGTTTTCACTGTGTCTATGAGCCTCTACAAAATTCTTCAGAAAAAATTAGGAGTGTCATGCAATAAACATATAATATTAGAATTCATATAAATGTGTATATACACATAACTATAAATATTTATAATTATGAATCATTCTTTCCTATTTCCTGAGGAAGACCAGGCCATTTGTAGGCACCACAGTCAGGAAGAAGTGAGAATTGTGCAAGCCAAGGGCAACTCAGGTTCTGTAATTTATTAATGCAGCAAGGCTGTCTTTAGCCATTTCATTTCAAGAGTTATTATTATTGTGTGTCAGGAGAATTTTGGGATGGGGAAACCATGATGGTTTTGTACTCAGTTGTTGAAAGGAATTTAGTCTGATATTGGCCAAGGAACTAAAAATTAGTATCTCAGGAATTAATTGGATAAGATTATTAATCTGTCAGACAACAGAAGAAATCCATCTCCCATTGATTTTGGGACATCCATAAATGGAGGTTTGCTATTCTGAGTACTGCTGAGCAATAACCATTTGAGTTATTCACTGTGTTTGTTCCCAGACTGATACATGATACTGCCAGGCTGTTGAGAATCTCATGCCACAATGCTACAATTCAAAAAAAGTCTTCCAGAAAGTGGAGGAAGACTCAAGATGAAGCCAGAACCTCGGGTGTATAAAACAAGGAAAAAATAGTACAACATGTGAGCATCAAAGAGATTTTCTGTAACTCAAGGAAAACAATTCAAAGAAAAGAATTGTTTTGGGTTTTTTTAAGAAAAAACAAAACCAAAGCAGAACAACCCAAAGCAACCTTTACATTCTCATTAAAACCTGGGCAGTTTGGTTGTGCCAATAGGGCAATCAAGAACATAGGCACAAACCTTCATTCAATAAAGAGATGACCGAAGACTTAAAGTCATAGGAGTGAGAAGGGGAAGCTAGGAAAAGACCAGAAGGAAGGACTGCATGCCTTCCAAGGCATTTTCAACACAGATGAAATGTCTGGCACTATTTTCCAAACCTCATTAAGTGGGGGAATTTCCCAATGCACTGACAGAGAGCAGATCTTTCAGCAGGCAGGGCCTTATCTTATCAATTTAAGCTACATTGCTGTATATTGATTTGCTGACTCTAATCAGGATGTTCTTCTAAGCAATTAGATCTTGTCTGAAAATGTAGGAGTTGCTGCTTGCCTCTACTAATCCTGAGATTTCAATCAATACTCACAAGATTCAACCAGTAGCAGCCAGAACATGGCGTGACTGTCCGTTTGGATGGAATCTCCATCCAGGGTAACCCATCCCCACTCCCACACAAACTCGTGTCTTCCACTGGAGCCTCCTGCCTTGAATCATACTCTGGGGGATGCTGGCCTCCTCCCCTGACTCCAAAGGCAATCTGCACTGACTAGTCTCTGATTCCAGAGCTCACTTGGCTGTCAGTCAGGCCTCCCCTTTCCTCCCCATCACCAGACTGCCCAGAGCAAGTCCACACGGACAGTGAGGAGGAGGAAACTATTGTTCCCTTGGCTTCTGCAGCATGGTGGGAATATTTCAATGTACATCTCCAAGGCAGCAGCAGAACATCAGTCCCTTCCCTGGCCAGAGGAAGGGGAGGGAGGCACTGTGACTCAGTCCTCAGCTGAGTCACCCTCCTGGCAGCAGCAATTTGGGTGGTGCCACTGTCACCACCCTGCTCCCTCACAGCTGCACTTGTACTCCCTCCCTTTCTGCACGAGACTCTTCTCGTCAGGGACAGAGGTACCTGCCCTGGTGCACCTGATTTTAAAATTTGGATGACATTCTCCAAGCCATGGAATAAATGTGAAAGCGTTCCTTTGAAAGAGAAAAGAAACCCTACTCACCAAAACCTTCTAAAATACCCAAGTCAGCCTTTAAGCTGAGTCTGGGTAGACTTTAAGCATTAAAATAAACATTTCTGAATGCCAAATGATGCCTTTTCAAATTGGAAAGAGGAATTGAATTGAAAATATTAAAAAATCCAAGAACAATACAGAACTGGAGTTTTCCCAAACTGTCCTTTGCCTTTCTCACATCAGAAGCAGAGAGTGACAGTGATATTCTTAGACATCAAAATAAAGACCAAGCAGGTGGTCTTGTCCTACAGCACTTAATCCTCATCTCAAACTTCCCAGGAGAGCACCTTAATCACCCTCACACCTTCTACAGTGGCGTGTGCCACAGATAAATCAGTTGTCATAGTAATTACAGACAAGAACTCCTACAAGCATCCATAGGACATTATTTTATTTTATTTTAAGGCTGAGGAAAGTTAAAAGCCATTAAAAGCCAGGCATGAAGGACACTTAAATTGCCTTAAAAACAGCACTGGTTTTGCAGTATTTATAAGCAAATCTGGGGAGGACTCAGACTTGGATCAGATCCATTAAGATGTGAATTATATGTAAAGCAGGATATTCCCATCTGCCACTGCTCCCGAGGCAGAGTTCTTCACTTACTGCTTCTCTAGAGCCAAAGCAGCCCTAAGGCCCAGGAGTGAATCTGGGCTTTGTATTGAGATCAAAAGAATGGCAGCAGTAAAAATTATTTGAGGGTCAGCTGCAACTCTAAAGAATGTTCATGTTTCTGAGAGAGTTTGAGGTGCTCCTGGAGGAAATGGATTTATTTCTGTCCTAGAAGTGCCCTGTGTGCTTTCTGAGAGCTGAATAGAAAAGGGAGAACACTTTCAGAAGCACATCTTGGTCAGTAATTTTCTCTGTTTTCACTGAAAACTTCCTTTAGAAATTTGCATGAATAATTTTATTTAGCCATTACCACATTAAGGCTTTCAAGTTTTTATTCTCTCACAATTTGAAATAGTCCTGAACAAAGATAATCAATAGGAAATAAATTCAAAATAGAAATTCTGCTAAGGTAAGATTATGATTTAAAAAAAAAATTGTGTTGAACTGAAATATTTTGCTTCATCAAATTACATTTTTTTCATTGCCTGTGTTGCTGGTGGCACAGGATGGGACAGAAAGTGGAAAATAAGTTCAGGTTTCTTGTGGCATCACTGTTTTCAGAGTCTTTATGCTTGGCTTTTCTATACACTGCAACCACAGTCAGAGCTAGGGCCATCCCTGAAATGGATTTACGGAGCTGCTCCTTTCCTCTTTTTTTTTTTTTTTCTTGGAGCAGTCTAAGTTCCCACACTAATGTGAAAAGAAGCATCAGCAGAGTGGATCCATGTTTGTGCCCTTTGGCCCCGAATCACCTGAAGATGATTTTTAAGCTCCTGAGGGATGATGTGAAATGCTTATCCTGCTGAGGGCCACAGCCCGTGGCCACTTAGGAAGTCTTGCTGGGGTATGGGAGATGCTCAGGGGTGCCAGAGCTGGCTCCAGGCACCCTGCCTGGTGTCCCTGTCCCCAGCAGTGCTGGGAGGGGAGGTTCACTCCATCCTGAGAGCCATGTCCCCATGGCAGGGTCAAACTGGGCTGTACCCGTGGCACTTGTCTTGCCAGAGGGGCTTTGCAGCCAACTTATTCCAGCTCTGGATTCCCAGCAGGCACAGAGGGTTAGGGATTTCTGCAGGGCACTCAGCAGGAGGGGGAGATGAGTCCTTGTTGATTGTCACCAGGAACATCAGTTTAGGCTGGATAAGGATCAGGCTTGGAAAGCAGGACCCTTGTCAAGCAACTGGTGAGTCAAAATTCCAGACAAACCATATGAGGGGGATCTGGGCAGGCCTAGGAAGTCTGTATCAGATCATATTTGTATCCCTCCCAGTTCAATGTTCTATTTCTGACTGCAGGCAGTGCCAGTTATTTCAAAAGAGATTCAGCTGTAGACTCTTGCAGTTTATCCCCAGGGAAAGCCTGGGTTTATATTTATGGTGTGTGTCTTGAACAGAAGATTTATATCAATTTGAAAAAAAGGTTGATAAACATTTAGTCTTTTGGACAAGACACTCTCCAGCCCCTGGGGAGAAGCATTTTGACAAACCCTGGAAGGGGTGATAGGGGCCTCAGATACATTTTTAAGACTATAGCCTAGGGGCTGTGGGAGGAGCTGATGCAAGAGCAAAGTCACTTTAGGCTTAGCAGACTTAGCCTACAAATTTCCAGGGAGATCCAAAATTCACGTCCATGCCATGTGAAAGGAAAGTGCCTCTTTCAGACAGCATTTACCCCAGCTGAAACTGAGGACTGAAAGCCCAGCTCAGTCTCCACTGTGAGGTGCTCTGCACTTCCCAGGGAATACCCAGCAGCCTTTAGGAAGTTTGGATCACCATTCCTCTCTGCCCTGCCAAACCCCAGGGGTCCCTGTAAAGCAGCAAACCCGCAGCTGGATGAATGTGGGTACAACTCAGATGAATCTCCAAAGCTGTTTCTTCCTTCAGAAGCACTCAGCTGACTCGAGATTTACTGGGCTGTCAGGACCAAACAAGGCACTCAGGAGACCCTCCTGATCCCATCCTCAATCTCATTAACTTCCTGCCTTCCTGAGTGCCCTGGTGGCCGTGTGTTAACGAAGGGCTGTAATTGGTAAATGAAATTGATTACACAACTCTTTGAATGAGGCAAATTGTCCCTCTCTGGAGAAAAGGTATCATTTTCTGCTGTGCATAAATCAAACGAGGGTCTCTTAAAAGCCTTGGGTAAGTAGAGAGCATTTCAAATTGGCTACAGAGTGCTGGACAAAGAGTTGGCAGAAGGAAGGACAGGGACAAAAATTACCTTCGTGGCTCTTTCCTATGCCGACTTTCTGTGATTCTATGAATTTTAATTCTGAGATGCACAATTTAATTACCACTTGCAAAGAACTGCGGAAAATGGAGCCATTTTCTACTGTGTGCAGGTCTGTCCTGTCCTCTGTCAGCTGTGAGGGTGCTGAGTTGTTCCTACAGAAATGCAGACATTAAATTAATCCGTGTCTGTCCGGAGGACTGGGCACTGGGGCATCACAGCTGGAAAAAGCTGCCAGAGATTGTCCTAAAAGCCCCGAACCCCTCTTCAATAAAACAGTCTGAACTCTGCCATGTTGCAGGGCTACTCAATATCTTGTCATTTAATCATGTTAATATTTTCATGTATCTGGTTTTGAATTGCTGCAGAGTAAAGGAATCAATTCCTTCACTCTCTTACTCCTTTTATAGAAGCCATTTTACTAATGCAGAGCTTGGCCTTTTTCATCTTAGAGGAGAAATGTATTTCTAGGCTATTCTGGGAAACAAGGAATAATTCCCTTTCTTTGTGAGATGCCCTTGTCACATTAATATCACCCTTTCAACTCTCTGTAATCCTTAAAGGAGTCCTCCAAGCCTGGTGTCAGTTTTGTTCTGAAAATTCTTCATATTATGCAATTGCTCCTGAAGCTGTAATGACAGCACAGAGACAAAAAGATCTCAGTGTCTGGCCATATAAATATAAATTATGAGCCTGTGTATTCATAGTATCATAGAATCATAGAATGGACTGAGTTGGAAGGGACCACAGGAATTATCTCTTTCCAGCCTCTCTGCAGGGACACCTTCCACTAGACTGGGAGGCTCATCCCTAGGTCAGACAACCTGTGGGACAGGTGTCATAATTTAGCATTTCTTGTGCATAAATATGCATCCTATTTCAAGCTAAGCCTGGCCAGTTTCATCTCCCAAATTCTGTTACTGTAGGAATTAAGGAACAGGTGACATCCTCTGGGGGATTTGCCTGTGCTGGCTTTAAGGGAGCAGAGTGCTCTGGGAGGAGTAGGGATGGATGTTCTTTCATTCACTTAGCTGAAAGCCTCTCAGTTGTGCTAGCTGTGAGTTAGGTTTTACAGAGCAGATGATACCCCCAGTTATTACCTTATTTTTTCCAAGTGGAGATGTGGTTCTTAAGTGATTAACCTGTGCTCAGCAATAGCTCCTTGAACTGTGGGGTTTTTTGACCATTTCTCCTCATCTGTTTTGAATGGATTTATTTATGTAGACTTTAATGTACTATAAACCCTAAAATGACATCAGGTCTCTTCTCAGGGGAGACCTTATCTCACTGTTGATGGCCTGATTTATTTAAGTCACTGCAGAAAAGCATTATTTTCTGTGATGTGCCAAATGATGAATTCTCCCTGAAAACCCACTGTGACAGACAAATAAACATTTTAGCCACAGGAAGGCAGAAGCAGAAAGGTGTTGAGACTTGCTGAAAGCCACACAGAGTGTTACTGTCAGATGCCAGATCAGGATTTTGCAAGTCACTCATCAGCAACCTCACTTGATTTGGTATCTGGGAGTTACAAAGAAACTTGGCAAACTTTACCAGTTCTCCTACCACTGGCACTGAGATAGGATCCCAGGAAAAGCTTGTGTAGGATAAAGGTTCTGCCACAGCTTCCCTTCCCTGTCGTGTGTGTGTGAAGACAGAAATGATCCAGCAGAAAGAGGCAGAAACTGTGGGTAGAAGTTGTAGCACCATTCTGTGAGACTGAAGTTGTGATGGGTGGTTTTTTACTGACAAATCTCAAAATCCCTATGAGCAGGGAGGTGGCCCTGCAATATGGGACTGCCACCACCCAGTTGTTTTGTTCCCTTTTTTTGGGGAGGGTTCAGAAAGTGACCCCAGATGGATCTCTAGGATCCATCTGATCCAAGTGCCAAGTCACTCCCAAACTCTTCATATCCAATTTAGCAATACAGTTCCTGTCTCTGATACCACTTCTGTGTTTGGGACATCCCTGCCCTATATTCTGTCAGGAAGACTCACTGACCTAGGTTTGCTGGATTAGTTACTCAGATAATTCCCTTAAGCAGGAGAGAACCCCACAAATGAACTGGGGTTTTTTTCTAGTTACTGTGTTTAAGGATTGTACGCTGTATGAAATAATAAAGATGTACTAAATTATTCAAGCACAGAATCATAGAATGGCCTGAGTTGGAAGGAGCCCTAAAGATAATCTGGATCCCACCCCCTGCCATAGGCAGGGACACCTTCCACTATCCCAGGGTGCTCCAAGCCCTGTTCAACCTGGCCTGGAACACTTCCAGAGATGAGGCAAATGGAGGATGATACCCACTTAGCTTCATACACATATACCAGACCATTCCTAGAATCCCTAGAAGTGTGTCAGGAATTGGGTGCAGAAAATTAGAGCAAAACTTCAAGAGCATTTCTGCTCCCCTTCATAATTCTGGTAACTCTGTCTCCTGTGGATTTTGCTCAGTATCTTCAAGAAAAAGACAAAGTTCCTTTTTCTGTTCAGTCTCCAGCATTTCCCAACAGTTCAGTACTTGCAGCTGAAGGACATATGACACCTTTAATGCCTATTGCAATGTCATTTTTCTCCACATGCTGCAATAGTTTGTTTCCCCCAGTTCCTTCTCTGGAGAAGGGGGCAAGAATGGGCACAGAACTTTGAGACCTGCTCAATAAATAATTTAATTCACAGTAATAGCAACATCTAAATCGATCTTCCCTACCCCAAGTGGAAATCATAGCTGGACACAGACAAATTCACCCAACTGCACAATTCCCACAAAATACTATTTGCAACTAAGGGGCCAAAAACATTCCAAGTGTAATTCTGCTAAAAATTATAGTGTGATTTAATCTGAAATTCAATAGGTGGTGCCTAAACCCTTCCTTGCCATGGGCAAGCAAAGCCTGGGATGTGGAACAGCAAGTGTGAAATAAAAGCAGCAATGGGAGTGTTAGACAAGGAAGTCCAAATGATGAAAATCTAAGCCTGAGCAGAATTTTTCTCTGTGGTCCAGGAGGTCTGGTCACACATATATTGTGCATCATATTTTAAATGCATATATACAGTGCAATTACGCTCTTGTACATAAACATTTTGATGAATTTTTGCTTCATTTCAAAGGTTTCCAAAGTGTAAACCTGGGAAATATTACAGATACATCAGGCAGCTTGGGAGCCACCCTAATTTTCAAAATCATTGCAAATGTCTTTATGAAAGAGAGACTTCTTTGAGCTAGGTTAAGTCCAGAGCCACGAGAGAGGTGTAGAAAAGGAAGCAAAGTCTACACATTCCAGAGTGTTCCATTTTTCAATTCCCATTATTTTTTAGCTTGGGCTTCAAACTTCAAAGCTGGTACATACATGAGTTGTTCCCTCTGGGTGTTTGAAAGTAGAATAATTAACCATGTGGGTTGGTTGGCAGTAGAGAGGTGATTGTGTTGTCACAGAAATCAAGGTGTGCATTAGAAAATAGGGAAGGAGAAGAGTACAGCCAGCCCAGGACATATCAGGCTATAGAACACACAGTTTCCAGTGAATTTAGATCTATGCCTAGTGTCTGCTTAAATATTTTGTCCCATAATCTCGGCCTACCTTGGGAAATGTTTGTTGTTATGAAAACTCTCTCTCATCCTTGTTCCTTCAGGTATTTTATTTCACTACTCCAGCCAAAGTTGATTTTCATTTAAATGTGGTAAACAAAACAAGCCCTTTCATGAAATGTTAGAGGTCAACTGCACCCCTCATTTTATTTAGTGTATGTTTCTTTATTTCATTTAAAAGAAGAATAGCAAAACCACAAACTGAAACCCAATATCACCAAGCAATGAAAACAAAAGGGTGCTTACGGGGTTGGAGGGCTGGGAAAAAACCCACCATTTTATTATGCAAAGCATTTGGAAAAGTACATTTGATCTTCTTTTTTGGTGCCAGATATTTCAGCCATCCATCCTGGGCTTAATTCTGTGTGGTCCAGCCAGCAAAGGTGGGGTTTGTTCCTGGTGTTCCTGCTCACCTACTGTGTGACATGGGCTGAAGCACATCTCTATCCTTGCGGTGCCTAAAGGCACCTGGATGTAAAATGGATGAAGAGGTGCATTTAATTTATATCGGTGAATTATATTTATTTATAGATTATATTTCATCTAGCTTGGCTCCAGAAGGCTTAATCATAGAGAGTCTCCTACCCAGAGTACCCAAATTAGTGCTCTCTCATGCGTCTCTCTGTTCTCCCCAGTGTTTTGTCCACTCTGCCTAAATATGGCATATTTATTTGTTTGAATTTTTTCATGCTAATATTTTTGCTAATGCTTTAAAATTTGATTTCTATCTTTTTTTACAGTCCAGTTCTGGAATGCCCTTTTGGAACCATTTCTGTGGGAAGGACTGCAGGACTGTGCTGTTCTCTCACATCATGAGCCTCTAGCAAAAAAAGCTACTGCGTAAATCAGAAAAAAAAAAATAAGAGGAAAGTTTTTTTATTATAATAACTGTTAATTAACGTGATTTGCCTTGTTAGATGATCTTCAGTTTTAATTTGTTATGATTTATATGCATTTCTATGCTTTATATATTCAAGACAGGGACATTGATGAGTTTCTGCTGTTTTGGACTTTTAATAAAATTACATGCATTCATAAGCTTTCATATCTCAAATGTTAAAATACTTTCATTTAAAAAATATTGTTTTTTATGCTACTTATGAGAAGTATCTTTAAAAAACAGAAACATGTTAATTACCAGTTTACTGCTCCCTAATCAGCCCTAATCAGAGGCAGTGGGGACGTTAAAAGGAGGAGGGTAAATCTGATTTCAGTGCTTTAGTGGGTGAACATGTATGTTATATTCACAGGATCAAGAACCAAGAAGCTTTATTTCCTTGCAACTGGAAAGGAGAAACATGAACAGAGATAACATGATAAACAGAAATAAGAAACATGAACATAGATAACACGATAAATAGCACATTGATTGGAAATCTCATTGCTTGGGAAACCTGTTATTACAGCAATAAAACCACAAAAGCTGCATCTGTAAATAGGATAAAATCCCTTTGTGTGTGTGTGTAACAATATTAAAGTAAACCTAGACAGAGTTAATAAATATATTTAACAGTGAAAAGAAAAGTAGTAACTCACATATATAGCATGTATGTGGACTTTGATGCCATGTGTTGATGAACAAAATAGAATCTCTCTTCTATTATTTGAATCTACATAAAGCAAATGTCACTTTAAAAACTTCTGAAAGAGCAAACACTTCAGCCTTATTCTCTAGTCTCCCTTTCATTTTGTATAAAATTATGACTGTGTGTATTTCTACATAAAATTTTTAATTATTAAAGTCACTGTTGTGATTTATGTGCCACCTATGCATTTTCTTTTCTTGTTTTTTTACATTTAGTTCCATTCCCTCTGTTTGGAAAGGAAATCACACAGAATGGCGAGACACTGAGTTCTTGCCATGCTCTGTTTTTCCCTGGAAAAGCAGGATCTGTCCCATCAAGCAAGATTACAGTACCAGAGGCATTTAGAATTGACTTTAGGAAGGGTGTGTACAGGTATGCTTTTATGAACCTGATTTCAATGGGACAAGTTCATGTGCAGGATTATACTGGATTCAAAGCAGGGCTTGAATATCCTCATATTTCAGCCTTTCAAAACCCCTACAGAACATTTCCTACCACGGCTCTGGTAAAAACAGCTAAATATGGCTGGAATGTAACAGATGAGTTGTTTTTAAAGGCTGCTTACTATAGGTTAAGTGGGAGAACAGCAGTTTTTCATTTATTCCTTTGTAGATCCGCAGCAAAGAATTCCAGAGAAGGATATAGATGTAGCAACAAACAGATGAAGCAGTTGGGATTTCTTGGTCGAGTGATATTTTGCAAGAATTCTTTTAAAAATGGAGGCATTTGTTCCAGATCCTTATCCAAACATTTATTTGTTTCAGCAGTTTCCACAGTAATTGGCCATTGCAAACACCCAGAGTGTTTTAGGGCTGGCATAATGGGCCTGCTCTTAATTTATAAAAATAAATCACAACTCAGATGTCACTTTGCAGTTTCATGTAATAAACCAATAGCCAGCTGGAGAATCATAGCAATATGGTAGTTAATTTTCTTCTTTTTTATTTTTTTCTTTGAGCTGTGGCAATGAATTTTTTTTCAAAGTTGACCAAGCCCCCAAGACAACATGACAACATCAAGACTTGCCAGCACAAGCTGATACTTTGGGTTGTCATCATTGCCAGTGTGGAAAATGGTCTTTGGTGAGCTGTACATCACAGAAGTCTTCAAATTTCATCCACACATGCACAGATGCCGTATGATGAATATCTTTCCAATGTGAAGTTATTCCCTGCTGTTAATGTCCTGAAGCTGTATGAACATCTTCCCCAAAACGCATACCAGGCAGCAGCCAGAGCTGACTGGAAGACAAAAATTTCAATTTTTATTAACATTTTGGGGACGTCAACATTTGTTTTGTCCTGTTGGTTTACAAAAAAGAAAAAAAAAAAAGCACATTGGAATAAAAATTGCACTGGAACAAAATCTCTCTGTCTTTGGAGAAATGAGAAATCCCAGCCCTAAAATTGTGATACACTTTCACATATTTGAGGAACAGACAGCACAGATGTGACATTGAAGTACACTAAAGTTGTGTCCCTGCTCTGTCTCCTTTGGCCACCTGGATGACTGCTTTGGCCACTGGGCTACAAAATGCTGGAATCATAGACTGTGCTGACTTGGAGGAGACTCTAAAGGACCATCCAGTGGACACCCCAACAATCCCCCCTGTGCATCCCTGACAGCGCTGTCCAAACGCTCCTGGAGCTCTGGCAGCCTCGGGGCCGGGACCATTCCCTGGGGAGCCTGGGCAGTGCCCCACCCCCTCTGGGGGAACAACCTTGCCCTGATATCCACCCTGACCCTGCCCTGACACAGCTCCAGCCATTCCCTGGTCCTGTCCCTGCTGACACAGAGCTAAACCCACCTGCCCTTGTGCTGGTGCTCCGAAGGTGCTGCTCTCAGCTGTCTCTTTCTCCTCTCACTGTGTGGGATGTGCTCTTGCTTGGCCAACAGCCAGTTCTGACCCTCAGACAGACAATAGACCTGCAACAGACTGGGAATAGCAGGTCTGTGGATTTGAAAGGGGTGCACCAGAAAGAACTGGCATAGCACAAAGTTTTGTTTGTTTTGACCTACGGTTCAGAAGCAGAGGGAAATCAGTTGAATCCAAAGTCAGTAGATTTAAAACTGATAGAAGAGAAGGGATATTTCAGCCAAAGTCTAATTAGCTACTTTGTCTCTGTATCTATTATACACAGGAAAAAAAACCAACCAAACAAAAAACCCCCAAGAAACCAATCAACAACCAGTAACAGAATACTGCATTATTTTTACATTAGAAAATATAACCAAATATATACCCCAGAAGAATCTATCTTGAATAAAAATGTCAGACTTATAAAGGTATTAATGGAATAATTCAGTTTTTAAAATATTGATGACTAAATATTTAAAAATATATCTTGCACATTTTATGGTTGCTATGAAGGGGAAACCTTAAATCTAATATAGTCTTTAAAATCACTTGTTTCTGAACATAAAATTCTCAGAATAATGAACAATCAGGATAATAATCAATCAAGATAAGGAATGCATTGATGTGTGTATTAGGAGGAAAACTGTGTGTGAGAAACAGAGGATTAGGCCCAATTCATTTTATTTATTTATTTACTTATTTTTATATTTAAAATCATTTTTTTAAAGAGTGGTAAAAAATCCACAAAAAGTAGACTGCCACAGACTTTAAGAAGTCACCCAGTCCATTTTTTTACCCTGAGCAGGGTTACATATAAGCAAACTTCAGTCTCATAACTCACCTGGCAAATGTTTGTCTAAATCATTCTTTAAGCCTCCACAAATTCCCGGAGCAAGCTAATCCAGCCCTTCACTATCTTGCCATTAAAAAGCTGCTTTTTTCAACCCCCTAATTCCCACCCTCTTTCTGCTGAGGCAATTCAAACACATCATGTCTTGTTCTGTTCCTGGTGGCTGTTATCATGTCTCTGCACATTCTTCCCTTCCCTAGACTAAACAAACCCAGCTCTTTCGCTCTTGTCTCACAAGCTGTGTTTTCTGGACCTCTAATAATTCTTGGTGTTCATCTCTGGGTTTTTGCCAGTTGGCAAGAGGCATTTCTCCAGCTGTTACCTGCACTTAGCTGGGAAAGAGGTATGACTTTCCATACCTTCATTTATAGGACATTCCTTTCTTCTTTAGGGTGGGCTTGCTGATGCAAAAATCCCCTTTTTAGTAGATTTGCTGTCTACTTGGTTGGTCCACACCTTGTATTTGTCCCCTTGACTCTTAGAAATTGTTATTAAATTTGAGAGTTCAAAGGATAAGAGGCTCCCATCCAAAAGAGGGATTGTACATATGTTAATGATGGAAAGACAGGACAAAAACCCCTTTGCATATGAAACTAAATTAGTTTACACCACTCCACAGTTACCATTTGTAGTCTCTAATGTTTTGTCTGAAGTCATGTGTCAGATGTAGCTGAAATTGGGAAAGGGTTTTGAGATTATGAAGAGGAAGGACAATAGCAGACATCAAATATTTTGTGAACATCAATCTTATCCCCACAGAAAATCAAGCCACATTTGTCATAATCACTTATGTGTTTTGATGATGACATAATCACATCACACCAGACACACTTGTCATAAGTGGTGATGTTTTCAGAGCTAAAATCGCAATAAGAAACTGCAAATTTCAATAAATTTGGTGGCTGGTAGGAAGAAGCTCTCTAAGCACTATCACACATCTTCCTACAAAACCTGCTTTGTTCAGGCTTTCTAGAAGTAAATGGCAACAAAAACGAGACAATAATTCTTACTATAAAAGAAACTTTTAGAGGGTTTAAGAGAAAACCAAGGAAAAGTTTTCCATTAGCTAGAGAGAGTTTGGGTAAAACCTTTACAAACACTGACAAAAAGGGTGAAAGGAAAACCAAAATTTCATGCTTAATTGCAGCTGGCATCACTGAAATCTCCTCCTAATTCACTCTGCAGAAACAGCAAAGACATTATATCATTTATTATATCAGCAAAGACATTGCTATCATTTAGATATCAGTGATGGTACTGCAGAAGAACAGACAGGATAGAATTTGAGCTGGCCAAAGATTGATTTTATGTACTAGACTTTAAATAACTTGAACATTTTTGTAACTTTTCCTCTCTTCATTTAGAGCCATTGAGAACTCTCAGGCATCAAAAGCAAGCTGTAGAAAACACTGAAAATTTATGAGATCTCCACCTGGATGTTTTCTGTGTTTCTGCATCGAAAAAAATGAAGCAATAACTTGTTTGTCAATTTTAAGATCCAATGTATTTTTTTTTTCAAAATAAACAAAACCCAGTCATGTCCATCCTTCCAAACCAAAGAACTGACAGAGTCATGATTAAATGTATTTCCACTTCAACATTTATTCCAGAAGAAAAGAATTTTTAAAAAGAGAGGAGAAATAAATTATCAGTAATATCTCTGATTGGTTTTGAACTTGATCATTAAATTGATAATTTTTCCTACCTTTTAGTTTTGCCAAGGTCCCCTTTGCCTTTCCTTCAGAAATTCCTTGCATTATTTTGACAGCAGTTCCTAGTTTATTAATTCAGGCTTGGGCATCCAGCTCTTTTAAAACGGGGTTCCCTCAATCATTTTTCTGGTCAGGCAAGTAACCTTCTTCTCAAATAGTATTTTTTTCCTCTCCAAAGCAAATCCACCAGTATTATATTTCCCTATCAGAGAACAAATACATGAATTATAAATTCTTCCTCCTCCTTCCCCCCCCAACAACAGCCCATTGATTTCATGCACGCTTTCCCAGAAAATCCAAGCAGCTTCACATTCTCCCTGCCCCCAAATCCATCAGGTTTCCCATTCCCACAGTCTCCTCCAGCCCCTCTGAATGGACCCCACTTCTGATTCCCAAGGGCTCCCGAAAGAGCCCAGGAGTGAGGTGTCCCCCCTGGCAGCTCTGCTGTGTCACAGCAGCAGCGTGACAGTGGCAGCAGATGGGCTGCCTTGAAGCCTCTGTTAACAGCGTGATGTCTCAACCCAGCCTTCCCATGGGGATCCAATTTTTGGCTGCTTGGCCGGCTGGGAAGGGGGAGAACCCGACCTCCCTCACTCCTGTGCGTGAGACATGAACCAAAAGCCTTCCCCTGCCTCACTGATTTCAGGCTGGCTCAAGCGCAGGCAGCACAGGCTGCCCCATCCTCCCTTCCTGAAGGTAAATGAGTGATTTATATTCCTAATATTATTATATGGATATCAGTTCAGGCAGGTTCATGCAAGGCAAGGCAATGGCTGCCAGGGAATTTGACTAAAAAATCAAGGTGATTTCATTTACTGTCATGGCAGAAACAAAATAAAGATCACAATTTGCTAAGTCACTTCAGGGAACAAATCCCAGAAACTGTCCTTTAATCCTCTCTCAAAGTAATTAAATGATTTCTTATTTGATCACCCAAAGATGGCATATAGAAATCCATAATAAACTTAGGATGCTGAGTTTTCTTAATGGATATAACTTAATTAACTTTTTGATCACTGTAACACTGAATACATACACACAAAAAAATTATTTTGCTTGGAGTTGTATCATGAAATAAAAGTAATTGATTTCTCACAAACACCAATTTTCTGTCTCCTTTCTCTGCTTGGGAAACACTCCAATTCTGATAAAATGACAGAGCATAAAATAGTTACAAACTAATCCTTGTGGACTCAGGACTCCCAAGATTTCTTGTTCCCCTCCCCCTTGGCAAGAATTAAAGACTTCCTCTTTCACATGGCAAATCTCCCTTTTCCCACATATTTGGTGTCAGAGCCGTGTTTCGCTAGGCCTTACAAATCCAAATTCCTTCAGGACTTTTTTTCCTTCAGTGAAATCCATATGTACAGGCAATGGGAGTAACAAGAATATCCATTCTCTTCCTCCTCCTCTCCTTCTCTTTCACGACAGTCAGTTCCTTTCCTGGCATAGAACACAGCTCAAGAGTTTCCTGGTAATCCTTCCCATCCTTTTCCCTCACGTGTCACCACTCCCACTGCACATCCATAATTCTCCAATTAGATCCCTTAAGAAACAAATGAAATCTATATAGCTGAGCTTTCTATGAATTCAAATCTCCCCCATAAAATCAGTCAAGGTGTTTTCAGGGGGTTTGCAAAAATTGCTGTCAAATTAGTAAAAATTAGTCATAGCTGGATTTTTACTACGTGAAATGTAAAATAATTATTTCTTTCATCACCCTGGTCTGATGTTTTTGGTGAGATGAAGCTGGACAGGAGGTGAAAGCTTGCACCTCCTGCAGCTCACCTAAAGAGAGAGAGTCCTTCCAAGGCAGCCTCTGAATGGGAATCAGTGGGGATGTTAAAAGGTGACACCTCAAAGGCAGGAGGTGCTACGTTAGCTGATTCCAAATGCCAATCCTCATGTGGAACCAGCCTTGCCTTGAGCCTGCAATTCTTTTGCAGAGGCAAAACTTGCCTCTTTTCCAGGCTGCAATTCACCTCTTCAGTGAACAGTTTTGAACAGGACTGGGCAGGCATTGAGACTGCACTTCTTTCAGAAAGGGTCATCCTGTCCTAGCTGGAAATGGCTGGGAGAAGTTGGCTTATGTCCCACCTTCTGCATTAACACCCTCATGGATGGCAGCTTTACAGAATCATCAAATCACAGAATTATTAAGGCTGGAAAAGACCTCCAAGATCATCAAGCACAACCTGTGACTGATCCCCACCTTGTCAACCAGCCCAGAGCACTGAGTGTCACATTTGGCAGTTCCTTGGATACCTCCAGGGATGGGGATTCACCACCTCCCTGGGCAGCCCTTCCAGTGTCTGACAGCCCTTCCAGTGAAGAAATCCTTCCTGATGTCCAACCTGAACTCCTTTGGTGCAGCTTGAGGCTGTTTCCTGTCATCCTGCCCCTGTTCCCTGGGAGCAGAGCCCAATTCCCTCTAGCTGCACCCTCCTGTCAGGGAGTTGTTCAGAGCCAGAAGGGTCCCCCTGAGCCTCCTTTGCTCCAGACTGAGCCCTCCCAGCTCCCTCAGTTGCTCCTCATCAGATTTGTGCTCCAGACCCATTCCCTGCTCCATTCCCTTCTCTGGACATACTACAGCCTCTCAATGTCCATCTTACAGTGACAGGCCCAGAACTGGACACAGGATTTGAAGTCTGACCCCACCAGTGCATCTCAAAGCTCCAGCTGGCTGCTCTGTCACTCCAGATCAGCTCTGTGATGTTCCAGGCTACATCCAAAACCTGCTGTCCGGACTGTGAGTGACCTCACTGTGATGGGAAGGCATTGGCAGGAAAAATCTTCCATTGCTCTATTTAAAGCCCCATGGCTGTGCCAGAGCAGGAGCTTTGAAATGGAGCACACAGTTAAACCTGCCTTTGACATGTTTGTTTTTAGCCCAGTTGTTTCTCATTTCATTTCTTCTAATCATTCATCAGCACTTCTGTGTGAGCACAGTGTTTTACAGAACGCTCTGACCATCACCTTCAGACATCAGCTGTTGTTCCATTCAGAAAAAATCCTTCTGTGTTGAAATAAATGGTGAGATGTCTGAATCTGGAGGACACATTTTTAAAAGATGCATTTGGGGTTATGTATATGCCCAAATCACATTCACCCTGATTTACCACATTTATTAAAATATTTATACATTTGTGTAAGGAAACAGACTCAAGCACTGACTCACAGACTTTTACAGTGTGTGTTTCATGCAGGTCTGATCCCTGCCACACTTTTGGCTCAGGCAAGTTGTCCTTGGAGTAGTTCAGGGAAGCTCACAGCCCTAAAGCTGTATTCAATAGGGATGCAGCCTCTCTTTTCCAGGGAGAAACGAAGTTCAAACCATAGACAAAGAACCAGATCATGGCACTCGCTCCATGAGCCAGGGCTGGGGCACCAGTCTGAGTCTGGGAGTTTTGGCAGTACAGGCCAAATCTCCCTCCTTTGTAATGTGCTTTTGTACTACTCCTGTGAAAAATAAAATATTGAGGTAGGTGACTTTGAATAAAGGACATTTACAACACTGCACTTAGTGCATTGGTAGCAATTTTCCTCTGCTCACTTTCAGAGAGATTTTTTTTTTTTAGGTGGATTTAGCATTGCCAGCAGTCCACTGCATTTTTGGAGAGTGTGGGGTGAGTTCTGCTCTGATTTACTGCATTGCAGAACGTGGAATCCCTTGGTGTTAGTCAGGTGACACCAGAGCACAGAACTTAGAACCAGTGAATTCTTATTGTCTGTTATCCATTAGTTTGCTTAATGCCCATATCAAGAGCTTTTTTGTTTTAAACCCCTTGTTTTAACTGGATAAGAACACTTTACCTTCAGATATTGTTTATTAATATTTAATATGCAATTTATGAATGTGAGAGAATCAATGGTGCCATTAAGTAATATTTTTTCTGTAGTATGTTTGGGTTATTTTGGGTTTCTGTTTATTTGAGGAAGCTCATTGAACAATATCTTCTGAATACAAAAAATCAACAAAATTTTGGAGAAAGAGAACTTGAGTAAAAATTGCTTGGGTGGAAGGAAAATCCTTTGTAGTAACAATTTGTGAGTTCACTCTCCTTTTTTGCAGCTTTTTCACTTGGTCTAATAAAAACATCCTCTGTCCCTGCAAGGTTTGCTCATCATTTTAACAGCAGAGCTGATAGACACTGCACACTTTAACTAAAAACTGTCATTGCCAGATCAATATGATGGCCGAGATGAGAATAATTCAGACTTTAGCTATCCAGTGCCTAGGATTTAGAATGACTAATGGCTTTGAAATAAATGAGTCAATTAATTCTACAAACATGTCAGGCAGTCACCAGAATTTCACCTTCTGGTTTTGGTAGGAAACAAATCTGGCACGGTTTAGGTTGATGCAGAATCCAGTTTTATTTTCACTAATTCCAGCCTCAAAATCGAGCCAAGAACCCTACAGAAACACAGGCCTTACTCCAATGGCTGTCAGATCAGTAAGGACTTAACACTGACCTGGGTCAGGCTGCTTTTGCAGGTTGGTGCAGACATTGAGAAGATAATAATCTAGAGATATAATTCAGGCAAGATTTAGAGCTCTGCTTGATTTTACGTGTGTAGGCAGCCTTGAAGAGATCAATGGGATTACCCATGTACATAAAGCTAAATGCACACATAAATCTTTGTGAAGCTGTGACCCAAGGGTCCAGCCTTTTATTTATCTTCAATATGGATTTTAGTTCTAGAGGCAATTTCATTGATGACTTAAATCTGCTCACACACAGCAGAGTCTCATAGTCATGGCTGCATGTATCTGATTGATCAGGTCCTTGGATAATGGGAGGAGGGGAAGAAAAGATAATTTCATTTTCAGTCTGTTCACTTTCAGTATTGTAACTCCAACCAGCTTTAAATCCTTCTCTTTCCTTGCATTTTTACTCCAAAAAGACAGAAGATGTTTGTTAGTGCTAAATTAATGTTTTTCAGTTTTCATAAGGACTTCCAATTTCACCACATACAGTTCTTAACTTTAGTTTATAATTAGATTATTAGTGATAAATTGGTCTCCCCCTTACCCAAGTTTGGATTAAAATATATTTGATTTATTTTAATTATTATTATGATTGGTTTAGTGTTCCCTTTCCTGCAGAAATTTCATTTCTCTTTCTATCTCCCTTGGAAAATGTGATCTACCCTCATGTAACTGCTTTGGATTTGACCCTTTGACACTCAATGATGTCTATTTAAGAATCTTCAATTAAATGTAACTGGACTCAGCAGAGTACTGACCCCTTATTTTTACAGCTGTATCATAATTTCTTCTCCACAGGAATTTCAAATTGTATTTTTTAGTATTCATCATATCTCATTAAAGATATATCAGAAAAGTAATTTTTATACTTATTGGGGGTCTCTGAAGCATACACACATCTGCCTTAAAATTCTAGGATATCTTCTATATTTATTAAATCTACCTGTCTTTGAAGAATTTAATGGATTCTGATCACTCTCCTTTGAAGGACTATTACCTGAAAATTTTCTGTCTTTAACACTGCAGTTCTGTAAAACTGAAAGATATTTTTTCCCTAATGAGCTTCTTCAATAAATACTGAATTCCATTCTGACATTGAGTCTCAATGGTGTAGCTTGATAGAATTCAATAAAATCATGTGGATATGGAAATATTGCAAAAGTTGAGGAAGACATCACAGCAATTTCAAATATAAAGTTTGGAACCACTCTTCCATTTTTCCCTCCACAAAAGATGATCTGCATTAACTAACAGCAATGTAAAACCATTGTAAAATCAGAAATGACACCAACATAAAATGATTAGACAGCTGGAAGCTGGAAAAATACAACAATTTATATTTTTAATCATCTGTCAATGGAAGGAAGGAAGGAAGGAAGGATGGAAGGAAGGAAGGAAGGAAGGATGGAAGGAAGGAAGGAAGGAAGGATGGAAGGAAGGAAGGAAGGAAGGATGGAAGGAAGGAAGGAAGGAAGGATGGAAGGAAGGAAGGAAGGAAGGAGTTTATTTATTTGTTAGGAGAAGAAAAAGAATTCTTAGGAAAAAGAAGACTGTGGAAGAGACAGCAGGATTCAGGGGAAGACAATATGATTTAGGAGAAGGTTAATACTTAGCTCTGTTTAGTGTTTTTGTGGTTTGCATCTTTTACCTTCACCAAGTCACCCAGACCTTCAGGGTCACCAAGACTTATCTTCTGCCTGTTTGTTATGCCTCCTGGCAAGAAAATAGAATTTCCATCCCTAAAAATCATTCCATGATCCAAAATTTATTTCAGAATCTCAGTAATGTTTTGATCTGACAAAACAATGTCTCTGAAAGCTGTCAAATAAAAAGAGTCCAATATTCCACTTGCCAAGAGCTTGTTAAAATAATCAGTAGAATCAAATTCAGAACTGCATTCTTCTCACAAAACTTCACATGAATGGGTAAGGCATGTAGGGCACACTACTTGCCAAGACTTTTCCTGCATCTGATGGGGAGGATACCTAAAGAGGCAGATTATAACATTTTCCTGGGATGAATGAATAAATTCCAGGATATGCTGTTCCTTTACTCACAAGGGCTGCCAAAATATCTAGGATTGCCAGTAAGATACTGATGTGAAATAATGTATAATCCAAACCAAGAGAGCTGAAAAACCTCATGAAACAAAACATAGCTAGAAAACACACACACCCACACACACACACACACACACACACACACACACACACACTCTCAATTTGGATGCCATGTAAAGGAGCAGGAAGATTATGTCTAGATTTGAAAAGCCATGGGTGTACTTATTCTTTTGAACAATGAGGCATCTTCTTTAGTCAGACTCCAGCAAAGGGTCTGGCAAAGTTTCTGGACAGTTTTATAGTTACAGCCAT
>VYXF01011139.1:118266-136829 GCA_013397295.1 Polioptila caerulea
CATTCCATGATCCAAAATTTATTTCAGAATCTCAGTAATGTTTTGATCTGACAAAACAATGTCTCTGAAAGCTGTCAAATAAAAAGAGTCCAATATTCCACTTGCCAAGAGCTTGTTAAAATAATCAGTAGAATCAAATTCAGAACTGCATTCTTCTCACAAAACTTCACATGAATGGGTAAGGCATGTAGGGCACACTACTTGCCAAGACTTTTCCTGCATCTGATGGGGAGGATACCTAAAGAGGCAGATTATAACATTTTCCTGGGATGAATGAATAAATTCCAGGATATGCTGTTCCTTTACTCACAAGGGCTGCCAAAATATCTAGGATTGCCAGTAAGATACTGATGTGAAATAATGTATAATCCAAACCAAGAGAGCTGAAAAACCTCATGAAACAAAACATAGCTAGAAAACACACACACACACACACACACACACACACACACACTCTCAATTTGGATGCCATGTAAAGGAGCAGGAAGATTATGTCTAGATTTGAAAAGCCATGGGTGTACTTATTCTTTTGAACAATGAGGCATCTTCTTTAGTCAGACTCCAGCAAAGGGTCTGGCAAAGTTTCTGGACAGTTTTATAGTTACAGCCATGTGTGCTGATGTGACAAGGCCTCTGGTTTTTCCATGCTCAGTATTGGCATAGTCCTAATCCCAGGAGACTCATTCTGCAGGGTTTGTAGGGCACTCTGATCAGCCAGGCAAGAACTAATTTTCAAACTGGGGACCTACAAGTTTTCAAAGTTCCACAAGAACAAGGTTTACAATAAATAGAAGCTCACAAGCACTAGGAAACCACTTCCTATGCTTTGTACAGACTCTCTCACATAACTCTTTAACTTTTTTGTTACTGCTAAAATGTTACTTAATGGACTTCTTCTCCGAGTGTCTAATAGTATTTAGTGTTCAATAGTGGGATGCAAATTTTCCTTTTTAATTTGCCAGTAAATTTCACTAAATGTCTTCCCTTTGTCAGGCAAAATTTCTGTCGCTTCAAAATACTGCTGTAGCTTTATGGCATTGCTTCTTTTAGCAATTTTCAGAAGCTGTAATGAGGCAGGGAGGCAGATGCCTAGAAATTTCAGAAGAAGCCCTAACATTGCACAAACTTCTCTGACTCACTGTTTTAATAGACTGGAGCTGAGGGTTCATGTGGTCTGCTGCTCTGTGTGATGCCAGCTATGTTACTGTTTCAAACAACTATTTCATAAAACTATCTAGCAAAAGCCGACCTGTGAATCATTAACAACGTTGTTTACAAGATGACTTTCATCTTTCTCATGTTTTTCTATAGTAAATTTCCACTTTAACACAAGCCACAACTACACCCTTAAGTGGAAATTCATTACCCTTAAGCTGAGTGAAGATTTCTGCAAACAGAGCTTGGCTTTTGTGCTGGTTGTTAACGATTAACGTTTAATAGGTTCTGACAACGTGTTCAGCCAAGTGCAAGACAGGACTGAAGACAGTCCTCAGACTTGGTGCTTAGGAAAACAGTGCATGTAGCACTGTAGTAGCCTGTCAATCCAGAGAGCCAAGGACAGAACCTGGAGTTACAGGTGCCTGTGGGGTTTATTCTGTAGGTGACAGCATCCTTCCAGAAGCACAGACAATAGAAACCCTCCTGTCCACTGCTTTCATACAGAATCACCGACTGATTGAGGCTGGAAGGGACCACAGTGGGTCACTGGTGCCACCTCCCTTCTCCAGCAGGGCCAGCCCAGAGCACAAGGCACAGGACTGGAATATCCCCAGTGAGGAGACTCCACACCCTCTCTGCACAATCTGCTCAGGGCTGGGCACTGCCCAGGGAAGAAGTTCTGCCTCCTGGCCAGCTGGAAGCTGCTGGGCTCAGTCCCTGCCCGTGGCTCTGGGGCCATTGCTGGGCCCTGCAGCAGAGCCTGGGCCCTGCTGGGAGCCCTCCCTGCTCACAGGGACACCCAGGGCTCAGGGCCCCTCTCAGCTGGGGCTCCTCTCCAGGCTGCACAGCCCCAGCTCCCTCAGCCTTGCCCTGGCAGAGATGCTCCAGGCCCTCAATCCTCTCTGCAGCCTCTGCTGGCCCCGCTGCAGGAGCTCCCTGTCCCTGCTGTGCTGAGGAGCCCAGAGCTGCACACAGCTCTGCAGAGGTGCCCCACGGGGCTGGGCAGAGGGGCAGGGTCACCCCTGAGCTGCTGGCACTGCTGTCCCCAGCACACCCCAGGAAACCACTGCCCTTCTTGGCCCCCAGGGTGCTGGGGCCTCATGGACACCCTGTTGTCCACCAGGACCCTCAGGTCCTCCACAGAGCAGCTTCCCAGCAGGGAAGCTCCTAGACTGTGCTGCTGCATTGAATTATTTCTCCAAATACATGAAGGACACTGCATTTTTCTTTACTAAATTTCAGACAGTTCTTCCCTGCTGTTGAGAAGACCTGTTGAAGTCCCTCTGAAGGGCTTCCCAGAACTCTGGGTTACTTCTTTTACAGCTCAAAATTTGAGCAACAGTGTAAGAAAACATCGTTGATAGGACAGAGGGGGGAAACTGAGACAGGAATAACAGCATAACAGGAATGGAGAAGTCTGTGCCATGTAGAAAGTGATCCATATACTTACTAGTGCTGAGATGGCCATGTTTTAGTTTTATTGTTAAGTGCCAGCCATGAATGTTGGCTACTCATGAACAGCACACAGAGTAAGCAAAGACCGTGGATTTTGCATGTAAAACATTGATGTCTGAGTTCACAGCTGTCACAGGTAGCTCCTGTTGTGTTTTGGTGAACAGTCTTGGCACTTCTTTTGCCTGAATCCTTTCATTCTAGCCTGCAAACTGGATTGTAACAAACTCTCCATTTTTCACACACCCAGTAAAGGCTGAGTGCTCCCATTCTCAACCCTGAAGGAATACTTTAAGCATGGAAGAGAATAGATGGCAAAAAGAGAAACTGGATATGGCTCTTGTGTTGAGGCCACAGAAATTCTGTTTTTCAAGTGTTAACATGTGTTATCAGATAATAAAATATCCATAGTAGCTGAAAGCATTGGTGGAGATTTGCAGTAATTTTCCAAGCTTTTCTTTATTTTTGAAAATGAAATATGAAATAAAATATCCATAGTAGCTAAAAGCATTGGTGGAGATTTGCAGTAATTTTCCAAGCTTTTCTTTATTTTTGAAAATGAAATATGAAATACAGTTAAATGTGTGATTGGTTGCAAATAGTTTCTCCCATTGATTTTTCTCCCCTTGAAAAATCAGTCAAAATTTAGATAATTTGGAGCATTTAACCAACTTTCACCAGTGCTGTTATTGATGTCCTGATTATTTGCATTAACCACTACACAGGAGCTCAAATATTGAGCTACCCCATTCCAGTTCTGTTGTGTCTCTGTATAATACAAGAGAAAACTTCACCCAAGAAATGCAGTGGTGCTGATTGGTGTAAATTGGGAGATGCTGAAAAGTGGCAACATTTTCCTTCAAACAAAAGGCAGCAAAGGTCTGAGACAGGCATTAAGGATGACCAGCAGTCAAATTTGATAACCAATTTGTCAAGAAAGGCAAAAGGAGAGGTGCCAGAGTCACCTCTACAGGAAACTGAGTAAGTCTGATTGGGAATAAGGCACAAAATGCACTGAAAAAACCCCATAAAATCAGCAGACATCTGATTGTAAAGTCTCTCCAAACACAGGCTGTGAGATGTTTTCTTCATAACATCATGGGACACGCAAGAAAAAATAATAGCTCCTCTCATTTAAACATTCAAATATTAAAGTATTCAAATATTCCCACTGACTCTGTGCAATGGGTTTTTTTCATATTTTTTACTTGTCTAAGATTTCTATTCCTAATTTGAATATACCCTGCCCAGATTTTTCCTTGTATATATAACCAAGAAACCATAACTGTACTTTATGAGATTAAAGAATTAAAGAATTCAGACAAGCCTCTAGGATGGGATGGATTCTTCAACTTCTGGAACTCTAGCTTTGATCATCTTCATTAGGCTAGGAAAGGCATTGGATTAACTTCAACTACTCCTGATTTAAAACAGTGAGACAACATGTGGGATCATGTGAAAATGGTGGCTCAGGTCTATGAGTGCAGTGAATCATCACAGGTATTATAAAGCATTATTCTGCATTTACTACTGACTTACTGAAGAACAAAGAGGTCCTGACTGTGTTGGAAGATTTAAATTCTTCTGCCACAAACCTTTGTTTTCATCTTTTCAATTCTTCCAGGGGAAAACCTCTTTCCAGTTCTCCTTGGAAAACCTCTACGTGCAGCTTGAGCATAACTCGTTCATTCATCAGTGAAAAGAAAACTTTGGCCACAATACTGTACATAGCCTGACAAATTTTTACTCTGATACCTATAAGAACATAGGAAATATGGAACTGACACTGCCTATGGTTCTCAGAGACTTGGTCTGTATTCGCTCCCGAACTGGGAAAAAAAACCTCTTGAGGGATTATAAAATTTGGACTTTTTAAGAACTATGTCCAGTAACAGCATGAAATGTTATTGAGATTGAGAATTTGCCTTGGAGACACAACCAAGAGGCATTTCCATTCAGCTCAGTGGGTGATGTGGGGATGGTCTCAATAAGACCTCCTTGGATTTGCAGAATTTAGGAACCACACACAGAATTTGTGGGACAGAGTGTTTATTCAGCAAAATAAACTTTACACTTAAACATATTTACCAAATGCATGTTTAAAATGAAAGTTTAGCAGCATCAAAACTCTTCTGGATTTGGGACTGTTTAGAGCAGCCTCCAAGCTTTTTCCCAAGGCACAGTGATGTAGGAGTTGCTTTTTTGAAGTTTGGAGTAAATGGCTTTTTTCTTTGATTGGTCGAAAAAAACAACCAAACAAACAAAAAAACAAACCAGGGGGACAGTGCAGCCAAAGCTGTTTTTTGTGAGCTCAGTTTGCTCTGTGCTTGGTTTTGGCAATTCAGAAGAGCTGCCCACATTACCTAGAAAGCTTCCCTAGGAAAAAAAGATTCCTAAAAATAGCATTCCCTTGCAGCTTCCTCGGACAAGGCTGGCTGAAGTTTTCCCTGCAGGATGTAAAATAAGTTTAGGCATCACCTAACAAACAGGATTAACAGTGCTGTGTGCATCATTGTATGTCTTATAAGAATGACTATTCTCCAAGGTTCAGAGTCTGGATTTTGATTCAGAAGCCAAAGGAAATAATGCCACTATTCCAAAAAATGAAAGCACTTTCTGCCTGAAGAGAAAATGAGTTTCTCAAGTTGGATGTGAAAAATTCCAGTCAGCAACAAAATGAATATATTCCAGGGGGTCCAGTGGTGATGGTTTAGGGTCTGGAGCATCTCTGACAGGGAAAAATTGCTTTCATCAGCTGATAAAGGGCAATTGGATGACAATTTTTCTAGCTGAAGATGACAATGATGCATATGAAGTCTGAAGCCATGATATCATTAATCACTTCTCTGGTTCTTGGATTTTCCATTTTGGTTTTAATTTGGTGCATAAATTAAGCTTTTAATATTGACAGCTTTATAAACTCACTTGACCTAAGTCAACATAACCTCAGTGACTTCCAAACAGCAAAGTTCATTTAGAAGAACCAAGATGCTGGCCTGGACTTTTTTAATGTGTTCCCATAACTTTATTCCTGCACATCACCAGGTTCTGAGTGCCTGTCTGTGTTACATACACAACAAGCCTTCAAGCCATCAAGTAAAAGTTTATTGGGAATACCACGGAAAGTTTTATTAACTTAGAGTTTGAATGTGAAAATATTAACCATAGACTACCCAAAGAAAATCAGTGGGATTGCTTCAATTTAGAGCAGTGAAAAATCTGACAAGTAGTGACCTCTATCTTAAAAAATATTCAATTTTTTCCTCATTGAGAGATCACTTTTGTTTCTGTTTCTATTTTTTCCATTAAATATAAATTCTCTGAGGAATACATTGTAGACAACTCTGTAATCTTACAGAGATTGAGCTAGTTTTTCTTTTTTCTTTTTTTTTTTTTTAATTCAAAGTACAAAGGCTGAAGCGCTAAACTTTATGAGGTCTGTAATAGGTCCTTGGCCTGCAAAATAGTAAGGAATAAAAATAAATAATAATCATCTAATACCAAGCACTTATGTCATGCCTTTCATCCAAGGAAGTCAAACCACTTTATAAACAGCAATGAATTAATAGAGGAATGTTTTGCCACAGGCAAAAGAGTGAAACAAGAAACCATCCTTCTACTCCCTGCAGCCTCCTGAACTGCACAAAGGCAATAATTCTGTGAGTGAAAATTACTCTGCTTTTTGGTGCTTATTTCTTAGCACTTCTGGAAACTTGGATCACGTCGTTCCTCCACACAAAGTCTCTGTGTGCAGGAGCCACGTGGCAGGAGCAGTTCAAGCAAATGTCAGGCCTCTGTAATTTTCTTTTCCTTGTCTTCCTGCCATGCCACCAAATACCAGGGAAGGAGAGACAAATCTCTGATGCATTGATTAATATTTTTTTTTGCTCTTGGTTCCACATGGGTAAAAAGAACCATTTCATACTCACGAAAAATGGGGGGCAGCCCCAACTTTCTCAGCTCTTATCAACTTCGTGGCCTTTTCTGGACTCTCCCCCACCCAAATACAGCACCAACTTGGTCTTGGTGAACCTCAGGAGATGTCTGGTGTGACTGGTGTTCCCTTCTCCAGGTGAGATTCTTGGGTGACACTGAGTTTTGACAACGTCAGAGAGCACTGAGAAGGAAGGAGAAATCTTTATTTATGCCACTGTGTATGTACTTGATAGACTCCTGAGGAGGAGCTCCACAGGGACTAGGACAGGTCTGGAAAAGGCTGGCAAGGGTGGTCAGGAAAAGAAAAATATTCCACGTGTGGTAATGCTGAACAGACTCATCAGCTTGGATAGCTGAAGAGAGCTGTGATGGAGGCCTGTAAAGTGGCAAATGATGAGAATGAAGTGGATGAAGAGTGATCATTCATTATTTCTTGCAGAACATGAACTCAGGAATATCAGAAGCAGCATTCAAATGAAAAATAGGAAATTGTTTTTCAGTCCATTATCCCAGAAGATAATGTACACTAAATATATAAACACATTTAGAAAGAGAAATTCCTGGAGATGAGGCCAATGTCAAACACCATCGAACAGGTACAAGCTCCAGATGTGGAAGCTTTTGTTTATGATTGTAAAATAATTCAGAATCCAGATTGCTGTACACATCCACATTCTTAATTCTTTCCCTGTATACTGGGCCAGACAGATCTAAGGTGTCCTCTAGCACATCATGAATTAGTTTCATTAATATGAATTATCTAATGTCTGTTAACCAAAATCCAACTTCTAGGCTTAGCTGTTGTTTGAAGACTGATTACCTAGTTTTGGAAAAAGTATATTTTATTTGTTCAGGAATAACCTCTACCATTTTATAGATTTAATTTAATCTTTCAAATCCAACAGGAAAACTTGTACAAAAAATATCATATCAGGTAAAATACTCTTGTCTGATTATGTATTGGTCATCAGAGGATTTTTAGAGCAGGTTAAATCATCCTGCAACAGAAGGAGCACTAATATATGTTTATTGTTTATATGTTTATACTAATATATACACTAATATATGTCTATACCTTGTATGTTTATTGCAAGGTAAAGTTGTGATTCAGGAAATTGCCTCCTCAATAGATAAGGTTATTGTTACCAGAGATACACCAGAAATCCAGTACACCATTGTATGGGCTCTATTTCAGACACGTAGCAAAAGAAAAGCCATCATTATGTCAAACCATTAAAAACCATAAAAATACCTCTTGATATAGGATGTGGCTGCTGCTTAGCATCAATTTCTAATAAAAGACCCAAGATAGGTGTAAATGGAGGAATCTGGTATTTTCTAGCATGCAATTTAGAATAAGAAATCTTATGGGCATGAAGAACTAACCAGGGCTTAGGTAAATAGAACTCATTCTCTGGAAAGAAGTGGGATCTAAGGATCAGCAGGTTCATTTTGTGCCTGCAAAAATACTGTTCTGAACAGCTGCAGACAAAAAAAATGCATGTGCAAAACTGGGAGGAAAAATAAGAAGCCTTTAAAAATAAAAATAAATAAACTAAAGAAAGATGCTGGGGATGGCTCAGGCTGTTTGATGCTGCTGGCACTGTAAAAATCCTTCTGAACAAACCCCATTTTAGCACAGGGAATCTTTGCTGCCATAAAAGCAGCATCTTGCAGCTATGCTAGAAAGCAAAAAGCTGCTTCTGGGAGAGGACAGGCATGGGAAGAATTTGGTTGTATGTCTCATTGTAGGTGATGTGGCGTGGCTTGGCAGCCATTCCCCAGATGACCTCTGAAGTCAGGGTGAGTTAGAGCTGGCCAAATGAGTTAGGAATGAGAAATAAGGCAACAGAAGAGACTTACATGAAAAACAATTCCATTTTCAAGCCAAACTGAGCCATTTTTAAGGTCCTTAAAATGCAATTGGAAGTCACAAGAAATTAAAAATACACTAAGAAGCAATAGATGAAAGGAAAAAGAAATTTAAATTTTTTCAATTGATTGACTATCATTAGTGTTAGAAACTATTTCCCAGGCTCTGTTAATTATTCAGAGAATGTCATCTCAACATTTATTCCTTTACTATGTGAAAAACACCTCAAAACCTAACATGTCAAACCTCACTGACTTTGTGTGTCCATTTCACACTTGCAAAGGTACAAATCCTTGGGAGCCCTTACGCAGTGATTTATCTTTACTCAAACAAGGATACTTTGGCTGTGCTACCCAGAGATATCCAAAGTCTCCCAGAGATACACTTTGGATAAATCCTTGCTTCCCAATTATCGGAGTAATTTCCTTACAAACAAACTTGCAATGAAAAATAATTTAATTAGGAAGTCAATCCTGTTATTTTCTTTGTGATTATTCAAAAAACTGGTTTCATAACTGAGTTTCTGATACTTTTCTCTTTTTTTCTGTCTGTCTTACATTTTTCCACCTGCTCCCTGCCTCAAAAGTTTTCCTTTGAGGAGACAAAAAAGACAAAAAGAAGCAGGAAAATCAAGCAGTTTTTACTCTGGTTTAAATAGAAATTAGTAAAAGTGTTAATTTAAGCATATACTATTAGGAAGAAAAATAAGAAGTATGGAGAAGCACCAGAAATTGTATAACAAACCAATTTTGTCCTCCTTTTAGTAAAAGATTGGATTCTAATGAATTTTTCTCTTTGCAGTTTTTGTAGTTTCAAGTTTTGCCCTGATGCAGTCAGAGTTGCACAATTCTGATGCTACTGGAGCAGGCTGAGAGCAGGTTTGGGGTTTTCAGTCACAACCTGGTCCCTGATCTCCATCAGCTGTGACAGGAAAAGGATTCAAACTGCCAGAGCAAACCACGATTTGATGCTGTTATGAGGCATAGGCTTTAAGATCAATTAACTAGTCAATATTTTTAAGAATCACTTGAGCCCTGAAAAGCATGTGGTCCAAGATGGGTCCAATAACTCAGACAACAACATGCTCCACAAAATTAAAAGCAGAAAAGGCAAATCAGGCCTAAATCTCCAGAATATTTTGTCCAGATGCCTGCCTTTTGCTTAGAATGTCCAGCAGTGATTTTAAAGCATGTAAAGCCTCTTCTTTAAAAGACAATTTGTACAGAGCAACACAATGTAGCTCCCTCCTCAACAGCCTCCTGTGGATAATTGAATCTTTACAGCTCCAGAAGAACTTTGGCTGTTTTGTGGCAGGAGCTCAGGTTAATGAAGAGATCTGAGCCCCACACGTGCCCACAGTGGCCAGAGAGTTCTTCCAGCTTCAGACAAACAAGCCAGCAGGAATTCCAGGATTGAACTCTTCCCTGGGCAGCACCCTCCATAAGCCACACACTCAATGGGATGGCAGTTTCATTACAGCTTTACAGTGTTTATGAGGTATTTAATTACTTTCCTACACCCTGGTCCTGTTTAAAAGTTTGTTTAATCATTTGGGTCTCTGTTTCTAATGGGGATTTCAGTTTCCAAATGGGCCTGAAGCCAGAGATGTAAATGGAGGGCACAATATATTGTTTCCTGAAAGATGACACAAGGCAGAGGGGAGGAGAAGAGGAGGGCACGAAAGGAAAAAGGAGGATGGGAGAATGTGGGGGAAAATGTAATCTTAAAGATTCAGGCTAATTGAACACCCCAGCAGGAGAAGATGTATGATCCTCCTGGGCAATTAGCAGACTAAGCAATATCAATAAATGAGTCTCTTATAGGAGACCTTCCACAGAGACAAAATGGCTCAGATGAAGAGGCTGAAGAGAAGAGCTCTGCAGAGTGATGTGGGAGGGAAGTGAGAGCACAGAGCAGCCATTAAATCTAAATAGGTGGATTTGCAGCATTAGAGCTGAGTAAAGAGAAAGGTGATGCCTGACAGGCAGGGTTGTCCCTCTGAGCTTCCCAAGGATGGAACTCAGGAGGGCTTAACCTTCAGGGAGATGAAGAGTTTACAACAAACTGGGACACAACACAGTGGTAACAGTGGGTTCAGAGCCAGCTTTGGGTCCCTTTTCCAAGCAGTTCTTCCAGGAGCATTTATTCCTGGCTGGCAAAACTGCCCCATCCCACAGGAATCACAGACTGGGTGAGGTTGGATCAGCCAGTCCCACCTCCCAGCTCCAGCAGGGTCAGCCCAGAGCACAGGGCACAGGATTGGCATATCCCCAGTGAGGAGACTCCACACCCTCTCTGCACAATCTGCTCAGGGCTGGGCACTGCCCAGGGAAGAAGTTCTGCCTCCTGGCCAGCTGGAAGCTGCTGGGCTCAGTCCCTGCCCGTGGCTCTGGGGCCATTGCTGGGCCCTGCTCAGAGCCCTCCCTCTGTGTATTTATACACACTTAGACTCTCAGTCCTGTCTTCTGGAGCAGTTTTTCATCTGTCTTTTTTCTTTAGGACCACAGGAGAGAGAAAGGGATTTCACAGGGTCACCAAGCCCTAACTACTGCAGTCTCAGGAAACATCATACAATCCCAGAAAAAATTCATGGAAGTCTACTTTAAAATCTGCTCAGATTATTGTCTCACTTCTCCTTTACTCCTGCTGAACAGCTGTTGCAAGAATCTCTGTCCTTGAAGACTTTAGACTGCTTAACAAATTTCCAGCCTAGATATATTCCTGTCTAGGTTATACCCATGTGTTCTTGTGCCAATGTTTTCTTCAGTTTAATCTCCCTTCTCCCTTCCTTCTGTTTACTTAATTGCTTTTATCAACTTGATTTAAGAGCTTGTTATGAAGTGGTTTTAACTGTCTTTAGTTTGTTTCTAACTAGACTGTACAGTGCCTCCAGGGGTTTGGCAGGGGCTTTCTGTTGTCATAATTGTCTGATTATTCTTAATCCTGTGAGCCATTCCTCTATCAGGGATGTTTGGAGGTATTTAGAAAAAGCACTGTCGTGGTGTCACCAGGTTACTGAACCAGGAATATTCAAAACCCAGTCCCACAGGCAGCTGTGGAAATTCAGAATGCAGGATTTGCATCGGGGTCTATAGTGTCCCATGAAAGTGGTGCTGTGACATTTTTCTGTTTCGAGTGACTGAGCTGCTTATTGGCCCAAGAAATTATTGGACACTGTTCAAATGACTGGGGATGTTATCCAAATCTGAGCAGAATCTATGTAAAGTGTCAGCTTCCCACAGATGTGCTCAGAAATAGCAAGTATTGATAATATTCCTGCCACTGTTTAAACCTTTCTGTAAATAAATATGCATTTAGAAGGCAGTGTGTGTACAAAAACGCTCTGCTCCTTTCTTGCTCTGGTATCCTGGCATTTCTTCACCAAATGGGCTTTGTGCCAAGGGGTAAATACTGTCCCTTCTGTTTATTCCCATTTGGAAAGGTAATTCCTGCTGCTACATGGTGATGACTGCATCTCTTGCACAGTGACTGCCTAAACTACCAGCAGTTCTTGGAGGGGTTTTCCACATGAAAGCATCACACCAGTGACATGTCTGCAAGTCTGGTATCTTGTACTGAATTGGAGCAGCTCCCCTCAGATCAAATCCCTGGATACCTCCCCTTAGCTGGGACCCTGCAGCTTGGCTGTGGGAGCATGGGAGAGAGAGCTGCAGGCTTTCCATGTACCTGCTTTGCCACTCCTGCGCCAGCAGACAGCATGTGCATTTGATTTATTTAGTGAATGGGAGTCTAATTATAAAGCAGAGGAAATCACTGCAGCATAAATTTATGGGCTGCCTGAGTTCACCTCCCATGTTGGCAGAAACCAGCGGTGGGAGTTGATGTTAGTGGTGAAGATGTCAGGGAAGAAGGTGGATACCTGCAGGCTTTCCCTGGCTCCTGGATGGAGGGGAGCAGGGATGAGGAGGTGCCAGCTACAGGAGAGGCTCAGCTGGCAATGGCTTTGAAGCATCTCCTTGAGTCCAGGATGTTATGACAAGAGAAATCGGGAGACTTGGATAAAAAGTCCAGCGTGTTCTGACAGCAGCCTGTCCCTCTGTTTGGATGTAGCATGAAAAACTGAGTCATAAAGGGCTGCAGCTATACACTGCAACTTTGTGCCCATTTTTGGCTACGTCTTGAATTACAAAAAATTACAATGACTTCTTAGAAAGGAAATCCTTGCCTTTCTACTAATATGCTGTAATATTCCTGGAAGGGAGCCAATGTGTCGATTTAAATACCCTCTCAAAGTGCGAGGGGCTGTGATATTTCCAAGTCCCAATGCCAGCTCGAGCCTCTCTGGAATGTGTGCCAAAGTCTTCCCACCAAGAAGAATGCCTCACATTAAGCGTGTCATCCCTGGACTGGCCCTCAGTTCCTTCCCCAGCTCGGGAGTCTCAGCTTTAACCTTCATTCCTGTATCTCATTTCCCAGCCCCACAGAAAAAAAATGTCATGGAGAGCTCTCCCCTCACCCCCACCATCCCTTTACACATTAATGTGAAATGAAACATTCTCATGGCTGGCTGTTGAACAACAGACAAAAATTCCTGTGTGGGGAATTTCAATTCACGTTTCTTTCCTAACCTGGATGATGCTCAAGGTGCTTGTCACTGCAGCTTAGAATTTGTGGGTGTCCAAGGACCCAGCCCTGCAGAATTGCCCAAAAATTCAAAAGAGTCCAAATTTGAGCTCAAAGGATGGAAAACAGAAGTTTTATCTGAGTAAAACATACTTCAGAAAGACTTTCTGAGGCAGGATATCTGTCCTCAAGAACATCCCCAGGCTTGTGCAGAAACACATTTAGAAATCCAGGTAACCATCATGCACTTGTAGTTTAATGGAAATAAAAATACAGTCCATTGTAAGACTGATGGAAACTGAAGCCCTTAGAAGAATATAATAGATACATTTTCAAATTAAGCCTACATTTTTAAGAGGCCAAGCTCACAAATATTGATGATTCCTGAGTGGGACATTAAGAATTTATTCTGTTTTGTATGTGTGTAAAAAACACCAAGGTATTAATCTCCACCATGGCTTCTTTGGGCCTCAAATATTTTCCATTTTTTCCCAAAATGTTGGAGACAAGGGTTTATCTGTGTGTGTTTGAGTATAAAATGAAAAAAAGACACAAAAGAAACCTGTGCAAGCACAGAACAAGGAGATTTGGCACTTTTTCTGTAAAAAGGGAAATGGGAATTGTCCATCCATCGTCATTACTGGCTCTGCTGATTTCCCAGGTTTCACTTTCCCTGACAAGCTGGGTGTCTGTTATAGCAGGAAGATGAATTTAAGAACGTCTTAATTCACAATTAATTTACATAACTTTCTGAAGTATGGGAGTGGGAAAAAAACCAAGCCAGTCTAAAGAATTATAAGACAATTTCTAAAAACAATAGGCTTGTAAAAACAGGCATTTTAATTCAGTTTACAATTTAAGGAGGATTTTTAATACTTTTCTTTGACAAGATCAGTAATTACTGAAGAGAAGAAAATCTTAATAAATTTTTTATTATCTAAATCTTTCTTTTTAAGACAGACTGGGACAGGAAATCACAGATTTGGACAAAAAAAAAATACAGGATATCAAAACTTAGTAGTTGTGGGAAATACACAGGAACCTCACAATGGTGTGAAACTATCAGATCAGTAGAAGTCTTTTAGGAAGACAAGACTAAGAACCCTGATTTTGAAAAAAAAAAAAAATAATAACCTGCTTTCCCATGTTCTGAGGTCTGAAAGGGGAGATGCACCATGGTAACATTGTGATATTTTACCCCATACTTGGTTGTCATTTTAGCATCATTCCCAATCACATTTGATATGTCCTCAATTTTTCTATTTTTCTTGTATTATTCATTCCATCAGTTTTTCTTTACAATAAACAAGGAAATGTCAACTCTTTCTCCATGTTTTTTATTTTGATTTTGTTTGGGGGGATTTATTGAAGTTTTAGAGTTTGGGGGATTTTTCTTTATTATTTTGTGTTGGGTTTTTTCTGTTTTGGTTTGTTTTATTGTTTTGTTTTTAGGTTGTTTTTTTTTAAATTAAGGGATATGGTAAGGGAGATCCTCTGCTGCTGTAAATCNGTTTTTTTTTTTTTTTTTTTTTTTAGGTTTTTTTTTTTTTTTAAATTAAGGGATATGGTAAGGGAGATCCTCTGCTGCTGTAAATCAGAGTAGTGTAAGGAATTTAAACAGTGTTTTGAGACTGAGCTAGGATCTAGTGTTTAGGGACTATGGATATAGGGTAAATTAACACAAATATGTTTCTGCCCTTGTTAACCACACAGAAAGCTAACAGAGAAGGCAGAAAAAGAATATATATATATATATATGTATATATGTGAAAGAATGCATGAATGTATAAATATTATTTAAATATATTTTTATGCAATAAATGTGTTTATTTAAAATAAATGTGATCATATAAATGCAGTATTAATCCCTTTAAATTTACGAATATGTGGATTTAGTGATAATTAATACTTTCATTTATTAATATTCATAGTTGATGTATTTTTGTTTGTTCCTACCCTGTCTGTAACCTTAGGCACTCGTAGACATCTTGAAGAGTCTCTCCAAAGAGGCCTGAACTCCCCTCTTGGCTATGCTGCTGAAAACCCAGAAACTCCTTTGGAAGTAACCTGGGTTTTGATCTTTGATTGACTTTGGCTACTGAGAGAGCTGATCCTGCAGGATCCTGAGCCCTTTTGTTAAATCTGAAATGTTTGCTTGTGATTCCACTGCTGCAAACGCCTGGTTTAACGGGGCAAGGGACCTTTCCATGGCCAGAGCAGCAGCTCCTCCACGGAGGGCTGAAGTGACCCCCACGGAGGGCTGAAGTGACCCCCACGGAGGCCTGGGCCTGTGGTTTGTTTGTGGAAGAACTGATCTGAGGCTGGAAAGCCAGAGTGGTGATTACTCCTGCTCCGTCCCCGTGCCAACAACAACAGCGCAGCGCTCCCGGTCCAACCTGCTCGCGGAGCCGCGGCTGAGCGCAGGCAGCAGTCAATGGATGGGACTCCTGCCAGCTCCCAGCCAGCCAGGGGTGTTTTGTTCCTCTTTAATTCACTCGGATCACGCTTGTCTCCCATGCTGGTGAAACTCAGAGGTGCCGCAGGAATCCGCCGGGAATGTTTGGAGAGCTTTGGCACCATCCCCGACGGCAGCAGAGACCAACCACTCAGTGTTATCTCCTTCCTTCGCACATCCCATGGCACTTCCCAGCTCCTTTCAGCTTCTAATTCAGCCTTCCCATGGAATAGTGTCCTGCAGATTATTTAACTGTGTCTTCGCTTTTAGAATTGGCATGTCTGTGTTTCCTCACCCGCATTGATCAGGGAACCTCAGGCATGGGCAATGTGGAGGGAAGGGTCAAGAATATAAATATTATAGACAGAAGAAATAATTAGATTTAAGCACAGTTACCTTTAATAACCCTGTATTTATGTTATTTACATACGTATCATATATATATACATATATCTTTGCTTTAATATCAAGTGAGATGTATACAGATATACACTGCCTATGAGTACTCTCTATAAAAATCAATGTATTAAAAGACATAAATACTTGTTGAGGGCCAAAGAGCTGCTAGTTCTTCATCATTGGAAGATGTGATAGAAATAGAAATAAACCTTTGAAAGTCACCAAGTAATTGTTTAAGCTCTCCTGCTCAGCACTAAAAGAAGACAAAAATCACGAGAGTAGCAAGGAAAAGGAGTTCAGAGGCCGGCACACTGGAAAAGCAAAGATCCTCATCTGCAATAAATCCATACACTTTTAATTGAATCCTCAGCTTCTTCAATTTCCACGAAGAAATAATTTCTTGGTAAAATTTTGCTGTTGCATTTAGGGAAGGAAAAGCTTAGCCAGTTGTTTATTCAGGGAACACAAGCAAAAAGGCGTAAATTTTAATGCTATGAATTCTTATATCTGCGCTGAAGCAAAAGAAACAGTTGCTGTTGTTCTAACACAGCTCAGCACCTTTCTAAAACATCTTCTAATGCCTCAAAGCACTCTCCTGAGGTTTTGTCATTTTGTTTCAATTAGATAGGGGGAAAAAAAACTCTAGAAAGACAAAAGCAAAAGCTTCAAGGAATGGAGTGCAAAGATTTGTGGGCTGAGGGAAAAGAAAACAGCCCATTTTAAAGAAGGACAAAAAAAAGGCAAATAGTAAGAATCAAACAGTAAATTTATTAATACTATTCAGAAATTGCAAAACGTTTTAGGGGAAAATCCCCAAAATTTTGGAGCTGCTGCTAAAACAGAATACAAATAAACTTATAGAGGGAAATGGATCAGAAGTACTATTTCTAACATTTTAAGAGACTATTTGACTTTATGAAGTTGATACTAGTAAAATTTGCTTTACATTTGTTCAAAGAGACAAAATACTTCTCACCATTTCTCATTCCTATAATGAGAAACTAGAGGCAAAAAATCAGCATTTATTATGCTTTTAAGACTGTTTAGAACTGAACTGAGGTACAGTTTGCCCCTCTGACATCTGCCACCAACATTTTTGTTGGTCTTGGAGTTAAATATGATCAATGCAATGGAAGCTTGTATTGTGAGATAATCTGAACCACAACTCCCAGGAATATTGTAGACAAAAGGGAGAAAGAGAGAGCCTGATTAATGTGAAACCAACCCAGAAGAGACAATTCTGCTTAATATTATATATTCATTAATATTAATTTATAGGTTTTAATTTATATTATATTTAATGTTTTAACATAACTAGTACATTATTATATATTTTTTTTTTTGGTTCCTCCGTTGAACAAACAAAAAGCTTGGAGCAAATTCCTTTTTTTCCTTCCTGAAAAGAAATGTAGTGGTTTTCATTGAAATTCAGACAAGTAGTGCAAGGCAAGAGTCCAATATATGCTGCGGTCTCTTCTGTATCACTCTAGTAATGAAGAGGAGATATAATAAGAGCAAGAAATAACATTGGGTTCACCAGTTTTATTGATTTGGTTTTCAGCTGGGTGTAAAGCAATTTTATTCTCAGTGGGTTTTAACTCTGGAGCACAAAGAGAGTTTTTGGACTGCCTAAAATTTGATAAAGGGATCATTTTACCTCTCTGCTGTTCACAGAGCAGGGAAAGGAGTAAAACCTCCCCCATGCTCACAAAGACAGAAGAGTTTCATAATAATATCTAGTGAAAAAAAAAGGCCCTTTTGCTCTGTGTCTTTCCTCCACTAACCCAGAGCAAGAGCAGGGATATTTCCCAGCAGAGCAGGCAGCACCAGCAAGGGAACAGAGTGTTTATCCACTTCCCTGGGAGCTGAAGTGTGCTTTTCCACTCTTGTTATCTTAACCTCTGATACCAAATGTTAGTCTTGCCTGCCCTGTGTAGGACATTGGCAGTCACAGGGGAGTAACAAAAAAAAATATAAATAAAGAAAAAAAAATATTATTTTGGCTCTTGACAGCAAAACAACAGGAAAGGACCATTTGTGCATCCCTTCAGTTGCTAAACTGTGATCTCTCAAGGTTTTCTGCCCGTGTAGTCTTAGTCATATTCATCCAGAATGAAGGAGCTCCAGAACTTAATCCATGGCTGCAAAGTGGCAAGGTGGACTTTTGGCTTGAATCTTAGCTATGGAGTGCCCAATGGTGAGGGTGTCCTCAGGAGAAGTTATTACAAAATATTCAGGATCAGATTTCCTGCAGCATTTCCACTGCACCAAGCCAGAACAGAGTCATGAAAGGGTGTTAACATTTCATACTGGGTAGAAATCCGTGAATCAAAAATTTTTTTCAATAAATACATAAATATAAAGTAAGTATTGTAGTAGCATGGTGTTCTCATTTAAGTTTTTTGTTCTTTTAGCATAAAATTGTGACTGAACACTGTTTTAGTATCTGATCCAGATTAATCTGGCTGATAACTTTAAAAGTTGCAAGTGGACATTAAAAACTGAATCCTTTGAAGTACAAAAGTTGCAAAACAAAAATAATCTTTTAAATAAAAATTTCAGTAGTAGAAACTGTTCCTCATGTCAAATATTACTGAAATATTTTTGTTTGTTTCCTGGTTTCACAGAAACAAAGCTGTTGTGGGGTCTTTTGGTGGGTTTTTGTTTTGTTTTTTTTTTTTTTTGTTTGTTTGTTTTGAGGTCTTT
>VYXF01011139.1:145039-157404 GCA_013397295.1 Polioptila caerulea
TTTCAAAAATATTTTTTTCCTTTTTTTTTTTTTTTTTTTTTTTTTTGCCATGTCAGAACCTCAGGTCCAAGGGCAACAGATAAAATAAGGTGACCATTTGGGAGCTGGATTGCTTCTCATTAAAAGTTCAGAAACCTGCTTAAGGTGTAAAAGAAATCCACCTCTGCTAAGGGGAAAAAACCACCCCACCCCCAGAATAATAGCTGAAGATGTAGAAATACCTAGAAAGAAGCAGCTTCAGAACCACAGAAACATCTTTAGGGGAAAGGTTGAAAACGGCAAGGACCAAACCCGTCTCCATTTTCCCTGGCTGTGAAAACAGGCTGTCTACAATGCTTTTTGCAGCGCACACATATTTGGCGAGATTAAGGTGTCACATCTCAAATTACAAGGCATCTGATGGCCCCCAGACCCCGACACGGGCAGAGCCCCTCCACTCGCGCAAACCCCGGGACGTTTGTCTCCCATCAGAGCCCCTCTGCCCAGAACTTTTGCTTCTAGACTTCGTCTTCTGCTGCTTTTATGTTTGCTTTTTTTTTTTTTCCTTGCTGCAAATGCGAAGTTCCCGGGCTAGGGCTGCCTTCAGAGGCTTAACCCTTTGCCTGCCTCCAGAGGAACGTTCGTTCACCAGCCACAGGAAAGTTTTCTATTCCTAGCACTGTTTGTCTACTTCAGGAGATTAAAAGCTGAGTCACATTTTAGGCATTTCTCAGATCTGACTGCAGCGCCTGGGCTGGGTGGGGGACGCACAAGATTTAATTCGAGTTCCCTGATCTTAGCTGAAAAAGCTCTAAATCAGATGGAAACAGCATTCAGGAACAGGGTGAGACAAATCCATTGGAACTAGAGTTATCCAAGTTTGAGGAAGTTTGTTTTCAGGGTTTTTTGTTTTGTTTTGGTTTTGTTTTTTATTTTTTGATTGACAGAGTAGCAAGTTTTAGTACAGAATTCTTGAGAGGCAGAGGTGGAAGAAGACTTTTGTTCTCCATCTGGGCAACAAGCGACTCAGACAGAACTTATGAGACAGATACAAATTGTGGAATCCCCTCAACAGGACCATTTAAATTGTAGAATCCCCTAAATGGGATTTCAAGCATTTTATGTTTGAAAAAATTCGGAGAGAGGGCAACTGCAACTAATGACACCATCTGTATTTCAAGCTGTGGTGGTAAATATTTCAATAAAACTGTAACAACTTTCCAGGTAGATTAAAATGTCTTAAAGGAGATGGTACAAGGCTTTGACATCAAGAGAGGCTAATTATCTTTACACAGAGAGGGGAAAGAGAAAAAAATCCATAGTTAAACAGGAAAAGAAAAAAAAAACTTACTGAGCTAGTAAAAGTATTCTTTAAGGAAGCAATCTGGTGACCCTTATGATTTAAAGTGTCACCTTGTGTCTTATATGACCACATTCTTATGGTTATGACTTGCTCAATTATGCTCAAATCAAACAGAAAAGAAAGATGACTTAAGCATGTAAATTTAGAGGGAGACTTAGAGGCATGCAGCTAAATTTATCAGCCATCTCTGTGAGCGATCTCTCTAAATAAAAAGTTTGGGAACCAGTCGCTGCTGGTTGCTGATGAACTTTCCATGTTTTTGGCACTTGCCAGCCTTAATGGACGAATCTGCGAGTCAAAACAGGAGGAACTGTACACAAATCCATCCTAAGGTCTGTTCTTAACAGTGGGTGTTTCTCCCAGCACTTATTTTCATGTCATGGAGAGTGACTTCCTTGACAGAAACGCTGAACGAAGAAATAAATTTGTCCAAGATTTGCAAATAATTGGAAAAAAAAAAAATTAAAAGAGAAGTCAGAGCGAGAGAGGGGGGCTTATGGCACTGTAGGTCTGTGTCTCTATTTCACCTGTTTGACATGTCCTGTAGTGACTTGTGAACAGGGGTAGGAATAGCAGCACATGCTGGCAGTGTGAGCAAAGTGTGTGCATGTGTGTGCATGTGGGAGACAGAGGGAGCGTGGGGGACAGAGGGGCGGGAAGGGGGGAGTGGATGGACCATTAGAGTGCAAACACAGAGACATTCCTGCAATAAAATGCTCGTCTGCTGAGAATCGCAGTCTGGAAGGGATGGTGGTGATTTAACAAAAGAATTCTCTAAAATGTTCCCTGGTGTTAATACTGTTCTTAATAATACGAAGAGGTTTTGCCAGGAAGAGGAATAAAACCATCAATTGGATTTAAAAAACAAACCAAAAAACAAAATAGGCACAGGATGGTTTTTTTAGAGCACGTGGGGGGGAAAATGACCTTTACGATGGTTTTGTCATTTTCAAAAAAATGCCTCATTCTCTGAATTTCCCTGGACCGGCAAGGTTGTTATAAATGGTAGGTAGGGAAAGCAGAGTGTGGCAATAAAGGGGTTAATCCACGGAGCACAGAGCCATCTGGCTGAGCTGGTTTGTTATAATCGAGCAGATTATGTTCACGGGACTCAGAGTTTAAGGCTCCTCTCCCATAGAGCAACTCTGCACAACCCAAGCAGACCAACTTTGGGACTTTGAATGAACGTATTTACATCCACCTTTCTCTTCATGTCGACTTTTCTGGAAACATTCACACGGATGCCATGGTTACTCCTACCACGGTAAGGGAAATTTGACGTTTTCTAATAGGGTCCTAAGAGGGCGGGGAGGGGAGGGGGGGAGAGGGGTCCTTTAAAGAAGTATAGTGGGGAGGAGGTGGGGGTCTTGGAAGCAGTAGATGTGTCCCAAATGTTGCCTTTCCCATTGTGCCTCCTCCTTCCCTCACCACTACTTGCCCTACAGTTTGCTTCAGTCCTGAGGTTCCCCTCTCCTCCTGCTCCTCACGCTGTTGTTCGGGTCCCTGGAAAGAAAGCGGCGGAGGAGAAATACGAGGTGCTACAGGAAATCTGATTTAAGAGGCAAAAGCAAAGGAGACTTTTCGTTTTGTCTTAAGAGGGAAACCAGCAAGTTCAGATATAACAAAAGGGGTTGAAAATCTTGACCGTGGATTGCAAGAACCAGCCTCAGCACACGTAGCATGCTCACCCTCCGGCAAAGTTAGAGCCCATGACAAGCAAAGCCAGAATTCCCAATTTCTAGACCTCGCCTGCCGCAGGTAACCAGCTTCACTGGAGCTTTCATATTTTGTGTGCGTGCCAGACACTGGAAACTCTGTTCATGACCTTTGAATCAATCCTCATTCTCCTCAAACCCAAACACTAAATTCTCTGGGAAGAGCTGGAGATCAAAAGATTCCCTGCACATCTGTGTCTAGGTGAAAAAGATACACTCGCTCTGTGCTGGAATGGCAGGGAAACTATTCTTACGTTGGAGCTCCCAGCATTTGGTGAGTGCCTTCTAGGAATGCAGCACACAACTAATCAACAGAGATGCACATCTAGAGAGCAAAATAGAAAGCTGTTTCTCATCTAAACAGCTGAAATGCAGCTTAAAGCGTCAGTTACTGGCGAGTCCTTATGGAGACACCAAACTGCTCTTAGCCAAGAGGGGAAAAAGTCCTTGAATGGTTTAGATACTTTTCTGATCAGTTCTTAATCCTTCATTAAAATAAACGGGAAAGCTCTGTGCTGGTCCTATCTCCCGAACTATAAATATGCAGTATCTGGAGAGATGGATATTTTAGATTGAATAGGGCTGCTATGTGCACATTCTCTGGTTTCTACATTGCAAAACCAGTTATTTAGAGATGACTCTGTGTGTGTATGTGTGTGTTGTGTGTGTGTGAGTGTGTGTGCGTGTGTGTGTGCGTGTGTGTGTGAGACGGGTTTGCTTCTCCCCCTCCCCCTTTTTAAATAGACAGAGATGTGTATTATATGGTCCAGAGGATTGTTGTGAGCTAAAACCTTTCAGAAAACTCTCTTTGCTCTCAGGCTCGTGTGATTTGTTGCATGGGGAGTGCAAATGGTATGTAAAGTTTTGCCTTTGCATTGCGCCTTCAGGAAAATATCCAGACAAGTAGGAGAGGCATTCTCAGGCACAGAAATGCCTGATATGTGCAAGCTTGCAAGTGGAGAAGTGGCACAAGAAGCACCTATAAGTGGGATGCAAGGAGCAGGGAAATCTAATAGTAATAAAGAAGAAAAAGAAAAAGGAAAAAAAAAAGCAGACAAAAGCAGCAGAGAACGGAAGAGTTCAGCATGGTCCCAGCTGCTCGTAGTAAAAAGACTGGTCTGAGGTACACGTGTAAATACCAGGGGCTCTATGTGTGAGCACGGTGGGGGGACAAAATCCAGCCACGATTGCAGGTGGTGGAGCCAAAACATGGGAAGAGGAGGTCCCAGCAGAGCCAGGAGGGGAGTGCTTTGTGTAGAAGGGTGCTACGCATTGAGGTATGCAAAACACGTAGGTTTAAAGGGTTTTGTTTGTATTGTTCTGCTGTGGTTTGGGGTGTTTTTCTCTTCAGCGGACAAAAAATGAAATGGTGCATATAAAGGTAGATTAAAAACTGGAGGGAAGGCGTTACACAGCAGAAATAAAGTGCTATATGTTCATTATTGAGCAGGCAGGCAATTATGGCAGGTGAGATATGCAAAGGTGGTCAGCCTGAAAGGAAAACTGCTGCACATCAGCTGGAAAAAGAGGATCTTTGTGGGTGGCAGAAAGTTTAGGAGCTTCCAAGAGGAAGTAACACTTGAGTGAGATGGGAAAAGGTACAGGCTGGAGGCTGGGTGAGGATATGAAAGGGACATACAAGGATGGTAGGGTCTGCAAGGGGGAGGTTGGGTATGGAGTGGGAGTGGAGGGAGAAAGGTGAAAGCACAAAGGATGTTTGGAGGAGGAGTTAAAATGTGAACTACTAGCTATTTGGAGAAAGGTATGGAAAATAATCAGCTACATGATGCTTGTGGGGGGCGTCAAAAGGAGACACCTTTGATTCTGTCAAGAAATAGATAGGGGGATGTATTTACAAGGAAGGTATCAGAGTATGAAAGGCAAGGCTTGAATGGTGATGGAAACATGTGCCGAGAACAGGAGCACAGAGGGAAAAACGAGCTGGATGGAGATAGGGTGTGGTGAGGGGAAAGGGTCCTGTAAGTAGGAGGGGTAACTGATTAGAGATATTTCAGAGGAGGCTGGGAGCCTGCTGGAGTGTGATGCCTGCCTGCAAGGAAGAGACAGAACATGGGAAAAAGCCACGGGGAAGTAGTGTGAGGAAATTCAAGAGAGGGGCAATCACAGGGGCAGGATGAACTGTGACGAGGATATAAAGCCATGGCAAGGTGTTGAGAAGCATGAAAATGAGGAAAAATGAAGGAACGTAGGAGGCATGAACAAGGATGAAATGAAGAGCTATGTTTTCTGTAACGCTTAGGAAAAAGCTGGATTAGAGGAGATACAGGGAGAGAGAGCAGAGAGTGAAGGGAGATTTGGGAGTGTTTCTTCACAAGAAAAGAGAGGGAGTGGTGCAAAGATGCAGTGGTTTGCTCAGCAGAATGGGGGATGCCTCTTCACTGGGGAGTAGGAGCAACACAGGGGAAGAACAGGCAATAAGTTACAGGGGAAGCAATTGGGGCAAGGAACAGCAAGTAAGGAATAATGGGAGGACTGTGGGAGGAGGAGAACATACACAGACAAAAAGGAGCAATTTTCTGTTGCAACAGATGTAACCAATGTGTTTATATCTCTGTGGTAGGTACTGGCTGGGTGAAACAGCAAGAGGGAATGGAATAAATGTGCTGGTGGAGAAATGACTAAAGATACAAAGGGGTGGGAGGAGGAGGAATGGGAGGAAAAACTACCTGGAAGGCTGTATAAGCCACACATGGCTATGCTAAGGTCAAAAGTAAAGTGTGAAGTGTGTGGGGAGGAGAGTGGAGTTGGGAGCTGTAGGGCATGAGGTGGAAGTGGATGGGAATGACAGTTCCTGTTACAAGGGGTGAGGAGCTCAGCGTGGGTTGACGCAGTGGTGTGGGAGCCAGGAAGGGACCTGTCAGGCTGTGCCTGCTTGCAAGGACTGTGCAGGGCAAGGTGAAGGGAGGGAAAAGTTGTGTCTGATAAGAGAGATTTGTGCACACAGCATGCTTGAAGGAAATGAGGGAAGTACAGGTGAGGACTGCAGACCTGGATGTGGGGCCTGGAAGAGGGAAAACCACTTATGGGGGAAGGAAGAGTGATAAGGAGTGAGAATAAGTTTATGATGGCTTAAGCCATCTGTCGTTATCTGCCTCTTGCTGCGAGGGAGGCTCGGTGTGCAAGGGGCCCCAGGTGTGTGCAGTGCACCAGGAGAGGAGACTGGGAGTGCAGTGCAAGAGCACAGGTAAATCCATACAAACCTTGGGGTTAGGTACATGGAGGCATGGAATGTTGGTTCTGCGTGAGGGCCAGGGGTGAGTATGTTCAATGGATGCTGTGCATATGAGACTGGCAGAGCTACAGCTGATGAGGACAATTCAGGAAGAAGCTGAAACCCTTGAGGGGTGTTTAAGAGTCCTGGGTTGCTGTAAGGGATGAAGGCCTGTGTGGAAGTCCCAAAGAGCCACCCAGGAGGCCATGCTGACGTGCAGGGTGGCTACCAGAGGCTGAGTGGAGCATCACGTGTCCACTGCGCTCACGGCACAGCTCTCCATGTCGAAATCACTTACGTAAGGCCAGCACCAGGGCTGAGTTTCGTGAGTGCTAGGAAAGCAATGTTTGCATTGAGGAGGGTAGGAGAGGATGACTAACCGGGAAAATGGCTTGGTGCGTGGGTAGTGATAGGACCCGACGTGCTCTGGATGTACCTGCCTTCTGCATGACTTGCACAGCAGGCAGGCTCTCCTCTTGAGGTTTTTTGAAGGCTTTTTATGAAGAACTGCTGAATAATCCTTAGAAAATCCTGGTAGATTTAACTACAATATTTAAACAAACTTCACTCAGAAGCATACCAACGCACCTTATTTCCATACAGTAGAACCTCTGAATACTGCTGCTGGCACAAAAGGGCAGAGAGGTTTCTCTGGGACAAGTTAACAAGGCTCTTGGATGAACATCCATTGGGCTGAAGCACACAGAAGGACTACAGATGTCAGTCAAAGGAAAGAGGAAAGCATGGGCTTTCTCCATGGCTTGAAGCAGTGCTGGAGTAATGTGCAGTTGGTTGAGGGCTGAAAACATACGATACATCTTATGTGTCAGAGACAAGCACTAGGAGCTTATTTCCCTTCAAAACAATTGCATTTATTGACAACAGTTGTCCTTCAAATCTGGTCTGAAAACATCTTCAAATTGAGTAGCTCACCTAGGACTTTGGGTTCTTCTGCACTGAGTAGGAAAATGCGCGTTTCCACCCGTAGTGATGAGAAGATTGTGAGCAATCCTGTGGGACTTGCACTGGAAGAAGTCAGACTGATCACACAGAACCTTGACACTTAAAGGTTGAAGCCTCTGAGCCCAGACCTTAAATAACACCAGTTCCATGGACCGCAGTTCATAGATCCCTTTTCTGTTCATTGCGAGGACAAACTCCTGTTAAAATAAAAGCAAGCAGCCTGTGAAATGATAAGCAATTTGTGTTCATGCAGCCATAGGTTGTGTTGGGAACCCGCTGTCCTGTTTTTTACACTGGTTTCCCACTGCAGAAATTCTCCAGCTGGATAATTTTTCCAGGCAGCTCTTGCAGCTGGTTGCAGTCTGTGGGAAGCACCTTTCTTCTCTGGTGGGAGTGAACTTCCCACCATGGCAGGCTGTGGGTGGAGGGGATGGTGAAGCAGTTGTCCATGAGGGGGAGATGCAGTCTCAGACACTGGGATTCAGCTGAGCACCCTGCTAAGCCCACTGCCACCAGTGCTCCCCCGGCCTCTGACCACTCTGCTTCCTCCACTAGCAAAATAAAAATCAAACAGTGGCACCAACCTGTCAGCTGGCTGAGAAAAGAGAAAGGGATCAAGGGAAAGGGAACAAAGCTAGAGCGAAGGAGATATGCTCAATATGGTGAACATGGGGCATTTGTGCCTGCCTGGACCCTTTGTAGCCATGACACAGCCAGGGAAATCTGCTTGCAAGGGACTGGAACATCTGGGTGTCCATGCAGATGTTTGCCTGGCCACGTTTGTGTGTCCTGGTGGTGTCCAGGAGCAGCCAGAGGGAAGAGATGCCGGAGGGGGATGGCAGCTGTTGCTGTGTGGAAGATTCTCCGAGCATCTGTCAGTGGGGATGCGGGGATGTCCGCCCTATGAGGGGACAGATGGAGTGTGCGTGTGAAGAGAGAAGCGCTAAGGGTGGATATGGAGGAGTTTCAAGGTTGTGAAATGAGTGCTAGAGGGAACAACCACAGCTATGCTCCTGATTGTATCATGAACCTTAAGCCCATAGGGGAAGGGGAGTCCTTTGCAGGAAACCTCAAGGGAGATTATACTTCCCAAGGAACTGAAAAACTCACTCAAGCATCCAGTTCAGTTCAGAGTCTCCTTGTCTCCATCACATGGTACAAGCAAGTCAGGGAAGGTGGCCCTTTCCTTCAGGGCAGCAAGCACTTCAAAGATCACAGCAGGACCATGTACTCCTTCCTCTCTGACCCTTCCCTGCCTCTTTCTTCTCTCCACCTCTTCACACACGAGGAAGGGTCATTCCCAGCTCGGCCTCTCGGTTTGCGTGCAAATTCCCACCTGAGGGAACATGTGATGGAGCTGCACATGGGGGAAGGCTGTGTGGTTGTGCATGTTGAAACAGAGCTTGCTGGTCGTCATCTCAGGCTCACAGGAGGGGCCTGGTGGTTTCATTTCGATGCACACAGGAAGGATGGCAGGGTATTCCACGTTTCCATCAGGCAGAGCCTGACTCATTGGGAGTCACCGCTCGTGTAGCCATGAAAAATGCACAGATTCTGCAGAGCAAAGTCCACTTGTGTTATCTGTTAAAAAACCTGCACCTGAGTTAATGAAAACACTCTGGAAGCATTGCAACCCACAGGGTAAGATTTGCAGCACTCCTCCAACATTTCCTGGGCTTCCAATGTGCATGTTGCCCATAATGGAACCACAGCAATAAATGTGCTTCTTCTCAGTTGCTCTTTCACACCTTCCAGCAATGAATTCCTAGATTTTGAGTTTGACCCTGCTATAGATTTTATACATTTTATCTTACATTAGCTGAGTAAGCATGTGAGAATCTGCTTAATTCAAAAACATATATTTCTAGGCAGTGCCCTACAAAAATTCAACCACATTTGCCAAAAGTCTGAATCGATACAGTCAGAGGTAACTTGCAGGAAGAAGGACTTTGTACCCTACATGAATTCAGGTTGTGAGTGTGAAATTTAGGCCCCACCACTTCTTTTGAAAAGCTCTGTGGTTAGACAAGTTTTACTTCTGCCTCACGCAGGAGATGGATACACTTGCAAGAACAAAATCAGCTTCTGTCCCCTCCAGAGATTGGATTTGGGCAGTATTTGGTTTCTACTCCAAGTAAGATGGGATATTTTGACTTTGAGGTGTCAAATATTGACCTCATAAATCTGATGGAGGCCAAATCAGAATTGTTAAGAAGGACACATTATTTCATGTGCTGAGGGGTCTTTCCTGGATTAGTACATTGAGAAGTTCGAAAATATTTACCCACTTCAGTGTTTCCTCTAAGAGTGAGAGGTAAAACTATTTCCTCCACTCATTTCTCAAACAATTTGCATGGTCAGATTTTACGTGACTGGCTTTCCAAATGGATGATGCAGATAACTCCATAACATAAAAAAAAATCTTCCTGAAAGGCTGTTTTTTCTTTGCTGTTTATATATATTTGCCTGTTATCCCACTTAAATCCCTTAACATCTTGAGCAACTTTCCTTCTTTGTTATTGTTTACGAAAGATATCCCTCACATATTTGGCTTAAACTGTCCTTTGTTTAAGCTCATTCTTTACTTACAGAGTTAATATGATTTTTTTTTCCTCTAAGAGTACTCTTCAATTTCTTAATTATGCTTTTTCAGTTTTCCAACTTCCCTCAATTTAATCCAAAAACTTTGTGGCACTAGAACATTCAGGAATAAAAGTGATGTTCAAAAACCAGGAGACCTCTTTCCTCTATTTGCCTGCCTTCTGCAATTACATTGACTTTTTGCACTTACTATTTTTCTTTTTTGTGTCTCCCTTCTACTGCAAAAGAACTTCAATCTAATAATTCCTTTTTTAAACCATGGCTCGCTACTTTTCAATATCACACGTTTCCAACTTCCTCCCTAACATTTAATACAGTTACTCTGAATTGATTATTCCTAGACATATTATCTTATTTTCTCCTCTGAATCTCTTATTTTCTGCTAATTTTTCTAAGAAATCTCTGTCCTTCTACATAGCTTTTTTTTTCTATCCTTTCCATTTTTCTAACCATCGACAGCCTGTTCCTTCTACCTTTTCATTTTTCTTCAGCTTTACTCTTTAACACTTTTAGACTGAGATGATTTTTGAGGTCCCTTCCGACCCAAACCATTCTAAGTTTCTATGATTTTTACAGAATAAAACTCTTTATGAGAGAGTTGAAAAGCATCTCATCATACAGAGACACCTTTAGGAAATCCTGCCTCAATATGTCTTTCTTCCTAGATGTGCTATAGAGGTACTTAGAACAAAGTATTAATTTATTTACACAAAATGTATTCATTAATTAATCTGGGTTGAGACTTTTTTTTATTCACAGAGAAAATGTCTGAGTTCAAACTGCTTTTCTGTGTTCTCTTGCTGTTCAAATTGCCTTTTTAAGTCTGAAACACTCAGGAAATATGTTTAGTTTTTCTGTTGAAATACAAATCATCACAAGATCAGAGACAAGAAAAACAAACTAAATACTACTGCAAGATGAGTTTGGGAAGGAGTTGTTGTTGTTATTGTTGTTGTTGTTGTTGTTTTACCAAAACAAAACTTAAATAAACAAAAGTTTCATGAAGTTAAATATTGCCCTGGGAAGCTAAAGTTGCTTCTCACATCTGCTAGGATAAGGAATGGTCTCCCTTGGAAAAGTTTGTGTTTTGGGGAAACAGAAATGTTTTTAAAGTCTAGTGATTATTTTTTTTTTTCTCTTTCCTTTAGTAGGAAATCTTCCTGTTAATTTTTTTTTCAGAGGCTGTTCTCATTTGCCTCATTCCTCTGAAATAAAAGCTGTTGAATTTTCAGTGCCATCTGTTTTTTTGAACCACCATTAAGCAAATCTTATTGGTTTAGTTGTCCTTTGGTGAGTTCATTTGTTTACCTCAATCTTTCTTTGCACCTCTGGTGCAGACTGTGCCTTTCCTGGCTCTGGTTTGACACCAGCACTTCCACTGATCCCAATACATTTCTGATTTGCACAGGAACAGGGCAAACAAGGAAACCCATCGGACTGCAGGACAAATTCTGCTCTCAGTTGCAATCCTACTAAAATTTGTGAGGCTGTAACTTTGAATTTGTGTCCTGGGGTTTGTTTTGGGGGATTTTTAAAAACTGTGAATGTACATCCAAAGCATTTTAGTATGTTGAGCCATAGAAATCAGAGAAGTTGTGAGAATATGCCTATATTAGATAAGGGGTATTTTGATTGGAAAAAATGCAACAAATACTTTTTTGTTGTTGTTGTTGGAATTTGTCAGTTCCTGAGAAACCAAGCATTCCCTGCTTGATCTAATAAATCTCAACTAAGTCTCCATGGACACCAAAGTTTAAAAACCTTTCAGCCTTCTCCTTTGCTCAAAACCCTGTGTCCTTGTTGATCCATCCCCCAGCCATCCACAGACCAGGGAATTGGTACTTGGAGCCACAAGGACAAAGCCAGTGGAGCACATTAACCTGGAGAAAACAAGGGCATGATGCTTCTGCCTCACAGGGGACTCTTAGGCTTAGGAGGCAAAGAGAAATTCCTCAGGACTGGAGAATTAAACCCAACAAAATCCATCTCTAGTACAGTCTAATATCTCCTAATACGGTCTGTGTCTCTAAGATCCCAGCCAGCCAGATAGAATATTCTTCAAAGCTCTGTCATGCCTAATTTTAAATTCATCAAGTGACTGGGCTTCCACCACTCCACTTAAAATTTTCATACCATCCCCCATGCAGTTTGAGTGCCATTCATTGCTGCAGGACCGAGTGCTTTCCCATGGGCAAGTTGTTGGCAACAACAGTCCTGGGTGGCAGTAGGACAGCTGGCAGGAGATCATTTTAGATGGGTGCTTTGGCTTCAGTTTTATTTTTCTTTATTTAAATTCTAGCGGTTACCTTTTTGTGTTGGCATTATTTGAGGAAGAAAATAAAACGCCATTGTTGAAAATAACAGATATATTTTTAAAAAATAACATGTTCTTGGAGAACAGCTCTTTTTCAAAAGAAAGGTTGCACTGATGACGCCTCACCTTGAGTCCTGGGCCCACTTTGGGGGCCCTCACTACAAGAAAGACATTTGGGGGGCTGGAGTATGTCCAGGG
>VYXF01011139.1:158322-179677 GCA_013397295.1 Polioptila caerulea
TAATGTAGAAACAATTTTCCAAATCTGAACTTGCAAAGCTTTTTCCAAAATTCTGCTCTGATCTGTCAAAAATTATCTAATCATGGTCTGATACTACTCTTGCTTATTTGTTTGCTTCCTTGCTTGTTTTCTCCTCTCTTTTTGCAAGAAGGTGTTAGTGAGGTGACTCCAGCTCTGTCAATTTTTCCATCCATGAAATTCTCATCCAGATGAATTATGTCAGACCAAATGTGAAAAATGAAACACAGTGTCCTACCTTTGATCTGAGGCAAATAATGGTAGGTGCCATCCCCAGCCTTCCGCAGGAATGTGGTGCAGAGCAAAGGACTTGAAAAGAACCTCAAAGATACTTCTAAAAGCCATAAAACGTTTTAGCAATTTTGGGTTTTCCTCCCTTTTTTTTACTGAAAAGGAACAGATGGGAGCAGAAGTAAACTCTGCCATCTGGAAAGACTGAAGGATCAGTATGAAAAGAGCCAGGTGTCAAGTTTGTTCATCACCAGCCCAGCTTTGTCAATTATCAACATCAAAACCTTGTCTCAGCAAGGGCAGAATTACACTGCAGATAAATGATTTTGCAAAGCCATTTTTTCTGTATCTTTTCGTCATCTAATTTTTCAACTCTCTTGAAAACTCCTGTTCTGAACACAAAAAAGAAATAAATTAATTTGAAATTTTACTTATGCCACAGGAAATTGTCTTCCTTGGTCTTTCCTACCTTCCATTGAACACTGCAGTCTTCTGTATTTCACTTAAAGTCCATTAACTCTGTCATGACCTTTTAATATTATGCTAAATTGAATTTATCTATAGGTAATTTGAACCTTGTTCTTATAACTGTTTCAAATGGAAATGTAGCACTTTTGGGTGGGAAATCAGAAGCACAAAAATCATTATAGTGCTGTTTAGTCTCTGGAGAGTGTCTGAATACCTGACTTTTTCGCTTTAAATATTGGAAATTATGTGTGTAAATACAATTCTATATATATATATATGTTAGTATATGTATATATGTGGGCATATATATATGTGAGTACTAACTGTACACAGAACAAGACTGAAGATGTCTTGTTCTTTGTCTGAGTAGATTTCCTTTTTTAAAATTATGTTTTATTTACATTTCATTTATGAGACTTCACAGCACCTTTGGTTTTAATCTTATTATTATGTAAGGGGCTATTCCTGCTTTAAGCTTCCTCCTGAAGGATATTTGAGCAAATAATTTCCCATCTGCATACTAATGAGACTGATAAATACAAATAAGGAAGCTGGAGTGACAGGACAAGGGGGAATGGCTTCACAATGAAAAGGAAAATTTAGGTTAGATATTAGGAGGAAATTCTTCCCTGTGAGGGTGGGGAGGCCCTGGCACAGGGTGCCCAGAGAAGCTGANGATATATAGATATATGTGTATATTTATAAAGTTATCCAACAGTTCCTATCAATATTTCTTTTCTTCAGACATGCACACACACTGACTTCCTTGGTAAATAACCCTCAGCCTCCTTTTGCCATCTTTGCAAAACAAATGTTTCCAAAAGCCAGAGCTGCATAAACTGGTACTGTTTTTCCATTGTTAATGCAATTCTTGATGCTTCTTTTACAAGTTGGCTCTGATTGCCTTTCGTCAAAGTTTGCCTGTAGTCCTCAATGATCTCCTGTGTCTGCATATTCCTATGGGTTTGTGGTTAGGTAATTCAGTCAGCTGTGGTTGTCTTCTGTTTTTCCTCCAAAACATGCAATTTGTTTTGTTTCTGCCATGCAACCTGGCAGTTTTTTTCCTTTTTTTCTCTCTCTAAACATAAATCAGGAGTTTGCAGTGTTCTTTTTTTTTCCTTCAGTTTCATGTCTCTGCCCCAACATCATCTAAGTAGATGAGGTCCAAAAGCTTCTCTGAAATTTCCTGAAAAAGGGTCAAATATGTTGTGTAAAAAAAGGTTTCTCCCAAGTTTTTCTCATCTTCATATGATGCTGATACCTTTCAAAATTTCTTTACCACTGTCTTACTCTTCTTCTGATAATGAAATGAATCTATGACCTCTGACCAAGCCCCCAAGACAAAAAAAACACAATTATTGCTGCTTATGTCCTTTTCCAATGTATTCCTTATTTTTGTGAGAAGGCAAATTCTTGATCTAATCCCTTCTGTTTGACTTCAGGAAGGGTTAGGCTCTTTGAGGACCTTTGGTATCTCTATTTTCTCATCATTGTCTTTCTTCTCTTCATGCTTTACATATGATCTTTTTCTCATTTTTCTTCTTCTACAATGCACTGTGCCTTGGTAAGGGTTAGACAGAACTAAGACAGAAAAAAAAGGAATTAAGGCATAAGGCATCACTGCATTCCTCTTTCAAAAAGACTGAAATTGAAACCATCTTTAATGGTTAAAATCAAGAGGTTTGGGGGTTTTTCCAAAGTTCTTTAGAGGCACAGAAAAAGAATTGCTTTATCAGACTTCTGCACTGCATCTCCATCTACTTAATCAGCTGATGATTTAACAGTTTTATTTATTTGCCTTCCCATTTCATGAAAGACTTTTAGTACCTCTGACCCTTGCTGTGTTCCCTCCTAGATGTTTGTACAGTTTTGGTACAATGAGGTGTCTTCACCTCAAAATTCCTTCTTTGCAATCAAAATCGTGTCAGCATTTCTTCAACCTTGCTTCTTTTGCTCTTCACAGTATCTAATTTCCTTGCAATAAAAGTTTTTCTTCATGTAAAAAATAATAATAAAAAAACCCCATAGCAATAAAGAAATCCCAAACTTTAATCTACAGCCTCAAATGTGAATTTAAAGCAAGTTAAAAGGAAAGGTCCTTAAATATCATCTCATTCCACCCCCTGCCATGGGCAGGGACCCCTTCCACTCCCCCAGGGTGCTCAGAGCCCCATCCAGCCTGGCCTTGGACACTGTCAGGGATGGGGCAGCCACAGCTGCTCTGGGCGCCCTGTGCCAGGGCCTCCCCACCCTCACAGGGAACAATTTTTTCCCAATATCCAATCTAACCCTGCTCCCTGTCAGTGTGGAGCCATTCCCCCTGTCCTGCCATTCCAGGCCCTTGTCAAAAGCCTCTCTCCATCTTTCTGTGGGGTCCTGGAAGGTCACAATGAGCTCACTTCTGTTCTCCAGGCTGAACAACCCCCAACTCTAAAGAAATAACTGCATGGTTAAAGAATACTTCTGTTCCAACAAATATTTTCATCTCTATTTTGTTATCATACCTAATTTTTAACATTGATTTAGAAGCAACTGGGAGCCAGACCAGACTGTCTCTACATCGGGGAATTCTGAAAGAGCAGACACACCTTATTTTTGTGTGTGTGTGTCTTCTGATGGTTACTTGCCCTGAAACAATTAGAATTTCTAGTTCAGGAAGGAAGATTAATCTGTTGTCCAGTTTAATTTTATTTATGGCATGTTGCAGAGAGGGAAGCACTTGTTCACAGTGTAAACCTGGGACCTGCAGTGCTGACAGCCCAGTTTGTACAGTCCTCCTACTTAGAGCCTCTGTAAACCCAGCAAACTCAAAGGTTTACAGCAAGGCCCTGATAGTGGAAAAGAAATGCAATTATCTGACTTGCTGATCAGTCCAGCTGCTTCAGAGTGATCAGCAGTCCCTGAGAGTTAGAATCATGCTATTGGAGAAGAGTGGGACCAAAGCTTTCAGGCTCTTTCACCCACAGCAAGCTGGGACTCGCACTCGCAGGGAGGTTGAAGTCAGTAAATTCCTCTCATCACCTGGTTGTAGAAGGGTGTGCATCTAAAAAATGCAGCCCTTCTCACTGGGCATGGGTATGTGGGGGTTTTTCCCCAAAGGAAAAGGTCCTGACTTTTTATTGGGTGAGAATCTTCAAGTCATGCACTGAAGACACCAGGTGACAGACAGCTAGTGCTCACCACAGAAAAAGCCCTTAAAATTCTTTAAAAAGAATTGGAGCAGTTTTACCGTGTGTGTTTGAACTGCCAGGCTGTGCTGGGATCAGCTCTCTGGGATATGTGTTCTCATCTTGAACCCTCCTCTGCAAATATCTCAGGTGGGAATTTGTCAGGCAGTGGTCTGCCCGTGTCAGCATGAATTCACACCCAAACCAGTTTGAATGAATGCTCTAAGGAAGATTCCTTGAGCTGTAATTAGTGATGCATTGCTAGAACCCAGGTACTGCACATTTAAATGCTCCTCCACTGGCTCTTATTAGTAACACATTGCTAAAGCCCAGCAGAGCCCTCTGACACCCATTCAGTTGTTTATTCACTCACTCATTCATTCACTGTTTCTTTTGTTTTGGGGAGCAAGTAGATCTCTTTATATTTTTCCATTCATGCACTCAGCTCTTGGGGTATAAGCTGATTTCCTCAAATGAGCAGAATATTTCTGAGGGATTTCAGTTGAAACAAACATAATTTTTCATGGATCAGGAGCAAAGCTGTTTTGGCCTCTGTCTCCAAAGCCCCACAATATAAATTTTGTGGACACTGACACAAACCATCTTTCTATTTATGCATAAAAATTCCTTTTATGTTGACCTATGTAGTTTCAGCTTATAGGTGATGCATTTTTGATTTTAAAAAAATATTATTAAGTACAATTGGAGAGAACAGAAACATTTTTTCATTAACAGAAAAAAAAAAGAAAATCATTTTGCCAGTGGTCAGTCCTCCTCTTTGGTTTGCTTTCCATAATCACTCCTTCAAGCTCATGTACTTTTAAGGGAATTTCGGACTTTGATCTGAAGGTAGTTATTGTAAATTTGTAAAAATAAGTACCTGTACTGGGACTTATTGAAAGTAGAGGGTCTTGGAGAGGATGGGACAAGCCCATTCCACCCGTTTAGCAGCACAGCCTTACATTTTGGAATATCCAGCCAAGCAAGGAGTAAGGTGATCAGGACCAAGCACCACAAGAGACACGTGGCAGAACTGCTCCCCTTTTCCAAGAGGGGACCCTGCAGATCTTTGAAGATGCAGGAATCTTTGCTGGCAGCAGCTGGTAGGAGCTCCAAGAAGAGGGAAAGGAGGATGAAGGGTGGCCAAAACAGGCTCCAAAGTGTCTTGCTGTGACTCTGACCAAGTGCTTCCAACAAACTGTCCCAGAATAAGTTCCAGCTCAAAAAAAGCAGTCGCTTCATGGAGGTTATTTGGCATGTCTGCCTGAATAACAAACACACTGGGTGGTGACAGGGCTTCCTAATTCACTTAAAACTTGTTCTCAAAGCTGAATTTCCCCCTTACAGAGACCCAGCTTTGAGCTCTACTTCATCTTAGGGCCCATTTTTCCAAGAGCTCAGCCTCCTCCCCAGTCTTGTAACAGAGTGAGCTTCAGACAGAAGGAAAAAGGGGAATTCACTGAATTTTAATATTTTTGACATATTCATTCAGTTCCCCACACCTTAATGCTCTGCATTGATCCAGTGATATCTGGGACATGTGTGGTGGTGCCAGCAGTTTCCAAATTTGTGCAAATACCCATGAAGCATGGCTTGTTATGCATAGCTTGGCAGATCAGTGTAGAGAGTCTGCCAAAAGGAGACAGGAGCCTTATCAGAATGAGACAGGAAATTCTCGAGCAAATTTGGGAGTTGACTTTTGAGTTAGGAGTGTTGACAGGCGCAGATCCCTCTGTCTGGCAATTATCAATTCTTGTTCTTATAACTACAGGGAAAATCCAAGTACCTCAAATTTTGACTGGGCAGGAGGTATGTCCAAGACCTGCTGCTCCAGAGCTATTCTATTCCTGTGGATCTGGTTCTGACCTCAGGTCAAAAGTGTAAGGGTCACATTTCCCTGCTCCAGAGATCTCAGAGCAGCTTTTGCTGCTTATGAAAGATTTACACCATGGTAGAAGTTCCTAAGCATGTGTGACAAAACTATGACATTGTCAAAATGTGAATGCAACCTTTAATCTGGATTTATAATCTTGCCTAGGAAATGTGTGAGGGGCTGCTGCATGTCAGCAGGCTGGTTTCCCTGTCAGGTGTGTGTGTGTTTTGTTTCTTTTTCTCAGCCATGCATCACTTAGCTCTGCCAAATACCCACGTAGCTGTGATCAGCTCTAGCCACAAGGATGTTCATCTCTTTGTTTTAGTGTCTTGTAGGATTGATTCAGCACCAGACAATGCATTCAGACACTGGTAGGAGTAGGATTGGACACAAGGTGAATGACAAATCCTCTTGAAGTGGAAAACTTGCTTGATTTTCCGCTAAATTATTCTGTCCCTATTGGCAGTTTGCTATTTCCACAGACTTGGCTCATAAATATTGGATGTCTGCCTAGCTGGGAAATTGCATTTCCATTTTCAACACCTGCTATGTGCTAGACTTCTATGAGAGTGCTTAGCTGGCTCTCTGCAAAGAGGGGGTGCTCACAGTTAGTGTTGTTACCTGTGAGTGTTTTTAAAATGTGCTTAATTCTCACCCCAGTGTTACCTCTCCAAGACTACTCCAGTTTTCTATGAATTTTGAAGAATTGGTGAGATTCCTACCAGATTTCTTTGCTGTTCTTATGCCACCATATCTCACACAGACATAAAAGATTCCCTTGTAAACCCAGGCTGGGATATTCCTGGCTGGTGTCCCCCTCCACGTGCAGCTTTCACAGTGTGTTTGTTAAGGAGTGTTTAGGAAGAGGCAATGTTTGCATTTCATGGCACTGTATGTATAGAGGCCACAGAGAATTCAGCAGATCCACTGAGGTGTTATGTAAGCAGAGGATATTTATGATAATCGTAATTATACGCGGTTGCATAGAATTATTCATGGGAGCTCGGAAACCGTCCTTGCATATTTTGTTTACCAGATCTCAATAACTATTTTAGTAAGGCAGACAGGCTCAGGGCTAAATGCATTCCCTGACAGGCTGGCAAACCTGGATTTCTGCCCATACACAGCATGGGTACAGAATCAGTGTCATATTCTGCGCTTTTCTTATACGACGAGGCATAAATAAGCAAAGGGAAAAAAAAAAAAAACTTTAGGAAAAACTTAAGCCAGTTGTTTTGGTGGTAGGTTTTGGGGAATTTTTCAAGATCTGTTATTTTTTGCTGTCCAGTGAGTTTGCAAAGACAATGACTTCAGAAATAAGCATTAATGCAAAATTTGAAATAAGATATCACAGTATTTCTCTGCAAGTTTTGTCATCTATTGACCATAAATTTGCAAATACATTTTTGTATATAAAGCACACCTCCCTCTCCTCTTGCAGCAGCACTGGGAATCTCATAGAGTAAAAGATTCGGTTAAGAGAAGCATATAGAACCATAAATGGGTATAAAGAGATCACCATTTTCTTATTCACAAATGCTTCCCTGTAAATAAATGTCTGTTTATCCTGTTTTCAGCAGCCTCCAGTGATTAAAATTTCATGTTTTCTAAGCAACCTGTTGCTGTTAGAAGGACACCCTGTGCCTGCCTGGTCCTTCAGCCAAGCAGTTCTTTTCTTGCTGCACTGTCACATTAAGAGGGACAAAAATCTGTTCTGGCCACTTGAGCTTGTGGGGTTTTGGCTTTTATCCTAATTTTCTCCTCATGAAACAATCACTTGGAAAGAGAGGTACACATGCAACTCTCATTCTCTTGCAAGGCTACGTTGGTAACAGGATTTGGTTGGAAAATTAATACACATTTGCTGAACAGGTCATTGATGTTTCCCTGAATCTTAGGATCTCTTACTTTCCATTTTATCATTCAGCTTCGTCCTCAGGTTGGAGCACTTGAGGTCCCTCTCCATTTTTATATTTTTGGTAGTGCTGACACCAATAGCACCATGCAAAGCCTCACCTGCTCCTTCTCTCAACTGCATCATGCAGGCAAGGTTCCTCCTGCATCTGGTACAACCATGAAAAATAGAAGGATGGGGTTCAGATGACTGATGAGCAAAGTGGCAGGAGATTCCTGTACTTAATGCATTTGTTGCTATAGCCTTCAAGTATGGGTTTAGCTTACAGCTGGCGGAAGAATAAAGATGAAAATGCAATTTCCTGCCTCTCAGACTGAGTGAAACACACCTGGGAGTGAACAGGACTAGGGAACACAATTGTCTGGAGTCCCTGAAAAGGAGGCTGGGTGGCACATGAGTTTTGCTGCTTTTCATAGGAGCACATTTATCTACTGTGTTCTTTCCTCTGGGCTCTGCTAAAGGTTATCACTGCCCTAGCTTTTATTCTAGTTTCAAACATTTATGCATTAATCAGCAGAGATATGGCACTGAACCTTTCCTTGAAATGTCTGCATATTTACTGTCTTGCATGACATATGTATATATCATTACTGGATGTTGATAAGAACAAACGAGAAGGAAATATTTAACAGACCCAAACAAGCACTATACTTAGCATGTGATTTATAGGCTTAAAATGGAGTCCAAATGCTAGTGGTGGGAGCCCTGTAATGTGAATGTGCAGTATTGTGTTCTGCATCAGCACTTAAAAATGAAAAATTAAACATCGGCTCCATTTACTTGGGCTGCAATGAATACCCTCAGTGCTTTATGAATTACTGAGGTGTACTTATGTGCCAAACTAAAAGAAAACTAAAAAACAAACCCTAACACCTAAAAGAAAACTCCTCTCTCCACTTGACAAGACTTTTTGTGTCAGAGACCAACATGTGCTTATGCCATCACAGTCTGGATAAGGCACAACAGAGCATTGCAGAGTACATGAAAATGAATCAATTCACTGGGAAAGTCCTTTGCAGGTCACCCTTGGAAGGCAAAGAAAGTGATCTCCATCATGTTCAGCCCTCTCCAAAATAATCACCCAGCAGCATTTCAGAAGGTCAAGTGATCTCAGAAGGAGGTGGAACCGATGGAAAAACTTTCCAGTGTCAGACTTTCACCTGTGACAGCTAAAACTGGGGATTTAACACATAACAGGACTGAAGGAGAAGAGTGGAGAGTTTTCACACAAAAGGAAAACACAGAGAGAACAGGAACCTGCCTGCAGAGAAAGCAAAAAGTACTATTTCTTTTCTGACCACTCAGAAAGCAAAGATATTAGAACCCTATAGATCAATCCAGATGAAGTTAATGGAAAGATTCCTAAGTATTTTGGTGGATTTGGGGGTTATAACTTTGGATGTTTCATGGACAGGCTGCTGACATGTGGGTAGGAGGGATCCGGTCTTGTCCATCTTATCCCAGAAATTTGGCACACAGTTGATCACAGACCAAGGGGCTCATGGCCTGCTTGTCCCATAGGAATAAAAGAGGTAGGCTTTTGGAATGCTGACAATTTTCTTGCTCTCTCCCCTTCCCCAGGCCTGTGAACTGGAAAGCAGGCTCAAAGCAAGGTTGCGGCAGATAGGAATCAAGAACAAGCTATGCTGGCTAGTGCTTGGGGAGACAAGAAGCATCGCTGAGATGGAGTGTTTACAGAAAAAAATCCCACAGCTCATATTTGTATTATGCATTTCTAAATTCCTGGAACTCAATTTTATAGGGTTTTTGATTAATGGCTGCACTGCAGTTCAGCTCCAGGCCTATTGAACTTACTGTACTGTAACTGAGCAAGACGTGCACAAGCCAAATATGAGCACTACTACTGGACTGTGATTTAAAGGTGGTTCTTTGCTCAAAGGCATTGCTGGGGCGGCTCTGCTTATTGTACACATAGAGATCAAAGTCAAAGCAGGGCCTCTCAGCAGCCTTCTTAAAATCAGAGTCAGGGATGTGTTTGTCTCAGATACCTCCACAGCAGAAGAGCTGAAAAACAATGAAAAGCGCTGTGATATCCCCAATACCTTCACAGCAAAGGAGGGGCAGGGCTTGTTGATGTATGGATTCTCCTAATTATATATTTATGTCACTTCCATCACAGTATCTTCCAGGAGCATGGCCAAATGCTCCATTTCCTTGTGCTGGGGTTGCATGCCAAGTGTTCCCACACTGTGGTATTTGACATTAGTGCTGTTTCTCCCACACTTCAAAGAAGACATCTGTGGTTATGGCTGGCAAATGCCAACTCGATTGTTGATTATCATGGTAATGTAGTCAAAGCAGTCTCGTTCTGCTGAGGTGGGAGTCACTTCATTAAATACAGCCCTTATGGCTATTAGGATTTGTGAGGCAAAATGGGATGCCTCTAATTTATTGCTGTGCCAACTGGAGTCAAATCAAGGCAATGTGAAAAAAAACAACAGCAACAACAAAAAACCCCACCCAAAACTGAATGGGAAACCTGAAGGTTTGCCAACATTGAGAGGATCTTCTACAGACCACACTATGGCCTGTGGTCTTCCCAGACAATGCAGCTTTCAACTGGAAGGTGGAATCACTTTAGAAGGTGAAATACCTGTTTGATCCCAGAGTGGGATGTGAGAACAGGATCCTTGGCATATTTTGCCCAGCCTCCTGCAATCACTTCTAGCAGAAATTTAAAAAAAAAAAAAAAGATTGATAATCGTTGATAATGCAAATCTGTAAAAATATGAGGGGCCCTTTGAAAACATAGGATCCAGGCAGTTAAGTCTGTTTTACCTCTCTTCTTTCTGAGTGCAGCAGACTTTTGAAGTTCCATCTCTTCTTCCATGCACAGTGTAACAACAACAACAACAACAAAAAAAGGAGCCCACCCACCCACGCACACAGAGCAAATAATGGAAAACTGAATTTTCAGGTAAAAATTAATACTGGAAAATTGTTTCTAAGAAAGAGTTTCTCCTCTAGGGGTTTGAATTTGTGTTTATAAAAACAAGAAACTGTTGCAATGATGCTGGCTTACTAAATAGCCAGACAAAAAAAAAAATTAGGAGGTATAAAGTTGCTGAAATTCATTTAATTAGACTTATGCAGTGTAATGGGCTTGACATGAAGACAAGCTTAGTCTGGTTTCAATGAAAATGTTACTAGTTTTTACAACTGCTTGCACTTGGATGAATGTCCTTTATTGTTAAATATACATATTATACATAGGTAATTAGCATGATCTATTTATGACAGAATAACATCCTTTTTTTTTTTTTTAATTGGGTTTCTTCATTACTCATCCTCAATTAGCTTCTTTTTTTTTTTTTTGCTCTTCTTATTTTCTTTGAGCTTTGCAAAGCTCACTGCTTGTGATTTCCTACTCAGGGCACTATTTTGAAAAATCAACTGTGTGGAGTGACTCACGTGTTTCCTTTTAAAGAAAACTTTCATTCATGTCTGTTGAAGTCCTTGCTTCCAGATGGTTCAAATATAAAGTAGCATTTTTCCTGCCGTGCCACACTGTGATGGTTCAGTCACAACTGGGGGCTGTCAAGCAAATGGGACCCTGATTTGTTATTTCAGAAGTCCCTGCTGCACAGTTTAAGGGTGCCAGGTGGGTCAGCCACCAGTCAGACACTGCAGCAGACAGTCAAGCTCCTACAGGAGTGACAGACAGTCATAAAGTTGCCATTTTCATGGGAGAATAAAAAAAAAATAATAAAAAAAAATTATGATCTGAGTACATTAACTCTGGAGGAAAAAAGGAGGTGCTTTAAAGAGGAAAGGAAAAGATGTCAAAAAGTGTGTTCATATATCTATAGACTGTCAAGATTTTGGATTCATTCACATTCCCAGGCTTTCAAAGCAGGAATGAGACAAGGTTGTGTATTTGGAAGCGCCAGAAATTAGAGTTTAGCCTGAGGATGCAGGAGACCATTCACACTGCATAGTTCAGATTCACAAATTGGAGATCTGTGCCACCTTGGATGCCACACCTGGGAGAACTGGGGAGCAAAAGGTGGAGCAACAAGTAATGGCACTCCTCAGCTCCCAGAATTAGGGTGTCCTTGACACAGCGTGGAGATGAAAGAAGAGAAGAGATGAGAGCCCCCAGTGCTAGGTCTCGCTGTGAGTTTGGTGGGTTTAGGGGATAAATTCCAGTCTCCAGTATCTCAACATTCAGTATTACTCAAAACACGAAGGATTAGGGAATACCAGAGGGATTGTGTATTTTCATCCTGACTCATTAAGTGATTCTGAGTAAGCGTTCCCAAAGGTTTTGCCAGTGTTTCTCACAGCTTTATCAGTCCAATTCCATCTCTCCAAAAGGAGACAGACGGACAGACTCCCATCAACTTCTTGTGGAGCTGGACTGGACCTGAAATGTGCTGTGTGCAGGATGAACAGCTGTTTGCTTAGAAGCATGAAAATAGCTAAAAACATATTGAGAAAGTGCATGGAGGCTCATTAATGGGTATTATTTTTGTTTGAGTCGTATTCATTTAATGATTCATGGTTCTGGCTGTCAATTAAAAACCAATGACCAATAGAAAAGTCAAAAAAGATTGAGAAAAACACAGGACCACAGGCTCTGATTATGTCATGTAACCTGTGTGACAGGAGAACAAGGACAGTCTGCTTTTGGGATCAGTGAATCTATGACTACTTAACACTATTCATACTTATAATTTACTTCTCTATTCCATTTTTAGGGTAATGTGCTTTTGTTTGGGTTTTTTTTTTCACTGACGTACTTTAGGAACTAAATACAATTTTCATGCCTTCCTATGTGAGTTATTGTGAAAATGGGAGGAGGGGACTTGCTGAAACGTTGCAGTGATTCCATCCCTAACCAAGAGACATATTTTTTTTCAGAACAAAATTATCAGCAAAAGGTAATTCTACACAGACTGCATGTGCTAAATCCCTTAGTGTTCCTATTTATCCCTGTAGGGAATATAAAACCGGATTTTTTTTTTTATCAGTCCCACATTCCAGGGAAGCTGCGTCTTTGACAGACTGTGTAGGAGCAGGACTTTTCCAGCTGGTAGATGTACTCATCCCATTAATTCTCCTCAAATACCTATCTTGTCTAAAAATGTTGAGCCATTTTTTTAAGGCCATCAAAGGACGGGGGTTTTAAAGTTATTGTCACTTCCCAGAGTGTTAGAGAGCTCTTTGGTTATTCATCCTGAAAGCTGCAAAGGCAGCAAAACATCTTTGTCAGCTGAGGGGGTGAGCAATTCTATCAGAGTTTGGAAATCCTTCCTATCATACTGGTTTTCCCCCTTTTTTTTTGGGGGGAGGGATGATCCACTGAAAGGAACTGAAGGTATTTATGCTCTTTCTTGTACTAAGATCTTGTCTAAGCCATCACTGTGAGCTTTTACATGTAGGAGGGGCAGATCCACAAGGAAACTTCATTACTGTGATCACCCTAAATGTTTTCACATTGATAACAAAGGGAGTCAGCACACAAAGTTTCTATGGTTACCTATGGTCATGTAAACACTTAGAGAGAATTAAGAAGGTCACTTTTGTTGTTTTTTTTTAACTGAAATTGATTTTGCATGGCCTTATGTAAAAAAATAATGAGCTAGGATCAAAAATTAGTGTCTGGATAAATTTTATGAGCAAAATCAGTATCATGGTTGACATAGACAAGCCAAAATATGTGAAAGCCAGGTTAGATAGGGCTCTGAACAACCTGGGATAATGGAACATGTCCCTGCCCATGGCAGGGGACTGGAATTAGATGATCTTTAATGTGCCTCCCAACCCAGGCAGCTCTGTGGTTTTGTGATCCTATGATCTACTAAAACATCAGCAAAACCCACTGTTATTATCCTCCTGGAGGTGAGGGCTGAGTGGGTGCACACCTCCCTCAAGCACTGTTCAAGCTACCCACAGACCCCTTTATCACTGTCTGCATCAATCCTGAGTCTCCCAGGTCTGTGTCTGGCAGCATCACTTGCAGCTGTGTTCATGCAAACCTTGATTACAGATATTCTGCAGCTAGGGAAATAATGGCCAGCAAAAGCCCAGTTTCCCCTAGTTTTTATTTTTAGTTGTTGTGACACAGATGAGTGAAATGTGCAGTTGAGACAAATATCTAAATATATTTTTGCCCATACTTGAATATATCCACAGAACCTTGGGTACAGGTCTCATCTCTCACAGCAGCTCCCTCCACATATAAAACCTCTCAGTCTTTACAGTAACCACAGTATCTCAGTAGTATCATTGGGATTAATTACTTTCATTCCTATTTCATAGGTAGAAAAGCAGCTTCAGAAAGCTGCATTCTTCTTTTACCTCCGAACCACTAAATGCATTTGTTACAAAACAAACAAATCTTTCAGTTGTGCTACTGAATCAACTTCAGCAAACACACCTCAGACTTAAAAGAACATGTTTTGTCTTTACTGGTGCAGCATGTAGCAGCTACATGTTCATCAGTAATGCTGCAGAACAAATAATAAAAAAAAAAGTTTAAGTTAATTTTAGCAGCATAAACAAGTCCTTAATGTCTTTCCCAAACTTATAAAGGCATTTCCCAGGGGAGTTAGGAGCTGAACACAGGTTAGTGACAACCACTGGACACTCCTTTCTGACTAGCTGACCTCTGAGGAGAAATCCTGCAAAATTTCCAAGAACCATCAGCTTTTCCTTGGTCTCAGCAGGACTCCAAGTCCTGAGCACTTGGAATGCCACAAACACAACCTGCATGATGCTGAAGCCTGGTTATGATAAGACCATGGGTGTTGGCAACATTTTTATAAACCTGTTTGAAAAGCACAACTTTACATGTATTATACATCGTTCACTTAGCTATGGTATATTTTTAATTACTATTACAATAACATCTGGAGGCCTTGGTCGGGATCTGGCCTCACTGCCCCCAAACTGTGTGAGACACAACTTTTCTGCATTGTAGTGAACGAGACCCCGCAGAATTCCTCGTGTAAGGGGAGAGGAAATGGGGACATGCTTCTGGCATCTGGGGCTGGCAGGCAACCAGGATGCCGTGGGATTGTCCAGTGGGCGCGTGTCCAGCCGGGAGCAGGGTCACAGCACGAGGCTGTGGCTGAAAAGAAAACCTCCTCCCAGGTCTGCTTTCACACACAGCCCCACGAGGTGAAGCCAGCCAGCTGCAGGGCAGGCACATGGCACTTGTCCTGCTCCATGACCTCAGTTAATCCAGCCTGCAGGTTCTCCCAGCAGGAGATGCTGGATGAGGGCAGGAGGGTTGGCCTTGCCTGCTGGGGAGAGATGGGAGCATCACTTAGTGCTCGAGATCCTACACGAAACAAGGCACTAGGCTCCTTCCCAAAAAGATCTGAATCCAAGAGAAAAGATTCAGCACCCAGCTCAAGAAAACAGGGCCAGGGAGGAGCAGGGCTGATGAGAGGAGAGTGGGTATTTCTGGGTGGAGATGGGAGCTTGATTCCCAGATATGCCCTCGGGCAGTCTATACCAGCAAACACAGCAGTAAGCTGTACTTGTAAATATATATTTTCACTTACTCAAACTGTAAATAGTGATGACAGCTGGGAGAAGAGCAAAGATGGGTAGGAGGGAGGAGAAGAGAGGTTTTTTTTTTTAATTTCTTGTGAAGAAATAAAGTTGCCAATCTCAGAACTGGTGAAAAAGTGTACTGGCATCAAACCAAAACCCAGCTCCTGCATGACACATGCTGACAATCAAGGTTTGTTGTTTTTTCACTGAATGAGATCATTTCACAAAGCATTGGAGTATTTTTAGGTTAGGGCCAGATCCTCACAGTGATACAAACCAGTAGAATGTCTCAGTGTAGCTAAACTACAGAAGATCTGACCTTCTAGAGAAAATTCAGATATCTGGATCATCAGAGATAAATGCCCTTTAAATCCTTGTTCCTCAGATCCCCTGGGTAATATTGCTAGATCTTACAATTCCACTGTAAGGTTATTATCCTTCAAGTCATAGACTTCCTAGAGGAATCACATGAGATTCTTACTTTGTAATAAAGACACCATACATCCCAGTCTTCCCAAATTCCTGAAAAGGTTTAGAATCAGAAAAATCGAATCATTTAAATTCAAACCATGTGGAGGGAAAGGCTGTTCACTTCAAACAATTAAACAATTTGTGTTTCTAAACATATTTTTGTTTGTTTATTTGTTTTGAAGTCAAAGTCAAATAAGCTGTTTTGATCTGTTGAAGTGAACCCAAAATATTTTCAGATGGTCAACTTGTAAACTTCTTGACTTTGACTCATGTTTTTTCTTGCCAGATTCATGACTTTTATCTCTTTGAGACTCCCTTGGCTTTTGAGTGCCTCTTCTCAATTTTAAATAGTGGTTCAAACCCCAGTTAGGTTCCTTGTACCTGAGACAAGCTGATTTAAAGCCTTATCCATTCCCAGTACAAGTAACACCAACTCCTTCTGTACACTTCAAATAACACCACCTGAGCTTTGCAGGGCTCTAAGCAAAAAACCTCTAGTAGAGATGTAAACCTCAACTGCTCTCTGATAATTTGGCTCCATTTTCTGCATTCAAAGCCTGTCTTGCTTTGCCCACCTGAGCTAAAGTGTTCAGGGACTTCTCTGGAGTAAGAAAGTACCTTTACATGCTATACAACATGTGAAGGGGGACTGTGTTTTGCAGCTCTTCATTCTTCTGCCAGCTGTTGTGCAGAGATGGCAGAGAGGAAGGAACATTTTTGTACAGCTGCTCATGGTGGAGGAGACACCAGGGGAAACTGGGCCTGTGGCAGAGGGAATGAAACAACTGGTGTGTGCTGCACAGACCAAGAGGCTCCAACAAAGACAATGGGGCAAAATGCAGCAATGTTTCTCCACGGATCCATATCACCCATCTGACCCAATTCCCAGCAGTTTCTGTAATACGTGAGTCTGATGTGGTGATACAGCCTGTGCAGCTTGCTCTGAGTCCCTCCTAATTAACTTTTAACTTGGCCACTGCTGAGAGAGGACCTCAAGGTGTTTCACTTTCACCAGATGGCCAGAGAGAAAGGATGGAAATGCTATTCCCCCTGAGGGAAGTGCAGCCAAGGGAGAGAATCTTGGAGCCATTGGTATCAGGCAATCCACAGAGCATAAAAACATAAGAACACCCAAACTGCTGCAGGAGTTTTGGTAGCAGTTTGATTTTTTAGGAAATCAGAGACTCTAAACGCAAGTCACAACACAAAACAAAGCAAAATTCATTTTTGGTACTCAAGGAAGTGTGCTGCTGCAGGAACCAGCAGGTCCAAACCCAGAAGCCTCTCTGGCCTCTGCTTGCATTGGCTCCTTGCAGCCCAGGTCTGTCACACCACGGGCCTCCTGTGCACCTCAGGCAGGTCAGCTTCTCTCTTTGGCAGACACATTGTCACCTGAAAAACAGGAATCACTGGAGCACCGTCCAGCCTGGTGGGAATATCATGAGTAAATACTCTAAAAATACTGAATCACAAGTTTCCTGAAGCTGAGGAGAACAAAAGGACTTGTCTAGAGCCACAATTCAGGCAGTTGCCTCAGCCAAAAAAGCTGTAATGGGGTGACAAGACATGACAAAAATAAAAGGGGTTTCACCACCACCAGAGCCATGCCCTTTCACAAGCCTCAGCTGTACAACACAAGGACTTTGCAGCAGGACATGTGTATCCATGCTGTACAGGTAAATCTCTGTCTGACAGAGATTTTTATTTAAAAACTAAAATGAAAAACACTAGTGTGGATCTGGCCTGGGCCTACAGCATGTTTGCCAGGTTGAGTCCACCTGGAAACAACCAGAGGCACAATCATGTAAAGGTAGATGGAGGTGCCTTCCACAAGCAGAGACACTGAGAGGGTGAAGATCCATCCCTGACAGACAGATTCAGAGAGTCCTCTGCCCACGCGGCTGTGTCAGAGGCCAGAGGAAGGATGGAGTCACAGAATCAGAGTTGCTGAGGTTGGAAAAGGCCTCTGAGATCACCAAATCTGCCTGGTAACCCAGCACCTCCATGGTCACCATTAAACTGTGTCCTCAGCTGCCATATCCACTTGTACTCTGAACACTTCCAGGGATGGTGACTCTACCACTTCCCTGGGAAATCTGTTCCAATGCCTCACAACCCTTTCTGAGGAGAAATCTTTCCTAATGTTGCCGTCCTTGACTGATTCTGCTTCACACCAGTGCCTCTTTGATACAGGCTCAGCTAAAATTTCATGGTTGAGCTGGTGCAACTTTTTATGTGATCCTTTTTAAAACAGTTTGATTTTTCTTTTTTTTTCCTCCAGGAGAACACATAGAGAGTGAACTGATAGCAAGCAGATTAACCTGCTGAAAAGACATTGTGTCAGGGTTATGGTTTGGAGTATTTGAAGAATGTGAATATTGATAGAACAGAATCAGAAAGAGAGGTGGCCCTTCTTTTGTCAGTTGTGCTTAGTTTGCACAAGTTTCACTTTATCAGCTTCAGTGGAGTTTCTCCCAGTCTAAACCAGTGTTAGAGAAAGAGGTGAGGCACAGGAAACACCAAGAGTGAGAATTTTTGAATTAGTGAACTGAACGATGTGGGCCATATTTAAGCACATACATTTCATACACAGAAGACTGATGGGAAGGAATAAAGAAAAAAAAATGCTTGTGAAGATGCTAAATGCAATTTATTTCAAGAAATAAGATCAAAAGAAGTGTTAGAACAGGAAAAAAATTATGTTGTATGCAAAGCATAAAAAAAAAACTTAGCAAAAAAAAAACCTCCTTGGAATTTACTCCAGAGAATACCAACCAGGAAAACAAGAAGATAATTAAGCTTCTGTGTTGAATTACTTTAAAAATTCACTTGAATGAAAGCAAGCAGTACAATAATGAACTGAGTCAGAGAGCAGTGTTCAATTAGAGGTTGAATTTAAGGGAGTTTATAAGAGAAACACTTAACAAAGAACAACTTGGTTGGGCTTATTGTTATGGAAAAGGAGGGGGAAAAAAAGTTGTGGTGTGTTAAATGGCATTTGTAAAATAGGAGGGTCTGATCAAACCAATCCAGATTAGTCCTCCACAGCAGTAAGACCTTAAAATTAGGTCAGGGGGATGAAAGGAGAGCTGAGTCTGAACTGTTTCTTACAAAGGCAATGTGACATATGGAACACGTTACAGCTAAAGCAGGGAGCATGAATGTTTTCAGGCAAGAAAATGACAGGGCACTCTATAAGGAAATTTACAACCATGGAAGCTTCAAAAGGAACACAGTTCCTATTTATTTATGTATTTGTTTAGGGGAGTCAACCAGTGCCTGTGCTCTGAAGGATAAGCATTATTTGTTCTTCCTTCAACCTTCCTAACAATGGTGTTTGGGGGGTTTGGTTTGTTCCATTTTCATTGGGCTGCAATTTTGCCTTCTCAGAACACAAACGACAAGAGCTACTAACATTGTAAGGGCTGTGCTCTTTAGGTTCAGTAGTAACAGTTTAGAAAATTTCTCTTTTTGTATTCTCTTCTGCTTTCACAAGGAGTTTTAAAAGTGAAGACTTCTCAGTACAAAACAGCATTTGAAGAAGTTGTTCCTCAGCCTCCCTGCCAGCTATCTCAGATTTGCCTCCTGAAGCAAAATATTGAACACTAATCCAGAACTTCAGTTTCAAATCTTGAATCTGAGACCTTACTGTAGTATGACAATTTCTCTTCAGTTAGACATAAATTAAAGAAAATTGAGAGATCATTCACTATCTTTACACCGTGTATAAAACTCTCATTTTCATTACCAAAAATTGCAGGTTAGGAGGAAGGCAGTGAAGTTACAATACATTTTTGTGAAGTGATACCTGCATTAAAGGCATTTCTTCTGTTAGAATGCAGACAAACTAGTCTCCTTTCTTGCAGTAATGCTGGCTTTTTCCACATAGCTGTAGACCAGCACAACCAGCTTCACAGTCTAAGCTCAGTATTATTCCCAAATTAAGGAAAAGGTAAGAATTTGGCAAACTGCTGACCTTCAACTTGGTCATAGAGCACAGAAAAGAGGACAAGAAGATAATTTTGTTTCACCTTGTTGTTCGGATATTTGTATACTCCATTTTCACTATTGTTTGGGACCTGCCACGGAAAGATGACAGGAAAGACTTTGGAAACACTATTTTCCAAAAACAGTCACACTTTCTTCACCCAGGTTAATCTGAAGCAGCACTACACAAGTCTGCAGAGTTAAAATTTTAGGTCTACAGATTATTTCAAGTCTATGCAAGCAATTTTTAAGCAGAAGACACAGCAGTGTTTCTTAAATTCCTCCAGTTTATTCAGAATCATGCTGATTGTGACCATTAACACCTGATCCATTCCCTATTGGATTTCCTCATAACAGCTTACCAGTACTGACATTAGCTGAAGAGAAAACCAAGCCAGCTCAGACTTTATGCCAGATTATGACCTCAGTTTTATGCAACTCAGTCTGCAGTCGCCTGTTTTCTGCGTGACCAAAAGCAGAGTTTGGCCTCAAGCTTTAATTTTTAAGAGTTGCAACCACAAAACTGTCTCCAAGCATAATACCATTTAATAATTTAAAACTGGAATAAATGTCCTTTTCAATTTTCCTTAATTTCTTGAAGTCTAAAAATATGTGTCTTATCTTTGCTGGATAACTCTAGCAAAGTATTTTGCTTGTAAACCCAACTTCTGCACATGCCCTTGAGTTCCATGGTCCCAGACAGTCTGAATCCCACAGGCTTGATCTGCCAGGTTCTCTTCTGCCTTCCACTCACCTACATCTCAATCAAAGCCCTGCTGGAAGTTTGACATCCCAAACTGTGCCCTCATATAAATGCTGACAAGAAAGAGACCTTCATGACACTGTCAAGGGAGAAATTTCTGAGCCTTGAGGTGCTCTCAGCCCAGAGATGTTGGTTTAGGGTGAAATGATGGGAGCACAGGACACAAAAGAGGCTTGTGTGTGGTTTTGTGTTTTACTGAGAGGGCACAGGAGGCATCTCCTGAATATGTGTAGGCTTCCCATCAGTTCCAGACACGGGAGAAGCTGCTTTCCATCCAAAAAGCCCTTTGCTCTTGTGTGTAGCTCAGCAATGCTCTTTGTGTTCTCACCGTCAAAATGGCCTGAGAACTTTTTATCCCCTTTGCATGCAGTACATATCCCAAGATATTGACTGACCTCTCACCTTTTGTAAAAAGTTTCCCCATATGTTTGCCTTCCCAAAGTTCCTAAGGATGTGATTGCTTTGTTTTGTTTTTGCAGTGGGCTCCTTTCCATATTTTCTGGTAACAGAGTGCAAGCAGGTTAGGAAGGTCCTTCACAGGTCTCAGGGAATATGCTCCCCAGTTTTCCAGCACTAATAATATCCTATCTCATTTGAACACGGGCCTTTACACAGAATTTGTACAGGATGCACTTGCTGCTCACCACACATTGCCAGTGCTGGTACCTAGTCAGGAATATAAAAGGGAGGAAGGATTGTCCCCTCCTCTTCCCCAGCTTTGCTCCCATGGTTTTTCAAGCTCAGCTTGCTAAGAACAACTCTTCCTGCAGCCAGAGGAGCAGGGACTGCTCACCCAATACTCCCTGCTGAGAGGAAGTGGGTGGAGAGGGGATGCTGAGATGACAGAAGTGCAGAGAGCCCAAGCTTCACCCCACTCTGCTTCCTCGCTCGCCAGAAGAGCTGGCTGGGAGCATGGGAGAGTAAACTGCTCCATG
>VYXF01011139.1:179682-317826 GCA_013397295.1 Polioptila caerulea
AACTTCTCCAAGAAAAAAAAAAAAAAGGAAATAAAAAAATGAGGATGAAGTAATTGACTTTTGTAGCAGAGCAAAGGGAGTGCAAGTGGTGGTGGAGGGAAGATAGGGAGGAACTGTGACTGACTCACAATATATTCAGTTCCCTGCTCCTGGGGAGATGCAGCTGTGCATCTCCCCTCGCATAGGCTGTAAAGTTACACCATCGTCCAAAGTAAGCATCCCTAATTCTCCTGCTTCCTGAAGCACAACAGTGTTTGGCTCCTTTTTAATCAGGGAATTCTACTGTGCAAATTGAAGTCTAGGACCAGGCTTTTCCTATGTGCAGAATTAAAAATCCTTCCCTTGATTGTTTTGTCGGTTCCTGGGGAAAACTACTGAACTGTTACAGCCAATTTATATTGGCCTGATCCTTTTTTAAAGCTCATTCCAAGTTATTCTTAATTCCTCAAGGCACCTGAGATGTTGTGCATGAGCCAGCCACGGACACCTTTGGCAAAGCTTTCCACATCCTTTCTCTTCCCTCTGCTTGCTTCCCAGTTACTTCTGACTTCACTCAAGTAAGGACTGTTTCCCTTTTCTACCACTTCCATATGGCATGGAATTAACTTCTGATTTTGGCCAGCTTTGGTTAAGGCCAGCAGAGTCCAGGGAAGAAGCTGAAGGAAGAGGTTAATTCAGCGTGGAGAACTCCCCCAGACCAGCCCAGGTCCCAGGAGAGGAAGGTCTGAAGGCCCACTCTCCCATTTTTTTCCCATGGGAGCTTTGGCATGGGTAACTTAGGAAAAGTCACACAACCTGCCTGGGTTTCACTTTCCAAAATGTAAAACAAAAGCAGCTCTCTCTTACCCTCTGTTAGCAGAGGAGTTGGAACTAGATGATTCTTGAGGTTCCTTCCAACCCTAACCATTCCATGACTCTGTGATTCTCTGAATTTTGGCATGGTTAGAGGTGAGTAGGATCTTTTTGTGAAACATATAAAGCATGCATCAGAAAAGAAGTGACCAAAAGTCTGCTAAAAAATTACTCTTTCCATTCCTGGTTCTCACACCCTGAGAATTACTGCAATCCTGCCCTTCTGTAATTTTTTTCACAACCAGAATTTCTTCAGTAGGAAGGGATTTGCTAAAAACCATACAAGTTACTGACTGTATAAGGAGAGGTAAGGCCAGCTGTGGTACATCTCATTTGCCTCCCTCACATGCCCAGTTTAAGACTTTGCTTTTCTGTCAAATGTCTGGAGATCATATGTTTAGTGAGAGACAGCATGTGTTAAAGTACTCCCAGCTCTAAAATTCCCCTCTCAAGGATTTTTGGCAGAGGGAAGCAGGGAATGCATTGTGTATCAACAGCAAAATGGCATCTGGATTGAAAGATAAGAAAAATCACCATGGTTTCCAAAAACCAAGGCCATTTTCAGATGAGTTTTGGACCTGTCAGAGGTGCAGAGCTTGCATTAGTACAGTGGGAGAACACAGAAATCATGCTTTGACTTTGGAAAGGCTTCTAGAGATCCTAATTTGCAAATTATTGGGCATTTTGGATGGAAATTATCAGAGCATTCAACCATGAGCTGAATGTGTGAGCAGTTTGCACTCTAGCGGGGCGACTCACAGACTTAAAAATCAGATTTTCTGCTAGACTGGGACCAGAATACTCTGCCACCCTTGAGCATTAATTTCCACATATAGTCAAACTCATGGCAAAGTGTGAACTGAGAGTTAAAACTGGAACACTTCCACATCTCGAGGAGAATTGCATACAGGAAATTTTATCCACATGGACATTGATGAAATGGGGGGAGTCCCAAGTAAAGTTCCTCTTCAGGCAGATTTCTACCAGGAAAAAAAAATGCAGAGGAGCTGGATTTGCCAGAACAGTCCTTACCCTCAGGACAGGCCTAAGTGTAAACAATTTGCTATAAATTAATGCAAATTAGCAGGGTGACTTCTTTGCTCTGAATGGACAGTGGCTTTTTGAGATTCAAATGCACAGGGAAAAAAACACAATCCTGTCATGGGCACACACTGTATTGGAGAGCTCTTCTCCTTAAGAAGGGCTCAAGGATCTCACTTTGCACCTGGGAGCAGCTCTAGGAGAACCCTCCTGATTTCACTGAGAGAAGCTGTTGGTAGAAGTGATGTCTCCCATTAGCCAGCTTATTTAACTGGTCAGAACAGACAAGCTCCTTCTGTACAAAGCTCTTCTTAAAGTCTGACACCTTTTGCAAACAAACAGACTTCTAACCCTTCTCCCCACCAAAACACTTGTGTTTTAGCAGAAACACAAGACTCCTTTTTCTCTGGGAATGAATTTAAAAGCATCATTTCAAGCTGGTTGTGAGCGAGCTACTGCACCTGTGCAAAGGGCATGGAAAAGATTTTAATTAAACTCAGCAATGCTAATTTCTCAGCATGGTTCTGATGGAAACAATTCAGTTGCATGCTGTGTGTATGTTAAAATAAGGTTCAAACATCAGCTGTATTTAGTCACATTGTTATTCCCTGCCTCTCTTATTGGACAAAAGCTTTGATCAATTAATGCTGATTTCACTGAGTGCCTACGATGGTTTTAAAATATTTGGATCAGATCTGGGGTCCTTTTCTTAAGAACACTGCATCAGATATGTTGTACCTGCAAGCCTAACAAGACTTTTTTTAATCTGGGGCGTTGTGAACCTTTGAGGAATAGGGAGAGGCAATTCAGAGGGCAGCCTTTGATTCACAGAGTGGCCATGGACGTATTTCTGCATGGATTCAGGGAAACTGGGAACCACGGGCTTTGGAAAATCAAACACAGGTGCAGTTCTGGGTGAAATGAAGCAGCTCTTCCCTGGCAAGTCTCAGTGCTTGGGACAAACTCCAGAGCAGCAATGTTGTTCCTTCTAAACCATCTTTGTTGTTCCTTCTAAACCATCCTAACACTGGAAGGGGCTGCCCAGGGGGGTTTGGAGTCCCCGTCCCTGGAGTGTCCAAGGAGTGACTGGATGTGGCACTCAGCTCTCTGGGCTGGGTGACAAAGGGATTGTCAGCCACAAGCTGGGCTTGATGCTCTTAAAGGTCTTTTCCAACCATAATGATTTTGTGATTCAGTGACTCTATACCCTCAGTGCAAACATCTGTGTTCAAGGGCCACAGCAGAGCACTCAGAAAAACAAATAAATGCCCCTTCTTTAATTTTAATGACAGAAATATCTCAAGTTAACTTCAGGATCTATTTTCATTCTACCAAAACAAAGGCTCACTTCATTTCTAACTAGCAATCCCTATATTTCTTTTTTCTTGTGGGTGCAAGTCCTGTCTGTATCCATGAATCAGGCTTAGGAATACAAGATTTTTCATAATGAATCTCTAATGCTTTTGAATTTGCAGCCCTTGCTTTATTCTCTTTGGTCACTTGATTTCACTATTTTCCTTGCTTCACAAAAGAAAAGGGAAATCAAAAGATGTTATAAACAACAGAAGAGGTTTTCAGCTTCTGAAACAAAAAAAAAGACACGGACAGTCTTTTGCTTTTAATGTAAAATTCCAAAAAATAATGACATACGGAAAGTCAGTTTTCTAATATCAGAAAAACTAACAAAATGTGGTTTAAACTTCTCTTTTTTTGTGTGTGTGGGTTTTTTTCCCCCTAAAATTGAATAGTCCAATGACAATGCAAATGTAAAAACATGCCAGACCATCCAGCATCACAGGGTCCCCAGGAGGCTGCTCCTTCATAGCCTAACAGGAGGGGGACAAAATTCTGATAATCTGAGAGGTGCCTCCTGTTCTCCTCCTGCTACCAAGTTAAACAAAATCCACCTCTGGCATTTTTAAATGGAACAATCAGGACAATCTGTTACAGAGCCAGGCCTGAAGGCCCCAGAATCGTGGGGAGGTGAAAGAAGGGATTTTCATCTGGAAGGCTGCTCTCAGCTTTAATTATGGACAGCTTGAGCCCCCAAAGGATCTTTCTGACAAAAATAAGAGGAACTGCAACTACTGCCTGACTTTAATACAAAACAATTAATCAGCTCTGGTTGAGCCAAAGTAGGTCCAGGTTGACTTGAAAGGTTAATGGATCTTCAAACTGTTTCAAGAAAAGACTTAAATGGAGTTTCAGTTCTGCGAGGAAACACGAAACCCAGGCCTCTTTGGTGTGGCTTTGGGTTTGTTACAAACATCTTGCAGAGCTTGAAAACTGTTTTTGATGATCAGCCTAACTTCCCTTTCCTCAGCTTAATCCCAGTTCTCCTGACTGCACTCCTTTGCCCCACCCTAAAGCGGATGTTCCCTTTCCCCAATGCTTTCACTGTCCACACTTTTGCCCTGAGTTTTCTGTCGTGCCCTTTCTGCCAGCTCAAGGCAAATGCTTGCCCCTTCAAGGCAATTTCCTAAAAGGTCAGTTTTACAACCCTTTCAGTCATTTTTGCTTCTCTTTCCTGATTTTCTTTTTGTATGGCAATACCTTCCAACTTTCAAGCAGCTTTCCCAATTTTACTGCTGTGCTACAAGAAGCAGCAGTTCCTTTCCAGCTCTGCAATGAAAGGCACCTGTATTTGCTTTTATTAAATACTGTGTTTTTCCAAAGTTTTAGATAATTCCTGGGTCTAATCAGGTATTGCTCCTTTCTTAGTTTCTTTTCCCCTCTGTGTATCACTGCTCAATACCAATATTTCCCCAGCACACGAGCTTTTAATTTCTACTTCAGCATTCATTTTGTCATTTTCTGCCAATGTTTTATTTCTCCATCTCCCCAGCAGAGATTGTATTTCTCTTTGCTCACTGCTGTTTGCATCCCCTCCAAATTTAATTTGTTTGCTGCTTAGCCCTACTGCTATTAACAAACAGTAATGAAAAGATTAAAAAACATACTATTTATCAGATTAAATTATCCACTACCACGTTTTTCTTCTGGAGCTTTCTGTTCTTCTGTTTGCAAATTATTTCTGAGGAAAAAAATATGCAAGTGCAAAGAAATCTTTGGGAAAATGTTCTGCTTTTAGTAAAATTAGCACAGGTCCAATCAAGCTAAGCTATTTATTCAGCCATAGACATGACCATTGGATTTCTTTGTACTTTGGACAGTTTTCAGAGTTGCACAGTGAATAATATGAACAAATACTTCAGCTTTTGTGGAAATTATTAACCCCACTACAGCTTTATCTCAAGGATGGTATTGTTTCTATTTCCCTGTAATTCATGCTTTTCATTGATAGATAAAACTTTCAAACAACTTTACAGGTGGACTTCCCTGATCCAGCCAGCACAACATGAAAACACCAACCTGTCTGACCTTACAAAAATCAGCTGATTTCTGTGTATTCCAGTTTCTGCTCTTTTAAAAAGGAAACAGTGGCAGTACTCCTACTTTGTCAGTAATAACCAGGAGAAATACTTATGGAGTGCTCCTATCAGTGATGTGAGAATCACAGAATAACCTGGGTTGGAAGAGACCTTAAAGGTCTCTTTGTCACCTCCCTGTCATGGGCAGGGACACCTGCCACTAGCCCAGGCTGCTCTGAGCCCCATCCAGCCTGGACTGGAACACTGCCAGGGGCAGCCACAGCTGCTCTGGGCACCCTGTGCCAGGGCCTCCCCACCCTCTGGGAACAATTTCTTCCCAGTATCCAACCTAACCCTGCTCTCAGTCAGTGTGAAGCCATTGCCCCTTGTCCTGTCACTCCAGGCCCTTGTCAAGAGTCTCTCTCCATCTTTCCTGTAGGCTCCCTGCCGGCACTGTGAGGTCATCCCAAAACATTTTCTTTTCCAGGAACAGTCCCAATTCTCCCAGCCTTTGCTCTCTCAGTAGGGGAAAATCAGCCAGCTCTTTGAGGGAGAACCCAAACGATGTCAGGGTGTATACCTAGGGTAATAAAACACCACAATCATTCCACAGAGCTTTCCTTTGCAGATATAACAAACAGACATTTTGACTTGACAAAACTCTTCCAACACACCAGGGAAATTGGGATGCCAGCCTTCAAACCGCTCGTTTTGATCTCCTCAATACACAGATTAATCAGTCAGCTGCTTAATGCAAAAGGACACCAGAGGCATAGACAGACAGGTTTAAATAGGTAAATGTGTCACAGAAGTGTCCGTGAGGGGTGGAGCTGGAATGGGAAAGGGCCTTGCTGTGACTGAGGAAAGGCTGCCTGCTCCTGTAGCTGATTATAGACCTGAGGATGTAGCTGGGATGGCTGATACCACACTGCACATTATTAACAGTGCAGTTTCCCAGTGGGATTGTGAGAGGATGCTGGGGAGTGCCAAATGCTTCCAGGGAGCTCCCAAGTGCCCTGGTGTTGGTGGAGGGGAAGGGAGGTGCAGGGCCAAAACCTGGCAAGAACTGACTGTGCATAAGGTGTGAGATGCAGCATCTGTTCCAAAGAGGGAGGTAAGCACAGAGAAACTTTCTCTTGGAATCAGGCAGGTGTGTGTAAAACAGCCTCCTCTTGATCTCCAAAAAATTACAGATATATCTGTGGAAGGATCGAATGTAGACACACACCTGCAATTGCAATCACCTGTGGGACTCTACACAGCTCATCTTCCAGTTCAGAGCACAGACTGCTCCTTGCAGCAGAGGTGTTACCCCAAAACTGGCCCTCAGGAAGATGTCACTGGTTGGGAAAGCTTTCCCCAGAGATCAGTAGGGTCATGGTCACCCCCATAGCATCGTGGGCTGCTTCAAAGTGCAGAGGAGTTTTACATGCTGGGGTGAGCAGCTGTGCTGCTGTGCTTTGCTCAGTTGTTTGAAGAGGAAAAGGAAATGGCAGTGACTCTGTGGGCTGAACTCCATTTCCATAAGAAATTAGGTATGTACCATTCACTGGAGGCTACTGAGGCTCATTTCTCAGATGTGTCTTCTCTTTTCTAAGTGGCCTTGAGTAAATTAATAAATACTTCTCTGAGCTGCTGCAGAGATGAAGAAACTTTGGTGGGCTGCCTCTCAGATGTGTAGCTGCTCTCCCCTGCCAGTGTGCCAGAGGAATGGATTCATTTCAAATCCCCTCACTCTATGTTCCAGTCTGGTTGCCCCTCACGATGAGAGGATTAACACTTAGGGCTGCCATCACTTGATTTTATCTCTGAATTCTTTGGCTTCTTAGTGGGCCTAGCTCTTGTGAAAGCTTTATTTTCAATCTGTTTGTGTTGAAATTTCTGTATTGTGGGAAGTGGAAGCGTTCAGGAGGGTGTCTACAGGGACATTCAGCACTCTGCAGCAATCTACCTTCATAAAGATGTATTGTGCAAACAGTTGGTTACTATTCTGAAACACAGCGCAAATTTTCAGACACAGTTATTTCACATTCCCACATTTTTGAACATCCAGAATGCTTTTCTTGTTCTGTACCTGCCCCATGTCCCCCGAAGCACAGAGGGAGAGGGCTGCATTTCTTCCCAACATAGCTTTGGGGAAGAGGGAATCAATGGGGCAGTCCATGACTTGGGAGGTTGTGGAAGCAGTGCTCAGCAAACAACTACAATAATTACACTTTCCTCTTTGGTAAAAGCCTGGAAAAGCTGTCAGCCACCACAAAGGATCATTAGTTGCTCGGTCTGAAGAACAGAAGCTGCTCCTAAATTTTTTTAGAAAGCGTCAAGCACTTCAAGCTGGCTTACATAAATCATGTGGGGTATTACAATGCTGAATGTAAAACTCAGCAGTGACTTTTCCTTCTATTCCAGTTCCTTTTAGCAATGACTTGCAAGTAAATCCTAGGGCAGTCTCTCACAGTGCTAGGATTTCATGCTTTCTGCAGAACATTTTAAATGATGTTTCACTCTTTCTCTTTCAGAGACTGACCAAAAAAAAAGCTATACACACACAAATCACCACAAACAAAATTAAACTATTTTTTTCACTACTACATAAAGTTGTGAGTCTGAAAAGACCAGAGAGTTGTTTGACAGAGTTTATTAGGGATTGAATTTATCAATGGAAGGAGGAGGAAAGCTTATTTACTTCTCCTAAATTTAGACCTTCCCTGAGCCACCTAGCTCAGACAGCATTAATACCCTGCTAAAACTGCAGTGATAGGCAGGAGTACAAACCATTAATACAGAGTAAAGCTAAGCCACAGTTGGGAGATCAATCAGCTTTGCAATGCATGAGCTTTTCTTTTCTGTGCTGTTTGCTTTTCCCCTCTGAGCCACAAATGTCAGCAATCTCCAAGTCAAACTTGCTTAGTGTAAACTGGCCTCAAACACAGCCAAAAAGAACTTTTGTCAGGAATTTACATGTGGAAAAATCCAAGAACCATGAAGAACAAAAAATATCTCACTAACATCAGCTAACCAAGGAAAATTTCACTTGTGCAAAATCTTTCCACCTGAACTGAATAATTTGAATTGAAAAAAAATTAAAATAATAATAATTTAAAAATAACAATGAAAGAGCAGAAGAAGTCATGAGAAGGATTGAATTCTTGGGAGTTTTTTATGCCATTCTCCAAGATGCCAAAGAAAGAGCTGCTTGTGCTGAAGTAGCTTCTACTGAGGTCCACAGAATCCTGTGCCCCCCAGGAACCTGGAATGTGAGTCAGTATTCTCTCAGACAGGACACATATGCTGAAATCTTGCCTCCAATCTAAGTCCCCTCTATAGACAATTTACTCACTGGTCTTCACTGAGTAAGCACGTGTTCTGCTTTGTGAATTGCATTGTGGAACTTCTGGAGCCATGGCCAGAAACACCAGAATTATTTGCTTTGGAAATATGAGAAGATAAAAATGTTAATGTTTTACCTTTTCCTCTCCTTTTCACGGCTTTAACAACACACGCACCAAATAAATTTCAAATTATCCACAGTTCAGATGGGCACAACATTCCATTTTGGGCAAAGGGCCATTCATCAACTGCAACACTCCCCAGACCTGCAAACAAATATACTTTTAATGTGTCTTGTAACCAGATTACAGCCAAGGCCATAAACCAGCTGCAGTTTTCTAATCAGAGCCATTTCTGCTATCTAGAATAGTGCTTTAGCCATACTCTGAGGTGCTGGACTTTATGGACAGCCTGACAAGTTTTGGTCATGGGCTGGAACTTCTGAACAGCACTTATGAATCTCCTAGGTTGGAGGAATACCCTGAAAACTGTCATCTCACCAATCTTTGTGCTTGCTGTCAAAGTTTTGCACCCAGAAAAATGTAAAGATTTGTCCTGAAACCTTTTAACTTTTGCAGCAAATAATTTGCGAAGCATAAATCAAACTATAGGGCGAATTTCAAAGTTCACATCTTTCCCACCAAAGCCATAAGACATTTCACACGAAGTTCAGGAAAATACTTTTCAGCATTTTTCCCAATAATGGGGTTCCTCCACAGAGAAGAAAAATATCTCATTTTGGCTTCTCAGCTCTTCTCCCTTCCTTTCTGTGTGCAGTGTGACATTAAAGAGAGCCTGCAGGAACTCCAGCCTTACTTTTCCCACCTCATCCCCTGCTCCAAGCTGTGGATTTTGCTAGTGCCACTTAGTTTTGAGACTGAGCAGAGCAGTGATTGCATGCAGCTGCATGTTGGCATGAATAATGCTTCTGGCTTTTGGGCTGAGCCTTGTCAGAGCTGTGCTCACCATCCTGTGGGCTCGTGTGTCGCCCTGTGCGTGGATTCTGGGCGCTGTGAGAAGTCTGCTCAATGACATCTGTTTAATAACATTTTTACTGTTTTTAAAAGCAAATCTTACGCCGAGGGAAGGCGAAATTGCACAGCAATTTTTTATCCAGAAAGGTCTGGGCTCTGAGATCCATCTACATTAAGTTAGTATTTATTCAGGTATGACAGTAATTGTATGGTAACTGAACATCTTCGATTTCCACCACCCCCCAAAAGCAAAACATTGCTGCAAGCAACAGTCTAGATTTAGGTGAACGCATACTGTGACAAACTGAGAATGGAGAAAACACATTTCTTGTCCATAAAAGGGCAGCTCACACATCCACAGAGGGTAGCTCTGATTTTGCTGCAGTTCCAAACTGTGAAGTGGGGACTCAATCTTGCAAAAAGAAGTTTTGTTTATAGTGGATAGAAGGTTGTACAGTAAAATATTTTTTCTTCTTTTTTTCTTTGCCTTCTGAAAGAGAAAATGGTTTACCCTCTTAAACAGAAAATGGTGGGGTTTTCATTGGTTTAGAGTAATTTTTGGGTTTTGGGGGATTTTTTTAAGAGGAAAATTTTCTGTTTTCAGGAGAGGGGGGATCCTTCTCCTCATCCCAGCACTGGTGAGGCACATCTGGAGTGCTGTGGAGCCAGTTCTGAGCTCCTTAGTACAGGAGCAAATCCATGAAAATTATAAGGATTAGGACAACTCTACCAGGAGGAGAGGCCGAGAGAGCTGGGACTGTTCATGCTGCAGAAGAGAAGTCCCAGGGGGATTTTACTGAAGTGTAGGAACACCTCACAGGAGGGATTAGTTAAGATGGAGCCAGGCTTTACTCAGGTGTATCCATGAAAGGACAAGAGGCAACGGGAAAAAAATGAGGTATAGGAAACACTGCTGATACATGAAATGTATTTTTTTTTAAAGATTAAGGGTGATGAAACACTGGAACAGGTTGTCTAGAGGGTTTTGGAGTCTCCATCCCTGGAGATATTCCAAACCTGAGTAGGCACAGCTCTGCAAGCTGCCCTGGCTGATACTCCTGTGAGCAGAGAGATTGGCCTAGGTGATGTCCTGAGGATCCTTCCAGCTCCATCTGTCCCACAGTCTGTGACTCTGTGCCTTCATCCCAGAGTGCCAGAGGTCTCTGACACATGGTGGATGTGTTTGCAGAGCAAGAAAATCAAATTCAAAGCTTTCCTGAGTCACTTGGAGCAGAGCTATAGTCAGGGTTTATCACAGACTACAAGGATGCTCTAAGATGAATTTTGTATTTTCTCCTTCAATCCACTACTTGTGCAGCAAATTTATAAACAGGTGTGCTCTGAAGTGAATGGTTCACATCCATGACAGGATTTTACACTGAAAATTGATTTCATTGAAATATTAATGCAAATACCAAATATACAGGTGACCAAATATTCAAGGAGAAAAACCACCACCCTAGACAGGTGCTCCTGGCTCTCAGCTACACAAACAAGGTGACAGAAAGGCTCAAAAAGAAGTGACAAATGAGCTTCTAGAATATGGACAGCAGGTAGAATTAGAAGGAGACCACAGGAATCCACATAGAGCGCTGTGTGGCAAAATACAAAGAAGCAGCACACTTTTAGGAATGGTTTTCAAAATACTGAATCTTTGAACAAGATTTTTGCATTTTAGGACATGGTGGAAGAAGGATGTCCTCAACCTCTCCTTGAATATTTCTAATTGATGTCAGTTTTGTTTCCCTTATGTAAATGTAATGAAGTAACTTCTTTAAAGCCACCAAAAAAATCCTCAATCCTGAAAAAAATCCCAACAAAATGGTCAGTGGGTCCATCTGAATTCCCCACTTATATTATAGAGGCCTAATCACCACTTTCTGACTTGACTGCATCATTTTCCTTCAAGAACCCTTTCCCTTACCAGAGAAAGAAAGAGAAGAAAAAGCACTATTGAAACACAGGATTTATTTCCTTCTTATGGTAAGACTAAACAGAAGCCACTTGATAAATATTAATCAGATGGGTCTGAGAGAACTCAGCATACAAAACCTGACAACAGTTAGAAAGTCAGAACTTCTCAATTTTACACAGTGAGACAGTTTTCTACTCTGCATGATCCTGTAATTTTGAAAGTAAACTCAGTGGAATAAACTCTGGGGAAGTAACTTGGCCTCTCTCTGTGCCAAGCCCTGGCCATACCATCCCAAGAACTACCCACCTATGCAGAGAAAGGGCTTAGCTGATATACATGCCACTATGCATGGAAAGGGGAAAAGCAAAGCTTAAAACATAGATGAAACACTGAAAAAAAAAAAAAAAATCAGAAGAGAGTTGCACTAATTATAAAGCATAACAAATAGCATCTTCAAAGAAACAACTTGTGTTTCTATATCTCCATATAAATATCTTTAAAGACCTAGATGTTATTTTAAAAAATCCCAATGTTCACGTTTACAGCCTCTAGCAAACCTCCCTCTTGCACTGTTTCAACGTTGACTCTCTGTTTCTTTGCAGATCTTACAGGTGAACAAGGTGATGTCCATCTTGTTTTATGTGATATTTCTCGCTTACCTTCGTGGAATCCAGTCTTCCAACATGGATCAAAGGAGTTTGCCAGAAGATTCGATAAATTCTCTTATTATTAAACTCATCCAGGCAGACATTTTAAAAAACAAGCTTTCTAAGCAGATGGTAGACATTAAGGAAAACTATCAAAACACGGTGCAGAAAACAGACACTCAGCAAGATGCGGATGGAGAGGAAAATGTGAAATCAGACTTCCAGCCAGTTATCTCAGTGGATACAGATCTCTTGAGGCAGCAGAGACGCTACAACTCGCCCCGAGTCCTCCTGAGTGACAACACGCCGCTGGAGCCGCCGCCGCTGTACCTCATGGAGGATTACATCGGGAATTCCGTGGTGCTGAACAGAACCTCCCGGCGGAAGAGGTACGCGGAGCACCGGGGCCACCGGGGGGAATACTCCGTTTGTGACAGTGAGAGTTTGTGGGTCACGGACAAATCCTCCGCCATCGACATCAGGGGACACCAGGTGACAGTTCTGGGAGAAATTAAAACAGGCAACTCTCCAGTTAAGCAATACTTTTACGAAACGAGGTGTAAAGAGGCCAAGCCTGTAAAAAACGGCTGCCGCGGCATTGATGACAAGCACTGGAACTCCCAATGCAAGACATCCCAAACTTATGTCAGAGCACTGACTTCAGAAAACAACAAACTGGTGGGCTGGAGGTGGATAAGGATAGACACCTCCTGCGTGTGCGCCTTGTCCAGGAAAATAGGAAGAACATAGATCTGCATCTCTTTGCTATATAAATTATTACTTTAAATTATATGATATGCATGTAGCATATAAATGTTTATATTGTTTTATATATATTATAAGTTGACCTTATTTATTAAACTTCAGCAAATCTACAGTATATAAGCTTTCTCTCTCAATAAACAAGAGCAAAGGGTGTGTGCCTCTGCTGTGGCCAACTCCGGGGTTTTTTTAGACTATGTTTGTGACACTGCTTGTTGGCAGCATACCGTAACCTTCCTGTACAATCTGTAAAATCAGTATTTTTCATTCAGTATTGTCAAACCAGTGACTGTCATTTAGTAAACTTGTTAAAAATCAGATCAATGCCAAGAGTTGTGTACATATTTATATTCCCTGCTCTATACGTTCATATTGAATTGGATCTGCAGTGTTGATTCCTCACCACCAAAAAAGAAAAAAAAAAGGACCAAAATACATGTTGTAGCCTGCAGACGACGTCAAATTTACAGGCATCAGGTAGCCCTAAAATAAAATTTCTGTGTATTATGTCAGTTTTTTGGTGAAATGACCATTTCCCCTCTGTTAACATTTCAGAATGGCTGCTAGTAAACCAGGAACATCCATTTGTGTTTTGGAAGCACATTTGTTTTGCAACTGTTTCTAATGCTGCCAGTGCATCATTGAAAAAATATGAAAAAGATCTGAAATATTTGCAGCCGAAACTTGGTGAAGCCAAGAACTGATCTAAATGGATCATTAATATAATACATAAAAGATGATTTGTTGTGATCAGCCTCTTCCTCCTCACATGAATCAATTATCTTCTGCTTGTGTTGTTGGATCATTCCTCTCTGTCTGAGCTTTTAAATTAGAAACAAAGCTGGTGGTGTCTTAACCTTAAAAGAGCCCTTGGCTTGCAAATTGCAGTAAAGAAAGCTACGATATCCTGGCATGGATATCAAAGCCACATGTCCGTACGAAGGCTTCCTTCTCCTCAGCAATCCACTCTCCATCTTTAACAGGGGAAAAAATACATTGAACTGCCTGAGAAACCTGGTACCTTTCACAGGAAAGTGAAATGGATGGTGGCGAAAATCCATGAAGTCTGTAGTTACACCAAAGTTCCCCAATTAAACATATGAGTTGTTGCTTAGGACAGACAAAAATGTGCTCAGACTCTGCTTTGGATTGTCATGTAGCTCCATTGGGGACAGGAATAATGACACTACTTGAAGAGATGTCCCATTACACGCTAGCTATGCAATGCCCTGGATGGGATCCCACTCCCAGGAAGCAAATGAGAGTTCATGGCTAGGAACAGAATTCAGATTGGGCTGCACGTTATCCGTGTCCAGATAGATCCAACCCACAGCCAGGGCTGGGGAACACCAGTTATTCAGAAAGTTTTACCCTCAGTTTTTTTCTGAGAGTTTTGCAGCTACAGCTTTTGCTGCTATAGCGTGTTCAGCATCACAAATGGAAAGGAGATCAGAGCCCTCAAACACAAGGTTGCAGGATACCTTTGCTCCTAGAGCTTTTACTCCTGGAAAACCAGTTTCAAACATGCAGCAGGCCATGAAAGGCAGCAAACTGTGCAGTCTCCCCTAATCCCTCACAGAGAGTGCTGCACACCATAAAACCACCAGGGAGCTGGACAGGTTGCCTTGAGGCCAAGCACTGGAACAGTCCTGCCTTGGAAAGCCAGGTTGGAGCACGTGGGTATTTTCTTCAGAGGAAGCCAGAAGGAAAGCTTTTGAGAAAATCTCAATTTTCAGCATGAGGCCAGGGTTTTTACCCCACAGGAAATATCATCACCTTACAGCCCTAAATCCTAACTATGCTTCAAGCAATAACAACTTCAGAGGGTCAATACCAAGGCAGTCATTAAAATGAGAGGATGTAATATAACAAGGAACTCAGTACCTGATAGATTTGATTAATATTTCTCATTTCTTGACAAAAATTTTAAAAAGAAAAATAAACAAACCCCACAGAGCTTTTGCTACTTTTCCTAGTGGGAAATTTTAACTAACCATTTTGACTTGGGGGAATAAGCACATTTTTCAGAGTTCTGCCCCACCAGATTTTTTTGTAAATTAAAAGCTTGATTTTACACCCTGAGTTTGCAAATAGAGATCATTTGCAGATGCTGGGAGCAACTGAGAGCTGCTATAGTTATGGATCATTAACTTTAGAGATCTCTTTGTTTCACTGTGTCACATAGGTCTATCTCCATGAGAGAAGAGGAGGTAAGAAGACCGATTTAGCTTGGTGGAATCCCACTAATCCGAAATTACCTTGTTCCTGCAATGTGGATGTCACTTTTGTTTACACCACTGTAAATCCAGAGAAAATCTGTTGAAGACAGGGAAGGAAAAAACTTTATAGCTTTATAACAATGTAAACAACATCGGAGTTGATTCTTATGCCTTTATTTCTGCTCACTGAAAATCAAGGGAGGTTCATTCTTTAAAGGTTCAAAGAAAGCCATTTGTCATTTTCCACTGTAAATCCAGTAACAGGAACTGGTCTTTGACTCTTGACTTTAACAAATGTTTTACAAGCAGCCGGCAAAAAATGTCTCAGAGTAAGTATGCCTGTCATCTGAAACACATGAGATGAGAACGGAGCGTGGTGTGTACGGTTATTAGACCGGCTGCCTCTTTCCCACCCCAGGAAAACAATGAGCGGAAGTGTTACCCCCTGGATCTGGTCCAGCTTCCACTAAAGTCAATGGGAAAAAACCAAAAATCTCACCTTCTCTGGTGGAAGCTGGATCAGGCCCCAAACGAAGAAAAAACCTGCAGATCTCAACCAGAGAGCAAAGCAATCCCACACATCAGTAACGCGTTCCTGTAAATCCTGTGTACGCATAAGATGCTGTATAATTTTGTAACAAGTTTGTAAACAAAGCCTGTAATAAATTTGTTAAGGTCTAATTCTCTTTTCACTGTAGCCAGGGATGGTTTTATTGTCGACTTTGGTCATGGCACAATGAATTCAAAATTCCTATCCAACTCTTTCTTTGTTTGTGTTAAGTAATTAAACAAAATATTCAGCTCTCAACGCCAGTTTAATTTAAGCATTCTAAAAATCACTTCCATTAGGCAGCTCAGATGCTCTGTCAATATTGTTTTGCCAATAGATCATTATAAACACACATTTTATTTAGATTTTCTCCCAAATGACCAAATGCTATTCTGAAATTGCCTGTCTGTGTCAAACTGTATTTTCTCTGCTTTTTTCCCCTAGTTTTTTTTCCAGTCCATTTAGTAACAGCAAAAAATGCTCCACTGAGGTTTTGGAAAACCATCTGCATTTATTTTATCACCTTTGAACATGTGTTCAGGAATGAAGTCTGTGCAGAGAGTTTACTGCTACCAAGAGATTTGTGCGGCTGCACCAGGAAGAAACTTTGACTGGACTTTACAGAGTGTGTGCTCAAAACCACTCTGCTCATTCTCTGTTATTTCGATTCTTTAGCAACCCGAGGCTTTTGCATTGTGTATCTGCAGACAATACCAAACAGGAAACGAGCCTGATTGGGAGTTTCAAAATTAAAAATTTCACGATAACGACCTGCTATCTCTGACCTCTCGGCGAACGCGTTTGCGCAGCGAAGTCGAGCACAGAAACATGCGTTTCATTTAATAGGAACATTGTGGCAAAAGTGATGGGATTCTGCACTCTCCATGCTTGCTAAGAGTGTGTAATTCATCATGGATGTGGGGCAGGAGGAGGAGGAGGAAGAGGAGGAGGAGGATAGGATAATAAGCACTACAGCTTGTGAGAAGTAAAGGGCTGTGCTCCGGCCTGGAGCATTTTAAAGTGTGGAGGGGTTGTTCTCTGAAATGCTTTGTCTGTATTTTGTTACAGCAGATGGCAGAATGACGAAGCAAGCACAGATGTGGTGTAAAAAAACCAAGCAATATGAGGATAACAAAAAACTTTCCCGGGAAAGTTGTCCACTCGCTGCCACTGTGGGTCCCTGCAGTTCTGGGCAGGTGACTGCAGAGTTCAGCAATGATATCCCTAGTTTAATGATTTAGCTAATCTCTGTGGAAAAAAAGAAAAAAAAGGAGTATTTTTTTCCCCAAAGCTCATTACATTCATGAGCTGGATAATTTTCTTTCTTTTCCTTTTTTTTTTTTTTGTCCCTTTGAGGGTTTTTTTTGTTGTTTGGTTGGTTGGTTCTGGTAATCTCTCGCTGCTTTGGCACCTCTGATGAGCAACGAGCGGTAATGCTCTGCATGAATGTCCCCAAATATAGATTTCTCCTTGGTTTTAGGGCCAAGCTTTGAAGCCAGCGGCACCTGAAAGCCATACTTTCCCCATGGAGCTGGCCTTTTGATGTCATGGCCTCATATTTCCGGACATTTTGATCACAGGGTCCTATTTTGGAGCTCTTACCCACACAATAGGTGAGATCATGACCAGGCTGATCGAGAAGTGGCTGTGTAAACAACCAAGGAGCAAAGAGAGAGAGGCAGCCCTGTGCCGTCTTTGCATCCACCTTCACACATCTCTCTGATTTCAGTCTTGAGTTGCATGATCAAGGGTTGGTGATCAAGGTTTCCTCTCTGCATGTCTGAGGTTTCAGATGCCCAGGATATCCTATTATTTGGGAATGACCTTAAAGATTATATCATTCCAACTCCCTTACCATGGGCAGGGACACCTTCCACTTGACCAGGTTCCTCAGAGCCACATCCAACCTGTCCTTGAGCATTTCCAGGGATAATCTTTGGCAGCAGGACAATTTCTCCTTTCACATAAACATGCCTTGTGTGAATCTGGGTATATCTTCTGTAAAAGGCTGCCGTGGTTGCAGCATTGGCCCTCTCTAAAACACAGCACATTGTCACTCTTCACCTGTGTCACAGGGAGCAGACAGGGTCGTTGATAGACCAGATAATTCATCCTGAGGAGGCTGCCAAGGAGACAGGCAGCATGGTCCTTTCCTCTAAGCAAAAATATTCCCATGGAGGGTGTGAGGAAAGCAAAGGAAGCACTGAAAAATGCAGGGAGTCGGAGCTGCTGGGTGGCAAACATCTTGCAGAGATTTTGGAAAGCGAGGGAGAATTCAGATGTTCAACTGTAACATCAGATGAAAGGCTCTTCCCTGCTATGATAAGGGTTAAATAAATACCATTAGATCATCTGTAGCAGTAATTCAAAAGCAAAATGAACCTCTATTAATTGGGGTTAATCCCCCTGTGTTGATGAGGAATTAACCATGCTCACTGAGCACACATGATGAAGCCTTGCTCTCAGTTACCCTGTCTAGCCCCTGTTTTCAGCACTCAGGACTATGAAGCTGTTAAGTGAGGGCAAAATTTGGCCCAAAAAGTGCTAATTCCACAGTGAATGCATGAGGGGGAGCCCACGTTGGAAGCATTATCCACCATACAAATCAAGCCAAGTTTTTAACATGAGTTCATAAAAATTGCTCATTACTTTGTCTAGTTCCAGGGATTTAGGTTTTAAAATAAGTTTTGAACTGTCTGGTATGACCAGTACATATATATTTAGCAGCAATTTACCAAAGAAAAGAACCCTGTAAATGGAAGTATGCAGCAAAATACTGTGTCTAGCACTGCAAATAACCTCTGTTGATTCTTAGTTATGTTCTCAGTGTCTCAGAGAGGAATTTTAATATAAATCTTGGTTTTCTTTTACACACCACATTTTGTAAAATAACCACCCCAACTTACTGCTTGTAGAGGTTTGTGGTGTGCAGTCTTTGTGGATAATGAAGCAGAAACACAGCTCTAAAGCTGCTGAGCAATATAAGAGTTGCAAGTCCCATGCTTGTACAGCAGAGAGTGAAAACAAACGTGCGAAAATGACAGAATTGGTTTCTCAGGCTCAGAGATTAAATATGTTTTAAAATATCAAATGACAACTTTTTTTCGAGTTATTACAAATATCTTGAGTCAGATTTGTATGTGACACAGCCCACTGCTCACATGGAGCATAATTTTTGTAATCTTTGTTATTGCACAAATCTGCTCAATGTGATTCCCATTAAGTTCAGAAAACAGAAATTTGCTCATTTCCACACTGCTGACAGAGCATTCAGAATAACTCCATTAGATGAGCCAAATCTCAGGTCAGAGCATGATCCCTGAGTTTATGTCCTAAGGACAAAACTACCAGGGAAGATTTTTTCCCTGCAGAGAGTGAGAGCTCAGCTGCCACAGTCACAGTGTCTATGCCATGCTATAACGTGTTGGAAGACTTTAGGAGGAAGAATCTGGTCAGCTGGAGAGCTGATGGGAAGAAGAAGTGGGAGATGGATGGGGTGATTAACTATTACATGGCCTCCTTGTAAACTAGATCCCTCAAACACATAAAATGCAGCCCTCAGGATCCTCCTGATCCCAAGATCTGACTCAGAGGCACTTATTCCCTAGGTCAATAATCTTGGATTCCTGAGACTTGGCATCGGGACATAGTACTTGTCCTAGGCGGGGGTAAAGGTGAAAAAAAACCCTTCTCCCACCATAATCAGATAACAGCAATTATGCAAGAGGGAGTTCTCATGGGAACAGTTTTGTCTCAAACTCCCATGGCTTTTTTTTTTAAATTTTTTTCTGCAGAAATGGAAGATATGGGTTTCTGAGAAAGAGCCTGCTGCCTGTAGTTTTCTCAGAGGGATATGAGGGGGCTAGAGGATAGAACTTAGACAGAAAAAGGAAAATTCTCATTGAGTAGAGTTGTTCAGAGATCTATTTTCTCTTCACTACAAAGTTATGTGGTGAAATTTCCTGATGGAGATCCTGACGCAGGGAGAATTTGCATGTGAGTGACAATGAGAAGCACCTCAGTACCGAGACTGGATTGAGGAGAGGAGCTCAGCAATCCCTGTGGCTCCTTCCTCTCTTTTCCTGAATGCCCAGGGAGATTCGAGGGTGTCAGTGGCACAGAAAGGGAGAGCAGTGACAGAATGGCTGCAGAACACACTTCTCCATCCACAACAGTCAGGCAAAGGCAGCACAAGGACAACTCCATCATTGCAGAGACTGACCCAGGGCATGTCCTTCATCCCCCTCCATGGGATCTCAAAGAGAAGGATTCATAATGCCATTTCATAAATCAGCTTTAAGAAATATCAAGGCAATGCTGCAATGGTCTGGACCTGATCCACACAAAATGAAAGGTAAAATCTGGTGGGATTTTTTAGCATTATTTGCTGCTGATCAGTTTATTTGAATCCAGAATGTACAGGAAAAAAATTATGTGAATAGTGGAAAGCGTCTAAGTCACACATACAACTAATAAATACTGAGCTTTATTCTGATCTCATGCAGGTTTAATGTCTGACTTCAGTGGGATTAGTCCCAGGTTTCACTGATACAATAAAGCTTGGAATTACATCCGTGACATGTGAAAGCAGGTGGTGGGCTCTGTGTGAGCTCAGACTCTCAATTTCTGTGCCTCGTGTAGCTGCTGCCGTGCAGCTCCGTGATGGATGCTGATGGAATTATTTAATGTGATAGATTATTGGGACCTACACTTCCATGCTTTAAATTACCCCTGCCCTGCTCGGAGGGATATTGTTGACAGCTCTCAGACTGATTCAATGCAGCCCACCAGGCAAAAGCCAGGGGTTTTCCATGCCACCAGCTAAGCAATCTTTCCTGAGAACCACAATGCAGAGAATTCAAAATCAACTCTGATTTTTGCCTCATATTGAACTTCAATGGCTTGGTTTTGTTTGAAGAAATGATGAGAAATCAAAGTTAGATGTGCAGGTACTGGCATTCAGAATTAAATTCTGGAATCCGATCACTACTGCCGGCACAGGAAATCTGGGAGATGGAGGTAGCACATGCACTCTGCAAGCTCAGTGAAGATGCTCTTGTTCAGAAACAAAACTGCTTTAGGCAACAGCAGTTTATTTGGAGCAAAGGCAAAGATCCCAGTCCTGCTGATCAGCGGTGCCCAAGTGAGTTTCTTTTTAGTTCAATTTCTGGTTTCTTTCTAATTTCATTAGAAACTTCAAACTGGCTTTGGCTTTCCCAGGCATTTTTCAGTAGGTATTACTGAGCATGAATAGGATGATAACTTTTGCTACATTAGAAACATTCCAGAACTACAACCTGAGATAAACTGAAATGATTGATTCTGGTTAAGCATCACATCCTGAATTTTGAAGGCTTTACCAGCCTTCAGTAATGGCTCAGTTTGTAAATACAGCTTGACTTCGTGCCTAGGAAAATTTCCTTGAGATTTTTCTCCTCATCTGCTTTTCCATAAAATCTTCATGAATACCAGAGATTTTACAGTGCCTAAACATAATCTGAAGTGTCCACTTCTGTCAGCCCTGAGGTCATCCATTCTCCCATGAAGTGTTTACTAAATATTCCATTGCCCCAAGCAATTGTTTGCTCAGTGGGAACAGTGGAGACTCCATGAGTGAAGAGCTACAGCTCAGGAGGTGTGAATACAGAAAATAACACAAAAGCTGATATCAAGGAGTTCACTGGAAAGCCAGAAATGGAGCTTAAAAGAAAAAAAACAAAAACAAAACCAAAACAAAGCAAAACTTTAGGACAGAAGTTTTGAAAATAAGGAAAACCAAAATCCTAAAATTTGCAAACTTAGGGGAAAAAATCAGCAGACCTTTGATAATAGCAGTAATTGGGGTTTTTTTCCCCACAGGGTTCATTCCCCTCTGCCTTGCAAAATATATTTGTTTCCCAACAAGAGAAAATATAAGAGCTTGAGCTGAAATTCTGCTGTCAGGGAGATTTTCCTGCTTTAGGCATTTAGTGGGTGTCTGCTAATATTGTCTGTAGGAGTGGTTTATAGATTCATTCTCTCAAAAACCCAAAAAACACTCCCATAACCATAACCAGGATTTACTGAGAGCCAGCTCCATAGCTTGGTCTCCATTAAAGTGGATTTAACTCACTCTAACTGCATAAGTCTTGATCCAAAATAGCCTTTGAGTTCATGTCCAGTTTTAAAGGAAAAAGAACTGTCAAGAAGTTGGTAAGATTAACCCCATGCTTAGAGCTCAACACATGCTCAAATATTTTTAGGGATCAGGGTAATAACAGGGTTCATTAGTGATTTTATTCCTGGAACTCATAGCTGTTCACTAAAAAAGCCCCAAATGGAACAATAATATGATCAAACCTCTTAGTTCTCATCCTATAAATTTTGCTTAAAAATTCCAGGGTAAAAGAAGTACAAAAGATAATCTGTAAGCATTTAAGACTTGATCCAAAGACCGTGGAAGTTTTCAAAAAGCTTCAAAACATTTTTAGTGAGTCCTGAGTTATGTGCTTGATAATTGAACCATGGTCAATAAAACACCATGGATTTATAGGGCAATGAAAAGAGCACACCAAATAAAACTGATCATTCATTGTTTTTAGAAATCAAAGCACAAAATTAGCAGTAAAGTGTTTGGCAGCCCTTCACAAATTCTTCTCTGAAAAAGTAATTCAGATGGACTTGGATGTGAATGCAATTGCCTGCACGGGGTGCTGGAGAAAAGGAAGTCAGCTACATGCAGAGATAAATGGGAATGCCAGGGGAAAAAGTCACTCTGTGGGTGACTTTGGGAACAGCTTTAGACCTAGGGGAAAGTTATCGAGGCCACTTCAGTGTTCGAGGTGCTCCCCTCAATGTCTGCGGGCAAACTGGACACTTCCCTTTAAATGAGGAGTGACAGCAGCACTTTCTAAAAGGCGCTGAGGAAACAGAAAATCGTTCAGGTAATGATGAGAGATTACTTCCCCCTTGCCTCTTATTCTAATATCTGCTTGAAGGCTGCTACAACTGTAGGCAAATATTTTACTGACATGCCCAAAGAAAGCATTTCTCTGAATTTCTCCCCCCTGCCATCCATATACCCCACCCAAGACTTAAGCAAGTTGCTGCAATAAAATCCTAAGCTTTTCCAAGCCCTTGCTAGACAGCTCCAAAAATTTATGGAAGATTTAGAGCAAACACACAGACTTAAATGCTGTTTAGTGTCATCCTTGATGTCAGGGTAGGTGAGATCCTTCACTGTGGAGATCCAGAGGTGTTAAAAGAAAAGGACCAATATCTGTCACTGCAGCTGGCAAACTGCTGTCAGGACAGCACTAACACTTGCTTTCACATCTCTCTCCCCTCCCAGCTAATGTCTTGTTCTTGGGATAAATGAGTGGGATTTTTGGGACTGTCGGAGTGAAGCGTCCAGAAAACATGAATCTAGCCTTAATAAAGTTAGCTTTTCCTTAAAATAATAACAAATAGAATTTCTCATCACAGGTTAATAGACATTTTAATAGTTATTGATTTTACGCCATGTGAGTTTTGTTGTTTTGGTTTTTTTTTAATAGACCTACTCTGTAATTCCAGAAGCCTCGCAGGGGCTGGAAGACTTGAGTCTGGTGTGGGTTACCCACAAATCCCAGCATTTCAAATTAAGATATTCTGTCAAAGGGAAGTCCCAGATGCTTTCAGCACAAGTGTGAGCCCTGAAAATTAAGTTAAAGCTGTCAACACTGACCAAAAATGAAAGGGTTCATAGGACAGAGATGGAAATCCCAGGACAGATGGCTTCAGATGAGGAAGGGGAGAGAGCAAGGAGGGGGAAAGGGACAATTCCTTTGGACACTGGGCAGTGAGGACAAAATGCCAATCCTCAAATGTGCAGTTTACAATAGAGATGACAAATGGAGTGCAAGACAATGACCATTGCTGGGCTGGGCAGGTGACACAATAACCAGCCCTGGAAGACTGGCTTAGGTTAAGTGTTAGTTGGGACCAAGGAGCTGAAGGCCACCCACGCAGATCAAGTGGGAAAGCGCTAATGGGAAAGACATTTTGGGAGTTAAAAATATAACCAGTTCCTCAGTCTGGGAACACAGAGCTGTAAAATAACAGCTGGACAGCAAGGCAGAACAAAGTTCTCCTCGGTGGCTGAGTGAAAGGTGGTTGAATGGAAAGACACCGTCTGCTTGATCAGGACAGGCCCTGTGCCAGGATGGCTACGTGTGGAGAAAGGCAGGGTCACATTCCTCTGAGATGGCAGCACAGCTCTGTCCCACAGGCCAGAGCAGCAGTCTTCAAAGTAACAATGAAATATTAGATGTTTTAAAAGGATTTCCCACTATATTGATGTTGTTCCCATAACACAAGCCAAGGAGTAGGAAGGCAGCACATCAAAACACGTTTGCATGCACTTGGGAACAGGCATCTCTTCTGCACCAGAGAGTGCTTTCTACTGCCTGGAAAGGCAACATTTGGGGTGTGAGTCCATGGAAAAATCTTCCTATGGCACCTGCACCAAAAGCAGGAGGCTGAGACATTAGCCTCTGTCGCTGATGGTGTTTGAAGTGATTCACAAACCAAGGGTATATCAGATCCTGCAGGGATGAGCACTCCCATTCTGCCCCAGTGTCCAGCTGAACCATTTCCACTGCTCCAAGGACAAAACCTGGCCCCAGCATTTAGGATTGCTGTGACTGTCCCTGAGCCAGCAGTGCCCTGGGGCCAAGAAGGTCAGGGGTGTCTGGAGGTGCATTAGGAAGAGCAGTGCCAGCAGGTCAGGGGTGATCCTGCCCCTCTGCCCAGCCCCGTGGGGCACCTCTGCAGAGCTGTGTGCAGCTCTGGGCTCCTCAGCACAGAGGGACAGGGAGCTCCTGCAGCGGGGCCAGCAGAGGCTGCAGAGAGGATTGAGGGCCTGGAGCATCTCTGCCAGGGCAAGGCTGAGGGAGCTGGGGCTGTGCAGCCTGGAGAGGAGCCCCAGCTGAGAGGGGCCCTGAGCCCTGGGTGTCCCTGTGAGCAGGGAGGGCTCCCAGCAGGGCCCAGGCTCTGCTGCAGGGCCCAGCAATGGCCCCAGAGCCACGGGCAGGGACTGAGCCCAGCAGCTTCCAGCTGGCCAGGAGGCAGAACTTCTTCCCTGGGCAGTGCCCAGCCCTGAGCAGATTGTGCAGAGAGGGTGTGGAGTCTCCTCACTGGGGATATTCCAATCCTGTGCCCTGTGCTCTGGGCTGGCCCTGCTGGAGCAGGGAGGTGGGAGGTGGGACTGGCTGACACCTCTGTGGTCCCTTCCAGCCTGGCCCATCTGGGATTCTGTGATTCTCTGTGGATAGTGGCTCACCCGAGGCAGAGCACAGACTGAAGTGTGCTACAATTCAGGACTGCAGAGCTCTCCTCTATGTTAGTTCGGAAGCACAACTCACACAAGGCAGGCAAGATGCTGTCACAGCTGCTGCAAGGGGTTAAACACTCATCTGTCAGCAGCACCTCTGCTTGAGAGTGAGCTCTGAAAGCACTCAAGCCACCACAGAAGAATCACAGGTCACAAGATCCAGGCTCAGGAGCTGAAAACACTCTCAGCACTTCCCAAGCATCACATTTGGTAGCAGCACAGGACCCAGGCAACTGATTCTGTCTGCATCCCTGCACTCTCCTTTCTGTCAGCTCGGGATTCCCTGCTGTTGCAGCTTTTAGTTGTTTTTTTTTTGTTTTTTTGTTTTTTATTCAGACTGTGGTACATGACAAATGCAGAACAAGGACAACTTCTGCAGTTTTCTGTCCTATAGTCTTAACAGCTCTTCCTAAATCCCCTGCAAAGCTTGGAAGAGACACAAAGCAGAAAAAGACTGTCATCTTGTAGTGTAACTGACTGCTTTATGATGTAATAGCCATTACTCACAATTTTCCCTGGGATAAGCTGCTGGCATTCCGGAAGAAAAAGCTAGATTCCTGAGCTTACTTATGAATTTCCTATAGGCTAACCACATTCATAGAAAAAGACTCTGTAGATCCCCTGCTATTGTATTATTTTGTAGGCAAGCCTGTCAGCTCTTGTGATGGAAATCAGGTTTCCAAATTTACTTCCTTTTCTTGCAAATACTACTCTTTATTATTCCAAAGTGATTATTCTAGTATCCTCATAATCACAGTATTATTATGTATTACTCTTTAGGAACCACTTTTAAACCATTCAGTGGAATCCAGATTTTTAGCTGACATAATATGGGATGTATCAAGGGTGGCAACATTCACTGCTGCTGTTTACTGACTCAGTGCATGACAAAGGCCTGAGAACTGACATTTGTTTGACACATCACATTTCCTTTAGCTACCGTGCCTCTTACTACCTTCAGCTGCTACCTCTGCCTTTTCTTTTCAAATCCAAGACTACTGCAAAATGAGTAGTAATAAACAGGGCACCTGTCTGGCACCTGTTTTAAGTATTTACCACTGGCAGTGAAGCTGCCTGAGCTAGAGAGAAAAACAAAAATACTCCTTTAGATTGCAAGAGAAAGAGCCTTCAGAAGTCTGCTTAATCAGTGTAATCTGGCAAAGTGCTGCATCCTGGAACAGACCCTGCTCTTCAGTACTAGAGAACAGAGACAATTTTTCAAAGCTGTGGACAATCATACCACAAACGATGTGTTACAGCATTTTCACCATGATCAAACACAAAAGAAAAGCCAGCCTTACCTCTGGGTGAGCATTTTGGGATGATCACATGTGTGAGCTGCAGAGGTGGAAGGAGAGGCTTGTGGAGAAGCAGGACAGGTACTGACCAGAACAGGCACCCAGCAGTCAGCACTTGCAAAATGGCTACGGGAAGACTAGAGCAGTCCAGCTCTGCAAGACTTAAAGGGACAGATTTCCACAAGAACACTGGGGCTAAAGCCTCTGGAAGAGCACAATTCCCCCCTGGGAGAAGGCAAGTCCCAGTCCTGGAAATACTGAAGCATGTCCTTAGCTCTGAGCATGTGAGAACTGCTGTGGACCTCAGTCGGTGCAGCCCAGCACAAGCCTGCAGGACTCGATTTACACGAGGTTACCCAGGGAGGGGATGCTCCAGCAGGGTGCTTGTGGCAGCTCCATCACTGACAGAGTGAGGTGCCATCACTGATGAGCTACTCTGACCACTGAAGAGTGCTAAGGCACATTCCAGACATCCAGAAAGAAAAGAAAATAAAATAATCAAAATACACCCTGAAAAAAAATCCCAAGTCGTTGCAACAAACATTGCCCATGCATTCACTCTGATATTTCTAGTTTGATTTTTCAGCATGATACCCACCACCTATCTAGTGGAAACAATTCCAAAGAACTTTGAACTGCTCAAAACAAGTGAAAATAACCCAAATTTATGGATTTACAGAGTTCCCCTCTCCTCTATGACTGAATTATAGTGTCAAATATTTTACAGTGAGAGCAGAAACACCCCAGTGACAGAGCACAGGAGATTTTGAAGACACCAAATCAATATCAGGGGGTTTAAAAAGAGAGTTTCCCCTTAGCTTTGCTGCCCAAGATAGTCACAGCATGGCTGCATAGGACAACTGGAGCCTCTGTGGGTGCCCAGACCTTTGTCCACCACAAAAGCCCCCAAAACAATACCTATGATGATCCTTTTCAGTCATGAGAGATGGCATCATGACTTTGGGACTGTCAGGAAGGGATTCCTGCAGTTATGGGAATCCCCAGAGGGGATAGGCAACACATTTGGACTCAGGCTTGGTATGAAGTAGCTCTTCTACATCACAGAACCTTAGAATCACAGAATAATAGACTCAGGATCATAAAATCATGGAGTGGTTTTGGTTGGAAGGGACCCTAACAATCATCTTGTTCCAGCCTTCCTGGAAAAACATGAAGATATGGTGTTGCTGATGGGATTTATTTGCTCATATTGGATCATATAACTAGTTAAATGCTGAAAGAATTGAAACCCTGGGGTTTCTTCATATTTTCCCCTGTGATTAGAAGTTAATCTTAGCTGTTTCCCCAATGCCATCATTTTCCTCCTGACACTGAATTTACTCTATGCTCTGTTCTTGTTCCCAAAAATGTGAGATCAACATTAGGGTCAATATTGGAGATATTTTACTCTGTAAAACTTCATTAAATTCATATCACAAATAAACCCCTGTGTATGCAATACCTCAGACTTGCACACAACCCATAAACCACTCATCTTTGATTCTCTCCAGACACAGGGGCTGTGACCCTCTCAAACATCTTAGCACCAGAGGAGTTGCCCTGCAGGTTTCACCTGCTGCAGGATGCTTCAGGAAACATGGTGGGGTTTTGTCCCCACTAACTGAAATGTCCTGAAAATGTCACGAGGCTCATTCTGCTCCTGCTTACAGCATTAATTTGTTCTGTGCCAGTCACCTCAGTGAGGGTGACACCAGATCCCAGTTCTCCCTGCTTAGTGGAAGTAGTTCCCACTCCATGTTTTGTGTGGGTTGTAACTTTTGTACGGTGTGTCATTAGCATGACTGATTACATGCTATTGTCATGCCATGAAAGCTTGCCAGATGTAACTTTACACTGGATTCTTAACAAATATCTGGGCCTGAGTCTGATTTTTCTTGTGCTACATTCACATCGGAGCAGCAGCAATGTTGGAGTGAGATTGGAGGGAATCCATGGGCTGAATCCTACACCCAAGAACAACCATGAGGAAAACCAGGTGGAGTGAAGGATGTTGAACGTGTGGCAGCTGGAACCCGAATTTTGCATTTAATATTATAAATTTCAAGCATTACTAAGAGGGTAAGCATTCATGGATTCTGCAATCAATTGACTGGGGCGAAGTTTATCATCTCAAATCTTCTTAATATTATGAAGTCAAAGGCAATCACTTAAGGGAAGTTCTTTATACCCTGTCATTAAAACAAATGTTCCTTGTGAGGCATTAGCGCAGGTGGGAAGAATTTACCACGTAGGGGTAAGAAAATCAGACAGGAAATGTTCCAAAGATTGTTTTAAATGTCTCTGGGTGAGGTAGCAGATAAACAGGGCTATGGAACTTCAGAGAGTTTGAAACCTTTCACTTTCTGAGCCAGACTGCCCTTTCCACAGACACACTCCTTAAAAAATTAGGTACCAAAAGATTTATTGGCTGGAAAGGGAAAGGGTTTTAAAATAGTTTTCTTCATTGCTTTAACATGAAGCAACTCACAGTGTGTGTGTGTACCTGGACATGAGGGCAGATTAAGATTATTCCATGCTTTGACAGAACAATCCCCTTTACAGCCAGCTTTAAAGTTTGGTTCAGTGTAAAATCTGGATTTGTGCTCCCTTGAATACATGTAGACATATTCATTTGGGTTTTTTACTGTACTGGAGCTTTAAAATTCATCTTTTTTTCTGTATCAAATGCTGTCCTATGCCACATTATGTGCTTGTACCTCACACACTATAATGATGCCTGGTGTGCAAATTCCTGCAGCCAGGGATGTGTCCAACAAGGCTCTGCACACAAGGGAAGTGCTCTTCAGCATACAATTGTCTGATGGCTTGTATAGATGATGTGCAATTGCCTCTTCACTGATTTCCAGAGGTAAATCAGGTTTCTGTAAAGGCTTTTGGCTGAACAGCAGCACGATAACGGAGGAGATGAAGTAGCTGGCAGCAGAAAGTTGTAATATTTGCAAAAGGAAAAGCAAGGAAGTAAAAAAAGCAGCCTGATGGAGGAATAAAGAGGCTAAGGAAGAGATTTCCTGTTTAGTCAAGACAATAGTAACTTGCTTGAGAAAGCAGAGTGGAGCACACAACAGCAGGAGAAATGTTTCCAGGGGTTCTCATAGAAATGGAACACAGCGTTTTCTTTGGCAAGTGAATTTGCTGCAAGAGCCAAATGTCTTCAGAAAGAGCTTATCCTCTGGTAGCTGTCTTTTGCTCAAACTCCCTCAAAAAAGCATCTGTAAAGCACAGTGAAGCATGAAGCCATCCCAAGTGCAATCAGTTAGATAAGGCAGTGTCCATTCCAGCACAGCCACTTGCTCCAACAAACCTGGGAATTCCAAGCTCTGTGCAGGAGGAACTCCTGCCTCCCTCCTGCATGGCAGGGCACCACGGACTGGCAAATGGTCCAGCAAGAGCTCAGCCCAGATGCAGAGACCAAAGGGAAAGCCCTGCTCTCAGGTGTGCAGGGCTGATCTCACAGCCCCACATCTACAAATGCTGGGAAAAAGGAAGAAAGCACCAAGTGGGGAAGCATCAAACAAGCTCCCCACAAGCACCTTGGCCACTTGCATGCTGCACCTGATGTCTGATTGGAGGAAGAAAGAGGCTGAAGCACAAGAAAACATGAGACTCTAGAATTTCATTCCACAAGAAAGAGTTTTCCTTCAAGGGCATACATCAAAGTTCCCTGATATCTGCTTTTTAAATCCATTCCTTACAATGATCTGATAGAAGGGAAAAGTCTCTGGGGCACACACTGGCTCATGAGAGTAAATTAATGAATGGCACTGAGCTTATACACTGCTGGATGTGTTCTTGTTTCTCAGCTGCCAGGAACACATGCAATTGGGAAAATTCAACTCCATTTGAAGCCTGGACATTGTTTTGCCAATTTGGCACCAGCCTCCCTGCTGTCAGGTCTCAGCTGACAAATAGTCCCAGTTTTAGAGTGACTCGAACATTTTATCTCTCATATGTTTTAAATAAATTAGGAAAGGTATGTGCAACAACAACAAAAAATATACCAGAATAGTTTCATTATTACCTAAATGGACTGAGGTCAGGGTCATGTATTCTATTTAATCCAACACTAAGGTATGATTTCAAGAACAGAGGTGAAAAAAACCAAGAGTCATTTGAACCGAGATTCTTAGGTTCTACTTATAAAACAACCATGACCATGATCACCCAAGACCATTGCTTTTGGATACCTCTCTTTCCAAGGCATGATGTGGTTTTGGTGGATATTTACAGTGTAACTGGGATGACTCCCTGTAACATCATTGTGGACAGGTTTATTTGTTCAGCACAGAGAGGGAGTGCTCAGCTCCTTCTGATCCTGCTCAGAACTGCCAAAATCTGTCCAAATTAACAGAGGCCCTAAGCATCCATAGATTCTTCAGTTTGAAAGTGAGGTTATTCTGTCAAGGCTTTCAATGAGTTCTGCTTAATGTCCTTTGCTTTCTGCCTTTTGGGAGTCAAAACAAATATTTTAGGCTGAAAAGCAAAGAAATGAATGTGCAGATCTTGGATGACCAGGACAGTTCCAAGCAGCTTGGAAGTCAATGGAAAAACTCTCCCTGGCCTTGGTAAGGTAGAGGTGAAGGTACAAGCCAAGGAACAGCACAAAGGACTGCCATGACAATTCCTGCCTTCAGAAAAGATAAAGGCAGCTCTGCAGGGCTTTCAGCTTTCCTGCTTCAAGAGTCTATATTTGGCAATGGAAAACAGCCCTATTTAGAGAATTTTGTAAACAATGTTTGTTATAGGCAATGAATTTTTCCATCGCCTATATATAGTTATCTGAAGCTCTGATATGTTCAGGTCAAGAGACAAGAAGTAATTCAATTTTACTTAGATTTCATGCCACATTGAGCTGTTTCAAGTGACCATGGAGAAGCAGTTGTACTCCATGAGACATTTTAATGTGTATGTCCCTAGAGTACTTTTGGGCACATCTGATTTACCAAGGTCACATCATCTACATTTGTCACCAAACAGCCCCAGGCACACTGAGGAACAACCTTTGCAATTCCACATCTCAAATGAGCTGGGTACAGCCTCATGAGTTGCTGATTCTCAGTTAGGAAAGGCATCACAGGGACAGCCAGACAGGCTGTAAACTCATGAAGTACATAATGCTTCTCTTCTGTTCAGTGGTAGCACCACAAACCTCATAGCCCAAACTAAAATCCAGGGTATAAGACACTCCACAAATATAAAACTTTGATTTATTAAATGGAAAAGACTTAAAGTGGCAGCAAATTAATGAAACATTTCCACACCATTTTATTGTATTATGAAACTCATTGTGTAAGATACCACTGAGGCAAAAATCAAACGTATTTATTATTCAGATAATAAAACTCCTCATGGGGGCTTTTGTTTCCGTCCAGTAACTCATGAAGTACGTACAGGTTTCAACCAGAATGTGGAAACAAGGGTTCCTTACTCCTCTCCTGCTCCTTACTCCTCTTCCCACCCCAAAAGCATCCCACTGGAAGGGCCACATGCAATGGGGTCAGAGCAATGAGGAGAGGAGGCAGTGAAGGGGAAATGGTGCTACTCTCCTTAATTCTGTATAAATATTCAGAAGAACAGTTATTTATTAAACAGTAATTAATAAAACAATGTTGTGAGCCACAGAGAGTGACATTTTTCACAGTGTCACAGAATGCACTGTGTTGAAAGGGACCAACAGGGATCCTCAAGTTTCAAGTCCTGGCCCTGCACAGGACACCTGAGGGATACAAGTGGGGAATATCTCGTGAAGCAGAGAATCTTACCATTTTTTAAAGTCAAATGCCCCAGGTGCTAAACACACCATGGCAGCTTCCCATTAACAAAATGCATTTGAATCCTTTTTCCTCTCATACTTTACCTGTCCTGCTTTTAAAAAAAAGTTTTTGGATACTTTCTGATGCTGAGTCTCTTTGGTAATCTGCACTTGAATCTGTTGAAATTTCAGGGATTATGGAATTACAGCATTTGGAGACTTGAGTTAAAAGTTAATTGTATTATTATTGTATTGTTTCTAAGGTTAAAGACCTTCAACTAGCCAATAAAGAGATTGTTTCATCTGCAGTAGCCTGTGATGCTGATAACCTTCTCTATTACATGCCAAAGCCCAGCTGTGGCAAACACTTCCAAGGAGAAATTCAAGATGTTTTTGTTTCTTCCTAATTCTCCTCCATGTGTTGCTGCGGGCATTGCGTGTGTAGGAGATGTCAGGATTTGCTATTTCCTCTCTTGCCTAACTCTGTAGTGGTTTTAAGGTTTACTTAAGGACATGCTGACCAATTAGAAAAGATTGTTTGAGTTAAATTTTGTCAAGGTGCCCAGAGCCTTCCAGAGCAGTGGGTGCTGGGAGGGGAGCAGAGAAAGGGACACTTATTATTTGCACATGCACTCACACAGCTCCTCTCTGTCGTGCCTCCCTTCAGTCTTTCATGTGTGAAATGGACACACATTTTCCTGGAATTAACTCAGATCCTTTGGATGTGAGGCTTTGGGGTGGGCAAATAACTTGGGCTGAAAACATCACTGATCTGTCAATCATGTGTAAACAGGGAGGATCCCACCATTGCTTGGGATGATCTCCGGTTTATCCTGAATTCTCTGCATCTTGCACGTTGTTCTTGGGAACTATCCACTCCTCCCACAAGCGAACTATCCAACCTCCTGGGCCTGTCTAGGAGTCAGAAATGTTCTGTATTTTTGCTGCAGCATCAAGCAGTCAGAGCAGCTCCTTGCCTGAGGATGCACACAGATCCGTCTACGTTGAACCTCCAGAACAGCACACTTTAAATATAAAAATGGTCACCTCAGTGGGATCCTGGGGCAATCAGCAGGAACACAGAATTGACCCTGGCATAAGCTGGTGTGGCATTGAAGAAGTCAAGGCAATCAAACTGCAGTTTCTTGTAAGGGCTGAATATGAATGTCTGACCACCTAGAAGAGACAATAATGAATCCTCTTGAAATCCTGGCCAAGGCACTGCACTGAGGCAAGGGGGACATGCCTGCCTCATTCTTCCCAGCACAGGGAAATAAACTGCATTATTTTCCCCCTAGAAACTGTAGCTGAAATACCCCAAATTACTACTTCTAGCTCATGTCTTCAACAGGTGAAAAGCAGCGATAGTGAGAGCACCAAAGTGGGAAAGAGGGGAGTGAATTTCTGATAGAGCAGTGACAAGATATATGAACTTTTCCCAGTCATGTTTCACCTCCTGTCTCAATTCCCCACCCATAAAGTAGGAAGAGGATGATGGTGTGCAGTTGAGAAGAGCTGTGGCAGATCTGGCCATGGCTGCTGAGGACAGAGCCTGGCACTGGCATCAGTGATCCTTTGGAAGCCAATTCTCCCCCTTCCCGAAAGAAGACATCAAGAGAGACAAGAAACTCCTGCTTTCCTTTATCAGACAATTCAGTGACACTGAAAATCCTTTAACTCTGAGAAGGGCTGCAGCTCTGGACAGGTTTAAAAAAAAGATGAAAGCAGGCACAGCCACATGGAAACACAAATGACATCCGTTCAGAATTAGCTCTGCCCCTTTTATCTTCCTAAGAAGCCACTCTGAACTCCAACCTTTGGATTCTCTCGAGGCATCAGCTTTTCATCGGGAATGAATGGCTGATCACATTATGACAGACAAATGATGGGCAGCAGGAGGGTTTACCAACATGCCTTGCACTCCCACAGTCACTGAGGGGGAAGTCTAATGAGCCAATAACCTGCTGCAACTTTCTACATATTTCCTGTAATTGAGAACTCTTCTGTACTTCGTCTGGAATGCAGATGCCTGTCAGTCACGGGGTCATAAATAGGATTAGGGGCTGTTTCTGAAAAGGCAGGCAACCAGCTTTAGATGCTCAGTTGAAAATACAGATGTTTTCTGGCTGTGTGGCTGTTAGGCAGAGGGATCTCCACCTCTGTTTAAGCAGGCTTGGCTGATGGCTCTGCCCTGGGGCCCTCAGCTCACAACTGGTGAAAATCCTATTAGGAGTGCAGATCCCTACTAATTTTTGCCTTTGCAATCGGCTGCAAGATCCAAGCATTAAAAGCACCCTGAGAAATCTGATAAAATAATACAGTCTTCTGAGAAATTTCACCTCCTCCATCTCAACTATAGCTACTGTGTATGCCAGAAATGTCTGAAAAAATAAAATTTGCCAATATTTGGTTAGATTTCTTATCAGCACTGACCAATATGTTCATTTCACCAGTGCAGTAAAAAAAGAAAAGAAAAATATTTACCAAAAAAAGGGGGCATTTTGGTTTGAGGTTTTGAGTATGTGTTCGTTGTTTAGGGATTTTTGTTTTTTTGTTTTTTTTAATGCAGTGTCTAATTACAAGCTAAATTGCTTGTGCAGAGACTGTGAAACTTTTATAACTTTTGCCAAATGACCACTTATGGCAACCAGTAGGCTCTGCCTCTCAGCTTTGCTGTTTTTCTGCTTGTCCCTTCACTTCCACATCTATGATAGAACTTATTTCTCTTGTCAGTAGAAGATGTTTCTCCTGTCAGGAAATCTTATTTTAGGGTTGTCACAAAAGAGCTTTAAGATGCCTGTCAGGATGATGGCTGGTGAGCCACTTCATAAGCATGCAGAAACAATCCTTCCCCCAAAAGGCATTTCCAGCCTCAACAGCCAGGATACAAAAAGCATAGATAGGATGGGAGCTGCTGCAGGAGGCAACTTCCTCAAGGTCACAGAGGAGATCAGACCAAGAATAAAACCTTCCCCTCCCACGCCTCTCTGCTGGGCTCAACTTTTCTTTAGTATAAAGAAGTCAATGTTGAAGTTTATTGGTTTCATCCAAGGCAAATTCCACTGGATCTCACCCTAGTGGAGGTAGGGAGAGGGGAGAGGTCCAGTTTGATCAGTCTACCAAAGTATGCAAAACCTTTGCATGGAATGCAGCTGAGTATAAAACCATTCCATTTCAGCAGCTCTTTCAGGATATGCAAACCAGATGGAAGTCCAAGTATTACATAATTAAATGTGCTCTGGATGAGAAGGGAGCCATCACCAAAATCATTCAAAGCAATGATATGAGAGAGGTCATTGTCTCTCATCCGTCTCTGCTAAGGTCACAAAAGCCTCCACAGAGATAAGGGGATGTGGTCAGTGCCCTGAGAGGCTGACACCCTAATTGCAGCCAGGACAAAGGGCCAGGGGATAGAGCAGGAGGCAGGGTGACAGGGGGTGATGAGGATGAGGCCACAAGGTTACTGAGCAGAGTGCTGGTGAACAAGGCTGCCTGTGTCTCCTGCTGGCTCTGGGCTGATCCTGCTGCAGACAAGGTTCTGCCTCTTTGGGGGTAGCACTGTGAAGTGACCATACCCAAATGCATCCTTTTGTCACAGGACACAGAAAAATGCTTCAGAGGAATGGTTCATTCTGCTGAACAGTGCTCCTGTATTCCGAGATCACTGTCTGTCTCTGAGCCCCAGCTAATCCCTCTGTCTCACACACAGATATGTATTGCATTTACAGCAAAAAAACCCCCAGGTTCTACTTAACTTCCAGCCCTGCTTGTGCATTTTATTTCCAAACAGCTCATCACCCTCAGCACACATTCATATATTTAGGTAAAATATAACTAACCAGCATGTTGAGGTGGCAGCTGGGAGAGGACATGTGTATTATCATAAACATATCCTTGTTTTTCCCTTGTTACATTTTAGATTACGAAATATAAACCTATTCAAATTTTGACATCTGAGGTATTTGAATGAGTTTTACCTTGAAAGGAAAGAAAAGACTTGCATGTTTGCAAACTTTTCTCCTCACAGTGGCCTTTTGCAATGTCTGATGCAGCATCATTCAAACTGCCATGAAGAATGGTTATGGTTTGTCCTGTAACTAAGTTAAAAGTTCTACCAAGGATGCACCAGTCAAAAAATCCTTGTTCAGTTCAATGTGGTGCTTTTCTGTCTTCTCCTAACACTTTATTTCCCTCAACAACATCCTTGACCAATGAATTCCACTCGTCATACACGTTCAAATAGGAAAAAAGGAATCTTTAATTAGTACAGGACATGAAGTATTTCATGTGAAGGGAATTTACTCACCAGTAGGTGTTTCAACACACAATTAACAGCAATTGAGGTCTAAGACGTGTCCAGGAATTATTTTTATGTTTCCAGTAGCAGAATGGGATTGACATTTAAACACCTCAGCTTTGATAGTTCTCTCAAGAAGTGCAGATCAAGAGCAGTCCCACCTTCAGAAGTGCCAGTTCTCATTGCTAAGTTCTCGAATTTCCCCAAAACTCAACTTTTTTTTCGTTCCTTTGCCCACATGGGCTCCCACAGCCACAAAGACGCTGAGAATCTGTTACTTTGGGTGTGCCAAACCCCAATTTTTACCTCTTGGGTTAAGACATCTGTGGAGCAAATAGATGCCATGTTTGCTCAGTTTGTGACCACAGCAGCACTTAGAGATAATGATTGTTAAGTGTAAAAAAATATTTAGATGCCTAGGCTGTTTCCTAAGGAGATTTTTGGATCATTAAAACTCCTCCTTCCATCTCTGCTGTGAAGCTGGATTTGCTGCAGGAGAATCAACCACACAGAGAAATAGTGCTCACCATTCCCATATACTTCACATCCCCTGTTGTGTTAGGTCTCAAATCCACAGTTTTCCAGGGCTTTTCTCCTTTTTGCTTTCTCCCACCTCCCTCATTTTCCTTTCTCTCTCTTCCTGTGGCAGAAGAAGCCATTCTGCAGTAAAATTTAGCTTGGGGCAGCATTGCCAGGAAGCTCGCAGCTGACTCAAACTGGAAAATGCCATTTAAAGCACAGTTAGGGAGAAAGGAGACATCAACAATTCAATTCTGTTGCCTTATGTACTTGTCTCTGTCCATTTGTGCTCACCAAGTAGGGCTGAGCTCACTCCCAGCTGTCCCCACAGAAAGGCACAGGTCTCCCACAGGACCTGGGATAAATCAGACCATGATCAAGACAAAAAGACCCATGGGGATCTTTCCAACAGCCCAGAACATCTCTGGCAGCAGGACTTGTTTGTATGGGGATGGATGAAATGATCCTCAGGTGATTCTCCTCACTTATAGCAGCAAGGTGTGACCCTGTGCTTGCCATGCCAATGTCTCAGATACAAACCAAGAGCACAGCAGGAGCCCTGGAGAAAGATTCCTTTCAGAGAGATTCTTTGTTTCTTTGTGTCTCATAGACAATGGAAATTTAGTGACTCAACCACCAACAGGGATGGGCCAAGGTAAAAAGATTGGTAGTAGTCACCAAAGCTGTGTCATGAAAGTACCTGAAAGAATATGTGAGGACAAAGGGGGAGTTAATAATTTATGTACTGGAATAGGAACAGGGCCCAGGGGCAGTGCAGCCCTTTCAGCAGTCCTGCATGTGTTCATGAACTGTCTGTACCAAGAGACTGACAAGTATTTAATGCATTAAATCTCCAGAGGACTGAAGGTGACACAGACCTCACTGTGTTTCCTGGCCTCCAGGCAGCACATTTTCAGAATCAGAAATTCTGCCTGATGTCAGCCCTGCCCAGCTGCAGACACAGTTCAAATCTCTCTACAAGGCTTTTCTGAATGTGAACATGCACCCTGGCAGCGGAGGGCTCCCACATTTTCAGCTTTCCTACCTGTGAAAGCACTGCAAGACCCCATTACCCATCTAGAGGCACCTGGGACATCAATGGCATCAGTGCTGATGCTCCAGAACAGCAGGAGTCTCTTCAGGGAGCAGGGTGTTTCTGTCACCTCAGCCATGAGGAAAACGTGTCCATCCACAGACTCCTCAATGTCCAGTGGTCACTCTGGGGCTGTACAATCATTTTGGAGAATAATTCTCCCCTCCAGAGGAAGAGACCATCCAAAAATCACAGAGCAGCTCAAGCACGATATGCCATTTTTCACATTGCCAGAGGGAAAACAGAGAGGTCAGATCACAGGCTGACTCTGTCATGCTTCTTTCTATCTCTGGTGCTAGGGGAAATTTATTCTTCTTGCATTAAAGAAGCACACTGCTGGTGTCCAGTGCAAAGTGTGACTGACACTAGAGGACTGCTTTCCTAACATAGTTTGGGCCCCTGCCTCAGCCTCTTTCCCTTTGCTGTTCCCAAATAAACACTGAGCTGAAATTATTTGTTGTTCCCAGTATCTGTGTGCTTCCATTTGGAGCTGGCTGGGATTCTTGCACCCAGGACTGCACCATATTCTTGTACCTACAATTTCTATGAGGGAAAAAAACAACCCTATTTTCTTTTTCATTAATCCCAAAAGCTTCTTGGCTGCAAATTCATGCAAGGACTTTGTTTGCTTATGAGCACAACACACTCCTACCTAGAGATCACTGCTGCCAGAGAAAAAATGGATCCAAAAGTGCGAGTATCACTTGGGGATCTCCACTTCAGTGGCACTAAGATGTAAACACTGAAGAAGTTTAAAACAAGTAGTTTTGGAAAAGGCTGAAGGAGCTCCTGACAGGCACAATGAGCTGATATAAAGCACAATGTCCCATAGAGATGAGCTTTACAGAGGGGTGTTAAGTTTACAAGCTTCTGGAAAACCCAAAACCAAGAAGATCATTCTAACTGTCCACCTGGCCAGGTACTCTTTCGATCATTTTAATAAGGTAATATAAAACAGCAGCAAAAGATACTGAGTTGTCCATGCCTTGCCTCTCAGACAGCACACTTTGCACAGAACTCACACAATTTTCCTTTCTGGAACTCTGGTGAATATGCAGTTAAGCACTCTTAAGTGGATGAAAATTGGATGAAGTGCTACAAGTAGTGGGCAAAAAAATACACCTGGCACTGTTTCAAACTGAGAAGCAGCCTGTAATTATCCACCAGAAAGGAACCCGTGTTCATCTAGGGCTTGCTAATTCTCTGATTAATTAAATGTAACACACATTAATATTGCCTGTACACATAGCATGCAGTTTGATTCTGATCTTGCCTGCAGGATTTCCCACCTGCAGGATCTGAAGCACTGTGTTTTGTTTCCTTTTTCTCCCTGGCTACACTGAGAGCTGGTGAATTGGAGTTGAGGAGCAGCTCAAGAGACCCCGGCAGTTCTGTGCCAGTCTGTGCTGGCCACCTGGCACCTGTTTCCCTCCTTAGTTTCAACTTGGGTCACTTTACAGAGCCATAATCTGCCTGCATCTGGGGGAGGCTGCTGCCTGTGGGTGGCTGGGAGGACAAGACTGTAACTCAGGAGGAGAAAATCTTGCAGTTGTTTGAAGGATGGAAGGCCAGGCCTTTATCCTGCTTCAAAGAGGATGGCTTTGAATGGAAACTCAACTTCTCATTTTAAATATTCCTTTGAACTGAGGAATGATAAGCATAGTTTGTTCCTAAAAATAACATCCTTTTATATTTATTTCTTTTTTAATCCTGAAGAAACCTATTTCTGCACAAGCCTGGTATCCCCTTCACTTTTTAAAGCATTGAATATTATTTTATCAGAAACTCAGGTTCTGGAAAGAAAAGATGGAATTGATCTCATTGAGATGAATTCCTGGAGGAGTATCTCTACTGACTTTTGTTTACCTCCTTCATTTCTTCTCTGAGTTGAAGGCAATGTCCTCCTCGTCTCTTATTTTCACTGCCCTCTGGTTCGTGGTGAGGATGGGGTCTCACAGCACAGGTACAGGAGAATTTGGGGAGGAAACCAACCTGGAAAAGCCAGGATGGAACCCTGAAATGTGGAAGATGTCCCTGCCCATGGCAGGGGTTTGGAACGAGATGATCTTCAAGGTCCCTTCCAACCCAAACCATGTTATGATTCTATGAGGAGTTTCTGACTGAAGAAGGAAAATGCTGAAAATGGCCTATTTAGAAAAGTGTCCTATGGAAATGACTTGATTAATATGCTAATATCAATGAAATATATATACATATATATGAATGATAACAGCTTTCAAATTATTCAAGCATGTTTGTGTTATTGCAAAATTGGCAGCTCCTGTGGTATCTGAATGTTCTGAATGGCCACATGGTCAAAATCTTGAAACTCCAGTGCGTAATAAAATGTCATCCCCTTCACGAGCAGCTCTGCGTCAGCAAAGCCTATTTTTTTCTCATCACTGTAGTATATTTTAAGAAAATATGATGGTTAATTGAAAATAGATATTTTTTCCATATGGCCTGGAACAAAGTTTTGGATAAACAGCAGACTGAACCGTCTGGAAACAACAGATGGCAGTGTTTTAAAGACGAAGAGATGAAAGCTTGGATAACCAGTGCTGAATGTCAGCAGGGACAGGAGGGAGGCAGCACACTTACATCTGGGAATTCAGCTCTGCCATATTTCTGTGGGACAGACATGTGGCCCAAGGAGAGCCTTTTTTTAAAATTAAAAGGAGGAAAGTGAGCTACCTGTCATACTCCAACAGCCAGACACAAGGTCTCCTGGTATTTAATTTCAATAGGATCAATTATGGCCATAAATAACATTCCAGGAGCAATTGGCAGGTAAAAAAAGTGCAAAAGTGAAACCAGAGCAAAAGCTTAACCTGTTTCTCTTACTTAACTTGCTTACCAATCTACCTACTTAAAATCCTGGGAGAACCATTCTAAAGATGGCAGGGATGGGAAATGTAAAAAACATAAAAATGTGTGAATGCATCTGGTAACTGTGGTATGTAAAAGACAATTAAATGAATAAACAAATAAATAACCTACTCCATCCCTTTAGAGGTACCACACTTTCCCTGACCACTCACCATGTCATATCACATATCTGCCATGCATTCAGTCATGATTAAAAGGCCTGTTCCTGAAAGCTGAGATGAGTGTAGATTCATTTTTACTCATTTGAGTAGTACCACCCATGGCAAAGGGGGAGTTTGTCCCAATTTCTGTAGCAAGCTGTGTTGATATTGTAAGGGGATCCCAAGCCAGCACAAGAACTGGCGTGAATAACACTTCTTATCCCACTACAGTGCCCAGCACCATTTCTGAATCATTTTTTTGTGGGGGGATACCCAACACATTACAGAGAAACTTATAAGGCAGAGAAGGGGACAATCAACCTTTAGTATTTCTCTCTGATGGGCTGTATTTAGTTTTGGAGATGGAAGAACTCAACAACTTCTGCTGTCCCCTAGTGCCACCTACAACAGCCCTGCCAGCCCACCTGCACACACCCAGTTCTGCTGGGCAGGTAACACTCCCCAAATCCTTCCCTCAGATGCAGTGACTTCAGGAATAACACAAGGCCCATGTGCAAAGGGAAAGGAAAAAACATCCTTTTTTTTCCTTCCCTTTTTTGCACTTCCATCATCCTAATATGGCAGGATAGCTTGGTTTCTGCCTCATCTGGGAAAGGCTGGACACAAATTGTCCTTAGAGTTTTGTCTTCCTTGGTAGAGATGGAAACAAAGCTCTTGTGTTAGCAGTTATTTTATTGCTGTTTCATTATTTGGGCTTCACCACCTTTTTTTTTTTTTTAATGCATGTCTTTTGATTGTTACAATGGGTTTATGACAATTTTTGTTCATGTGTTGCTGATAGAGGCTGCCAAAGCTCCTCCCAGCTTCACGTAGCTCTGAGTCTGGGAATCACACAAACCAGGGATACACACAAGCATATACTAAAAAAAGCATCCTTCCTGAGGAGTGTTGGGAAATTCAGGCTTACTCTTACTAGCAAATTGTACTGTGGGTAGAGGCAAATTTTGTGTTTTAATAGAAACTTGTGCACATGGTTGTATCAAAGCCTCTTCTGCATTTAGTGCTCAGCATGTGGCACAGCAGGCATTGGAATCTCACCTTCTGTGGTGTTGTGTCTCATGTCCAGAGCTGGAGTTGTCCATCAGAGCTCCCTGAAGTTTCCTTGGGTTCTACACAGGAAGGGAACAGGATCAGATGGGATGGGGAGTGCCTCAGCAGTGACAGCACGGGGCCTGGAATTTCTTATTGAAGGATCTTGGAGGGTCAGCTCTCACGTCTGCTCCGGTGGTTTGTGGCAGAGTCTGAGAGGGCAGAGCAGGTGGCTGCTCAAAGGGGAATGTCTGCTCTCCACATCCACGATGCTGTGCTGAGAACCCACGTGTAGCTGCTGGAATGAAAACCCAGCAGGCTTTGGGAAACCCTCGGCAGCAGCACTGCAAGGGCAGAGGATCCCCGGGGCTGCCTGGATGGTTTGACTGTGACTAATGGATTTTCCCGGGATCAGGTTGGAGATGTGGATTGTATCTCTGTTTAAAAGGAACAGCAAAATCCCCCAGCAAGTGCAGACTTCTTGCCAGCAGAGCTGATACATCTAGAATTTTCGCCAGGAATCAAAGACATGTTTCCTCTTTCAAACAGGTGAAATCAGCCCCTTGGAGTCAAAAGAACCACACCACCAACAAAGGAAGTGAATTGTAGGATAAGGCAGGACCCAAACATTAGGATTTAGAGGGTAATGCTGCTCAAATTACACACAGGCTTTGCTTGAACATCCACTAGATCTCCCTTTATCCACTAATTGTGTAATTCATTCAAAAGAACAACAAGATTGGTTTCATCTGTTGCATATTGTATGGGCCAAACCCCAGGAAAATATTTCCCTTGGCTCATCCCAAGAAAAACACTCACACACGCTGTTTATTTTGATATTTTCAAATACTACTTTTATCTTATGTTTTAGCTAGATATTCCTTTAAACTTGCTCTTCTGATTCCTCGTCCCTTTGGTATCTCTTAATTAGACCTGCTGACTAATTCAAAAGGAATTATTTATTTAACAATTCCCATCCTTTCCCATCACAAAGCATCTACAGGCAAAACACTTCTCTTTTTTTCCCCCCAAGTTGGTGTTAATTAAAAATTATTTACAGACATTCAGAGCAGAATTCTTTGCCCTTGTGCTTCTTTGAGGTGCTCCATCCCTGCAGGGGTGGGCTGTGCAGGGCAGGGATGCCTGAGGGGCTGACATGGGCAACCCTGTGACAGCTTGGAATGGAAAATGTTTGTGTCCAGACACAGATTCTCTGCAAATATGGACTAACTCACAGTGCCAGACTTCCCTCTGCACTTTGTTCCCTCACTGTTGTGCGTCCCCAGCCCCAGGCAGAGGTCCCGGTCCTGTACAACTCGGGAAGGGCTCCTTGTGGCTGTTTGTCCGTGTGGCTGTTTGTCCGTGTGGCTGTTTGTCCGTGTGGCTGTTTGTCCTTGTGGCTGTTTGTCCGTGTGGCTGTCTGTCCATGTGGCTGTTTGTCCGTGGGCTGTTTGTCCGTGTGGCTGTTTGTCCGTGTGTCTGCTTGTCCTTGTAGCTGTTTGTCCGTGTGCTGTTTGTCCATGTGTCTGTTTGTCCGTGTGTCTGCTTGTCCTTGTAGCTGTTTGTCCGTGTGCTGTTTGTCCATGTGTCTGCTTGTCCTTGTGGCTGTTTGTCCGTGTGCTGTTTGTCCATGTGTCTGTTTGTCCGTGTGTCTGTTTGTCCTTGTAGCTGTTTGTCCATGTGGCTGTTTGTCCGTGTGTCTGTCTGTCCATGTGTCTGTCTGTCCATGGGCTGTCTGTCCGTGTGTCTGTCTGTCCATGTGTCTGTTTGTCCTTGTGGCAGGGGCCAGCTGTGAAATGCTGTGTGAGCACAGCCCCCTGCTCCCTGGCTCCCTTCCTTCCCTGGCTCCGGCTCACATCACTTCCATCTCTTCTCCTCCTGGAGGGAGCCAAAGCGGAGAGCAGAGCTGGCGTTACCTGTTCCCGTGGGGTGCCCCGCAGTGTGAGTGGAGTGTACCTGAGCACACACCTGCAGCGTGGGGCTGCCCTGTACCCCCTGCTCCAGACACACCTCAGCCCCCTCCCTGCTCCTGGCTGGGCTGCTGCAGCACCACCACAGAGCTCCAGGACACCTCTGAGGAAAGGCTTCTTCTCTTGGACATGAGGGTCGTCATTGCTTTTCAACCCAACAAGGGAGGATTATTGGGTAGAAAAAAATGGTGATTTTTTTTTGGTTTTGGGGGTCTTTTTAATCAAAGGAAAGAGAAACTAGGGAACCATACAAACCTGCTGAGGTTACCTGCAGCAGGAAGAACCACTCAGTCTATAATGCACTCCAGGCACAGATGCTGCCATGCCAAATCTGCTGCAAGGCTGACATGACATTACAAACCACAGCTGGGCACCCTAAAGCTGAGGCAGCCCCAGAAACGTGTCACAGAAAGGAGGGGAATAAAAGAATGACCACAACACTGACATGGATTTGCTGCTGACCCTGGGATGGGAACCTCAGCGCAGGAACCACCTTTACCTTCCATTATCCCAGGTTGCTCAGAGCCCCATCCAGCCTGGCCTGGAGCACTGCCAGGGATGGGGCAGCCACAGCTGCTCTGGGCACCCTGTGCCAGGGCCTCAGCACCCTCACAGGGAACAATTCCTACCTGATACCAAATCTAGCCCTGCTCTCTGTCAGTGTGAAGCCATTGCCCCTTATCCTGCCACTCCAGGCTCCTGCCAAGAGTCTCTCTCTCTCTTTCCTGGAGGGTCCCTTCAGGCACTGGAAGGACTCACTATAACCCCATCAGGGGGTTGGGATGAGATGATGTTTAAGGTCCCTTCCTCCTGACCCATCCCAGGATTCCATGATTCCCACTACGTGTGGGCCCCACCTGCATCACTGATCAGAGCCTGCCCAGCCACAGCTCCAAGGCAGCCTTGCAGCCAAGTGCCAGCACCAGCATCTCATCCCAGTCAGGTGCTACACGTGGTAACACAGACACACAGCCTCTGTCAAAAGTGCCTTTTAAAAAGCAGGCAGTTCTAAAAGAGTTTAGTATATTTGCAATAATTTTCTTGGGGCTTGGGTGTTTTTTTCTATATGATTTTTAAAGGAAATTGACCACATTTTCAGAATAGCTTTGTCAGCCCAATTTTGGCAAAGAAACTCAGGAAATCACAGAGAGATGAAGCCAAGCAGACCATTGCTGTCAAAAAAACTCCTGTGGAGATTGCCTGTAAAATACCCGTGGTCACCTGTGAGAGTGACCACACAGGGCTTGGAGCTGCTCCCACAGGGCTGAGTCTCAGCTTTGGGCGTTAGGGAAGAATCCAGAAGAAAAATATCTGACTTCTCCTGAGCCTGGAAGTGTGAGCAGAGGAAGGAGCAGTGCTCCCAGATGTTCCCTTTTCCCTTCAGCTGGGTGTCACAGATTTCCTGGGACGATGACGGGACGCAGACCTTGCGGATGTTGCTGCTCGTCTGCCGGAGGCTTCTGTGATAAATAGGTCCAGTGAAAAAAAATAATCACTGATTTCAGCATGACCTCTTCTCATTCCTTTCCACCAAAACAAGGGGGCTTGTTTTGGTGCTGGGTTTTTTTGTTGTTTTTAGAAGATGTTGACTTTTTTAGTAGATGTTAACTTGGGCAAAAGGGAAAATAAAAAATAATAATAATGAAAAAAAGTTATTTCATCCAAAATGAAGAGCTTGGCCTTATTTTGGCTCCCCAGGTGCTGGGGCTCAGCTGGTTTGTGCCTGTGCAGGGCACGTGATCCCTGCCATGACACACAAACTGATAATAAGCAATACAACATGCAGGGTCAGAGGAGACAGGCAGTGAGAAATAAGAGGCTGGAGATCATATGGGAGATGTAAAGCTTGTCTCTTTTAATACTTCTTCACAGCATTAGCTTTTGCTGAAGGATTAAGCTGCCCTAATCTCCACTAAAGCCAAGAGAATAACAAGCCAGTTATAATTAATCTATTTTCTTGGCTTTGGAGACAATCCCAAGTTATTTTTCTTCAGCTACTAAGCCAATTCCAAGGAAAAACTCCTGTCAGAGTCTGTTACGTGAAGAGTGTTCCTGACTGAACTTGAAGCCATGCAGTAGCTTTCAGAGTGCTTTCAGAGTGCTCATAGGATGGCTGCTCTGTAGCTTGTTCTGGAACCTGTGTGCAGTTCATGTCCTGCCCCATGAGCACATAGGATGTGATGATTTTAAAGGCCATTTCCACCTCCAACGATTCAATGGCTCAATACCCACCTCCTCTGAGTGCCCTGGGTATGTGGCATTGCTTTCCTTCTGCTTTCTTGCTCCATCTACTGGAACCAGTTCTGCACAGCATTGGAATGAACAGAATATGTCAGGGGTATATTTATTTATTCTTGTCAGAAAAAAAAGACAAAAAAAGAAACTCCTTAATCCAGTCTCTACTGTTGATTTATTTTAGTTTTATAGCTAAATCCACATTTTGTAAACTAAATCTTCCCCTTTTCAGGCTCTTAATCAGTTCTGGCAGTAAGAATACTATTCTAGATCTAAATATCCTCATAGGGCCATGTCCTTACTGACCTACTGTATTTCCAAATCTTATGAAAATATGTTGTTATATCTCAAAAGATTAGATGTAGCAAAACAACAACAAAAACAAGTCAAAACCCTCTCCTAGCATCAACAGAGGATGTCTTGTTGAATTTAGTCAAGATTTGAGTTGCACAAGTCATCTATAGCTGTCTTGTTAAAAATAATGATCATTTGAAAAAAAGCTTTGTAACAGATGGAAGAGAAACTAAAAAACTAGATGCCAGAGGAAAGCTTAAACCACACCAGTAAGATTGAATATAAGACTATTGTCATGTTTGTTTGTCCCTTATTTAAAGTGGCTACTGGAAAAGCTCTGGGAAAATAACCCTCTTAAGAATTAGCTCATTAGGAGAAGGCTCTCTGTATAAATGCTGGGTAGAAAATGTTAGAAGATCTCTGTGTATTTGTGTTGCTAAAATCTCCACAGCTTTTTGCTTGGATTTCTGCTGTGTTTTGTGCTTAAAGTGTATCAGAGAAGTCAGGAGTCACTCCAGGTAAGGACTTTACCTTGTGGGGCAGATTCAGGCAGAGTTGTTATTTCTTCTTTTGATTTCTTCCTGGGATTTCTTCCTGGGATTTTTTTCCTGGCTTTCCCTTTAAGCAGAGAACAGCTTTCTCCAGCAAATAATGAGGCTGTGGACTGGAATATGGCACTGGGACGCTGTGACAGACCAGCAATAATTGTGCACAGCCCCATATTATCCCCTCAGCTTCATGGAGCTCCTCTCCTTGCCCCATTTCCACCTTCCTTCCTAGCTTCCTTCTGGTTTTCAAGGCACAACTTCCATTGTCTTTCCCCAAAATGCGTGGTTCAGTGTGAGGGCTGCAGTAGCCTCTCTGACCTGATGGATTGCATTGCTTCCCTGTTAATTGCATCCCTGAACTTACTGAAATCAGACCCTACGATGTGAGATAACAGGGAGCCTGTCACAAGGATTGCTATCTGTGACATAAACTGCATGGATTTAACCAGATGGTGGATCAATATTCCTCATATATTTAAATTCAAGGATCATTGTTTTCAAAAGTGACACAGTTGTGTCTGCCTTCAGTCCTTCCCACATGGAAGCAAAGTTCTGAAACTCAAGTTCCCTAAAGCCAGCCCTAACACCAGGATGAATGCAGACAAAATCAGCCAGTCAGTTTTGGAGGGTGATCCCATCTCTGGAAAATGCAGGGTCAAATCCCAAACTGCTGGCAGTGCTCATTTTCCACAGTGGGACTCACCAAAGGCCACAGCAATGGAAGTTTGCTGGGGATGCACATTTTTCAGCTGCTATCCCACCTTCTCTACTTAACTGGTTAAAAGCTGCACACAGAAATGCATAGAGAAAAAAACAAAACAAAACAACTCAGCTCAAGGGGATACTGAAGCCAAAAGAAAGATTTCCAGGGAGGTTTGAATCTGCCTTGCCTCAGGTGGCTGTGTTAGAGACATATATAATCCTTTGATAGTAATAATTTTGCTCATTTTGTGATCATTACAGCTGTGTCTGTGGAACCAGGAGTGGCTTGGAAACACAGTGAGTAGAGGAGTTGTTTCTAGTCAGAGTCCTAAGAATCAAGAAAAATAAAGCTGCAGGATTGTGACAAGAAGCAACTGAAAATACACATAAATAAAAATATTTCATTAGGTCATCATGCACAAACAAGGAGTTTATCAGTCTGTCTTGGGAGTTGTTGTGGAATCTGGTTGATTTTAACAATTCCACTGGGGGTGTGAAAGAGGCAGCAAGGCACCCTGTTAATTAATGCAGCCATTAATAATTGAAAAATCAATTAATAATTGAGTACATTTGCAGATGATGGGTAAAGGGTGGGAACTGCAGGGAATATTCAGAGGTTTGATAGTACAGAGGGATTTAAGACAGATTAAAACACATTTAGGAAAAAACTCATGCAGATCTTAACTTGAAAAAATGCATCTGGTGCATAGAGACTCTGTACTCATTCTTTGCTAAAAATATTCTTCAGCCTCCATTGTCTGCAGGCCTTTCAGATGAACCATGGACTGACGGCCCTTGCAAGGTAAGAACTGGGAGTTCAGGTGTAAATCCTCCTCCTCTCTCTACCCTGAAGTGCAATTCTGCTGTTGTATCTGAAATTTTGTGTTCCTGGACACACAGGACATCTTGTCCAGGACAAGGTGTGCAGGAATTTACCTGCAAAGAACAGCTCACAAACAAAACTGGTTTATATTTTCTTTTCAAAAGCAAAATAATTAGACCAAACGGGGAACAGAGAGACCATCTGTGGTTAATTAAAGGGTGAGACTGCAGAGCAGCAACAGATGTTATATGGCTGTAGTCAGAGGAGTTTATTGCTAACAGTGGTGAATATTGTGCATGGTGGACTGGGTATTTCCAACCAATTATTTAACAGGCAGACTTCCACAGAGGTCACCCTTCTCTTCTTGGAAAAAGGAAGGGTTTGAGTGTCATGAATATTGAAGTTGCAGGAGAAGTCTAGATAGCAAAGGTTTCTATATCCTGAGATGAGGACTGAAAAGCCAGTGATACTCACCACAAAAAAAGGTATCTAGGGCTGATGATTAAAAAAGTGGGCAGGTCTGCATGAGGAAGACATGGCAGAAAAGGCCAACATTCCCACAGCTTCACTCAGTTCCTGCAAGGCCCCTTTAGAACTAGAGATAAGCACAGTGAGAGGTCCCCACGGCTGTGGGGATCACACAGATCCTCTGACTGATGGCAATTGAGCATGGAGTGACTCTGGGGCAGGGAGCTCCTTCCATCTGGGTCCATTTCTTCTCCTGAATAACTCCTGAAAGCTGTTTGAAACCACCCTGCCCCACAGTCCCAGGGAGCAGTTGTGGTAAATGGAGCAGCAAACCCTGTGGAGTTTCAGTGGCCAGAAGGTGAACACACCTCACGTTGCCTGACCTGACAGGGCCACATCCAGTTGCAGCTTTTATGAAAGCCATCCCACTCCTCCCTTTTTGCTTCCTATTTGCTCTGCTCTGATTAGATGTGCAGGTTTAAATGGTCCTGAGGCTCCATGGATCCCACAATATGGATCTGGAGGTTTGGGACGAGGTGTGATGTTAGCTACTCACGCACACAGACATGCTGCTGTTCATTCATTTGCCTGTTTAATTGGGGTTTCCACTTTATATCTGGAGTGGTCCAAAATGGCTATGAAATTCTGCACTAAATTTGTATGTCCTTCTCTGCTTAGCTTTTTTCCCCTTTCCCTTGCAGAGATTTTAGCTGGTTTTCATTGCTCAAGCAAGGAGTGACAATAGCCCTCAGGTTTTGTTACCTTTGTGCCTCCACTTGCATCCCTATTCCCTTGGTGCCCATGGAGAGCTCTCCTGGAGCAGCCATTCTCTGCTTCTGAGGCACAACTTATGGCAAGGGGGAGCTCTGTGGGTAGACTTACAAGTATCCTCCTGATAGAAAGGGGACAGATAAAGTCTGGCTTTGTCCAAAAAAGATAAGCTGGAACCTGAGAATGATGGAATACCTGATCAGTGATCTACAATTACAGCAGCTGATGGGAAGCGCTGTCGGGAGAATCCAGAGGTTGCCATAGAAATGCAACAAAGGCTGAAATCCTCAGGGAGTGCACCTGAGTCAGGTACCAAACGTGCAGGAATCCTCAGTGAATGAAACTCTCAAGTTTAAGGGGGAAACAGCAAGCGTATCAGAGATAAAGCTAATTGAGCTGTCCATCCAGTTTGTGATATCAGGGGAGATCCCATCTGGGCATCAGCCGGGATTGCTGCCGTGCCTCTTTCCCAGCCTGGTTGGGTGAAATAAATAAACCTCAGGAGAACTTGCAGAGCATCAGTGTACATCTGCTGGCTTCTCTAGTTCCTTGTGCTAGGAAATCTAGAAAAACTTTATCATTTTTGGACCATGGCAACATTTCAATTGCTTGTTATGGAAATCCTGTGTAACAACAGCCTAATGCACTCCACTTTGGGATAACATTTTTCTGACTGCTTTGGAGTGACTCACAGCTCTTAAAAAGGTATTTCCTGGATGGAGGAAGGGTGTACAAAATGTACAAAATGGTGCTATTTTAAGGAAACCCTTAATTCTGAATATCCTTCATCAAAGCAGCCACTGGCAAAGAGGGTGCTGTGCAACCTGCGTGCAATCCCTTTCTAAATTCGTTTCTGCAAGCCCTCCCACATTCCTGGAAAAAGGAGAGGAAGAGTTTTGACAAACTCTTTGTTTATGACAAACAAGATTGATATTTCTACTGTTAGGAAACATATTTTCTCCCCATCAGAGGCTGTTTGGAGTGAAGAGAAATTATGGAATTCCAAGAAACTAGAGTTTCAAGAAACAAACACAGATACTTCCAAAGCCTCAAATCCCCAGGCCCACCAGCAAAGCATCCTCTTGGTGTAAAAGAGGGAATAGATGTTATTAATATTGACTATCTTAATACACTAGACCATGGAATCCCCAACAGGGCTTTCTTGGCCTTTTGAAAGTAGAATGAGAGAATTTGTTTTCGAGGAGATGCCATTCCCTCATTCAAATGTTGATCTTAGAGAGGAGAAATCAAAGGTTATATCTCAGTCCTGTCACAGGTTTCCATGAGGGAGCCCAAGTCTTAAAAGGCAAACAAACAAAAAAAAAATAATTCAATCACCTTAAAAAATTAAACCAAAACACAAACAATGGGTTTTCACAGGGAAAAAGAGGAAAAAAATTGGAGAGGACCAATTGGAGAGGACTTTCTTTTCAACAAAGTTAAACATCTACAATTTTATTCAAGACGACATTATCTTTTCAAATTCCATTTCTATATAGAAGTAATAAATAACCCAAAAGTAAATTTTAAAAATGAAACTCAAAAATATTTTTTTTTCCATTTCAGCCCACCCTGAAACAGTTCTCCCTTTTTAATGTGCCTTAGATTGGGCACTGAATGAAAAAAGAAATTATTTTCACATCTCCCACTATGTTACCAGTAGTTGTCACAGAGAAAATCTTTTCATCTAAGACATTAGTAAAATCTTAAGCTCCAGAATTATATAAAATGAGATTATTATGTGAAAGATCAATCCTGAATAGAATGCCTGAAACTGAAGTGCTTCTTTGAGTTTGTATTTTTTTTTTGTTTTGAAAGTACTATTGAGAAGACAAAATGAAAAGAAAACCTTTTGTCCAGACTCTGAATTTCAAGCTGGGTTAGATACAGAATCTACAGGAAAAGAAAGAGATTTTTAAAGAAAATTTAATTTTCATTCATGACAGAATAGTTATTCCTTAAATGCTTGTAGGTGAAAGCTTGGTTAGTGAATATGTTTATCTTCCAATGAAATGCAGTTCTGCAGAATATTTTACTTTACAGTAAATCACAACAGCAGCAATTTTTGTTACTTTACGTGCAGTGAACGTGGAGATGCCGCATGATTTACAGGACACGATTCCATTCTCACTCCTCAGCTTTGCACTGGTGGTTCAGTGGCGTGATTCCTCTTGACACTGGCTGAATTCCAAGTCTAAGTGAGAGGAGAATCAAACATGCAAGATTTGGTTTTCAGTTTTTTGTTTGGAACAGTGAGTGCCAAGGAGCTTCCCTGGTTCTGGCAGCTTCAGCCATTCTATGGCCTCCCTGCTCGCCAGCACGTGAATTCTAGCTCCTGCTAGGCAAAGCACAATGAATCCATAGATGCAAGTGTGCAGTGATTTAAATTCCTTCTGTTCCCACATCTCCCAGAGCCCTGAGTGCCCTCCAGAGGTGGCACCATGTGGCAGTGTAGGTTAGGAAGGCACAAAGACTCCTTGAGACTCCACAAGTTTGCAAACCCTCCGCTGGCAGCTACAGCCAATGAGACCATGAGGTGTGTGCACTTCTCCATGGTCAGTCCTTCTCCAAGGTCAGTCCGTCCTCACAGTCAGTCCAACCAGCACAAGGATAGAGACTAAAGCAGGAGTGTCCCTGTGCCCCACCAGGCACCTGCAGGAGGAGGGATGGCTGCCAAGAGAATTCCTGCATGCCTCCCCAGATCGCATGCATCTTCCCCACAAGAACCAGCTACAGCCCCAGTACAGCCCTTGTCTCACACAGATGAAATCTGCCAATGCTGCAGCCCAGAGGGCATTTAAATTGTAACAGAGACCCTCACGTCTGGAGATTCCAAGGAAGAAAAAGAGCCTCCTTTTCCCCCGTCTCTTGTCTCTCCCTCCCTTGTTCCAGGTTTGGAATCTCATCACGCAGTGAGCAGAGGTAAGCACAGGCTGTTCCCTTGCCCCAGCAGTCACACCACGGTGTGCTGTGAGCTGAAGGAGGTGAAGCTGCCCTTGGGGCTGTGGTGACACTGGGAGAAGCTGGCAGCCCTGCTCCGTTTGCTTTTGGTCCCGCTCCTGCGTTTCTGCTTGTCGCGCGCGATAAAGCTTTCGATCAGCTTCAGCTTTTCATGCTCTTCCTTCAGGAAGAAGTCAACAAGCACGGCCTTCTCCTTTTTGATCTGTTCACTGATGTCCTTGGGGATGTCAGGGATCATCCAGTCAACCAAAACACTGAGGAACATCACCAGGTTCTGCAAGCACAGCAACAGACATGAAGCAAGCACGAAAAATCCAAGATACTCACACTAGAGCAAAACCAAACCATTATGTAGCTATGAGACTGATGTCAAACACATTTTGCTGGTGATGTGTGGTAGTAAGCAGTTGATTCAGGCTTTATTTCAAGAAACAGCTCAGGTTTGTGCACAGCTACCCCTCAGTGTAGAGGCTGAATTAAATACATGCTTCAGTTAGGTTTGAAATAGGATAGGAATCATCAAATAATCCATGATCTTAGTAGCTAAACCAGAATTATTCTTTACAGGCACCCAAAGGTGCCCAGTTCTCAATATGCAATTCCTTGATACAGAGTTCCAAATCCATTAATATAAGGACATTCTCCAATACCATCAAAAATCCTATAACACAAGGCAAAGATACCCGTGTGTTTCCAGTGTGGCCTGAGCACACAGCTGACAACTTTCACGGCCATTCTGTCCTCAAATCCTTCTGTCTGCTGACAAGCAGGATTGTTTTCACACTGCCACAGTGTGCAAGCCAAAACCCCAAACCTAAGGTGCCAAGGTGATTACAGGTGGTGCTTATAACATGGAGCAGGAAGCAGACTGGGCAGAAAGTTTTGCTTGCTTGTGAAATCTATAGATAATCGGTGCTTTTTGGGGGGTTATATTGTCATGATAATGCTTTGAGGAGTGCTGTGTTGTGTAATGCCTGGAAACGTGTGAGAACAGTTTGCTGACAGGGCTGCTAGCATGAACTCTCTGTCCCCATCCAAGACAATGGAGCTAATTACCCAGGGAATGTTCTCTGGCAGAGCAGGCAGAGGGTTTGAAGCCCAGCAGAGCCAGTTGCTTTCAACTGCTTTGCAGCCAGTGGTGGAAAATTACTGAAGGCACGGCAAAGAAGCAGAAGAGGGCAATACAAACCAGGCAAGATTCACAGAAACACTTGGGAACACCTGGCAGGTGAGACAAAAGAAAGGCAGGTTTGAAAAAGAGGGATGGGCTCAATTTGGCTGTGGAAGGATCCCAGATCATGGAGGAGAGCAGAAGGAAGCCATTTGAAAGGCAAGCCATGATAGCAAATCCCTTGCTAATGAAATCCTCACATGGGGACATTTTACTGTGCTCAACTCAAGAAAGTAGCAAAAATCCTTGGAGGATTTATTACTTCTGTTTATTTCTTGCTTTGAGTAAAGAACAACAGTTAACAGGGCTACACAGCATTTGTGTGCTTTTTACGAGTGGTGCCTCTGAAAGTATAAAAGCTGAGAGTCCACTTAAACATTCAAAAGCGTGGGGTATTTTGGGGATCACTAGTGCCAAGGGCTAAAGGAAGCTGTGGGTCTTGCCTTTCGTATCTATTGGCATGGGTTGCTTTGGAACACGCATTTGGATCCATTTATGATGGTATTTCTGTGACTGAAAGTGAAGCAACTCAGCAGGCTCACCTGAAATAGAATCACAAAAGCCAAGCGAGCAGATAAGACAGCCCAGTACTGCTTAGAAAACTCGTACTGGTGTGGGGACCAAGGTGGTTCTCTGTAGTCTTTGAACCTGGAGATGGAGACAGCTCAGTTAACACAGTTCCAGCAATTTCCCCCAGCACCAACTGCTGTGATTAATGTAACTTTCCAATCACAAAACCTAAAGAATCAAATCCTATAGAGGTTCTAACTTCAACCCTTATGAAATACAACTTCAGAATTAGAGCTGGACAACCTCCACTGAATTTAACACACTTAGTCTGGTTTTCACTGTTGTAACCAAAATCAAAACATTGTTTTAACGTTGGAAATGTCCAGATTTTAGAGCAATGACAGAAGTCCCCTTTATTTTCTTAATTTAAATTGACATCAATGTATAGGGTGAAATGAAAGTAGAGAGACAGTGCAAGGGATTTTCAGACTGAAGGAGATAAACCTCCATTCATCTCACCTAAACCTTGATTAATTTAGGGAATAATTCAGCCCACATAAAATGTGACTCATGCTTTGGTGATTCCTGTCTTTGCATTGACGAAAGGGGGAGCCATGGGAAAGGCACTTCCTAAATTAACTGTCTAGCCTTGGACAGGATAAAACAGAGCCTTAGTGGTTTGGTGTAAAGACTGTTGCTTTTAGTATTACCATCAATCATTTGGAAGTAAACAACAGGCTAATAAAAATCACAGATGCTCCTAAATTGGAAAGTTTTGCAAATAGCAGGAAACACAGAAAGCAATAAGAAATTGAGACAGGAAATGCAATGAGAATAATATGGGGAAATGGAAAATAATTAAAAATAAAACACTTGAAGGATCTTTGAAGGGATAGTATTTGAAAGTGGAAATAGCCTGGAGCTTGCAGTGGCCGGCAAGTTAGCACAAGTTTGAAATATGGCAGCATGATAATGTGTGACCTGTGGGTGTATCAACAAAAGTCACAATGGTGCTGGGGGGGCAGAACTGCCTTCCTCTGAACAGCCCAGGTAAATCCACACCTGGAATGCTGCATTCAGCCATTCAGCTGTGCTGATTCCAGAGGGGGGAAGGAAAAAAGAAAGGGGGGGGGAAGGAAACCAAAGAAAAAGAGAGGGACAAATTGAAGGCAGTTCAGGCAAACAGTGCAGGGGCTGAGGAGACTGACTGATCAGGAAGATTAAAGAGCAGCACATGTATTGCTCCTCTTTGGTGAGTAACAGCCACAGTTGGACATGATAACCATGCACAAATTGTGCCCTTAGGACTGAAAGGGATAATTTAGTGCTGTTCCCAGTGTTTGACTAGGAGTAATGGGATGAAATGAAGAAAGGGAAAATCTGTTTTGAATACCACAAAACCCGTCCTGACAGTAAGATTCATTAGACTGTGCAAAAGCCTCCGTTGGGGGATAATGGAGAAGGTTCATATATAAAATCTGTCAGCTTCAGTTTGCAGGTGCGTTTGCCAAAATTACCTTCAGGTTCTACCCACGTGGTTTTGCATGTTAAATTACACATTTGCAATCTGCACATCCCCACCATCCTGCTGCTCCCCACCCCGAAGAAACTGAGTCTGGAATGCTGGATGTGATTCTGAGCTGCAGCTCCTGGTGACAAAGGACACGAGGTACAGCCCACAGGGAGGAGAAAACCACTTTAAGTTGGGAGCCGTGGTAATTTATGGAAGAACTCCCTGGGGTGTGTTAGCCCCTGGGTGGTTTTGTTCAGCAGTGCATACACAGGTCCTGTTTTAGGATTCCTGTGCTGCTCCTGCACTGCCAGATCCCCCCTCTGGTACTTTTCTGGATATTGTGGACTCTCACATGTTCCTCAAATCTGTATGAGTGTTGCATCAAGGACCAAAGTTTCCTTGAAATTAATCTGCTTGAACATCAAAGCCAAGGAAAACCACTGAGTTTCTTGTGGGCTTTGCTGACCACTGCAAATCAATCCCAGTCTTGAAATGGAGCCCAGGTTCACCTGGAAGGGTCACCAACTGTGGTGGGTTTTCCATTTAATACATTCTGAGCTTCACAAACTATGTGAGTGTTGCAGGACATCAGACCCCTTGGAAATTTCACCTGGCTCAGCTGGGAATCACACGGTTTGTGATGTCTGAACCCACACTCAACAGAACACAAGCAAATGATTTATGGTGAAGGAAAAATGTTGCCAGAGCTGGAGATGAGGTAGCTGAGCCTCCTCCCCACCTCCTTTTTTAATTATTCTCTGGCACGTGGGACTCCAAAGGGCCTTTTCTAACCCCTAGATTCTACAGTTTCTTTTATACAAAGTCCATCTTTTCAGCTCAAGAAGCATTTGGACAATATCCTCAGGTGTGATTTTTGGGATCTTCTCTGCAGGGTCAGGATTTGATGATCCTTGTGGGTCCCTTCCAACTTGGATATTCTATGACCGTCTGGTTCCCTTGCTCCTTCAATGCTTCACTCTTAAAATACTTAATTCATCAGGTATGGTAGGAACAGTAACCAACCAGTGCTGCAAAGACTATTGTGCTTCCAAAATAGCAAGCAACTGTAATTCCAGTGAAAAGGACAATAATATGAAGAATAGAGCACAGAAAAGTTATACGGAAGAATAGAACACAGAAAAGTTATAAGGAAGAATAGAAAAATGTACAGTAAAAGCAGAAAATTGTAGGGGAAGGGAAGCTGGATGGAGAGAACCACACAACACTTTGACAAATGTGAACTGAAGCCAGAGCTTAGACAAAGATATTAATGTATTTCAGAAGTATATTGTGTGTGGGGGGAAAAAAAGACTGGTAAAAAAAATCAAATTAGGTATATAGGTGGGACTTCAAATCAGTCCAAAAAAGCTAATCTGTTAAATTTCCTTCTTCAGCTGCTCTCTGAGAAGAAAGTGATGAAAACATTCAGAATCAGAGAATCAGCAGTGTAGGAGTATATAGCAATTAGTAAGGGAAAAATGTTAGCATCCACCACTGATCATTAGGAATAGATGAGATGAATCCCATGACATTAAGAAAATAAATTCAAAGACACTTTATAAAGCTGCTGAATGTTGGAGCAGACCCATGTTAAAGGAAAAGTCCCTTGAGTGACTCCATATCTGCTGCTTCCTTTTTTCACTGTGACCAGCAGGTTTGTATATACTCCATTTCATACAAGGCTACAAGGACTAAAGGGAAAAACCAATACAAATATCCCATATCTTAGCAATATTTGCTTCTAATTTGCCTTCAGCTATAGAAATGCCTTTTTTTCCTGGAAAAAAAAGTAAAATTACATCTAATAGTGTGCATCAGAACAGCTTTACAGCAACCTTTATTTGGAAGCAGTGCCAAAGAGCTCACAGCACTGCAGAAAATGCTGCTCTAAATATTTGAAGAATGTATTCTGTATGTTCAAAGGCAGAGTTGTTTCTGGCTCATTACAGTTATTTTTAAGATACCTTAATCTCTGGCAATGCCCGTAAGGAGCAAAATCCAGCCTCATTGCAACCACATTTATCTCCAGAGGTCACAGAAATCTAAGAATAAGAGAGGTCAGCTTGTTCCCAATGCATTTGCCAGAAACAGAAATACAGATTTTATTTCCAGCTTGAGGGGCAGTGTTTGGCTGCCAGTCTCTTAGGACACAAGTTAGAGACCCCATACTTTATCATGCTTATCGTGATAGTTGTGTCCAAAGCTGAGATTTTGATAAGATTCAAATGAGACAGATGATCATGAGAAACAATGTTTGTGGATGCTGACATCTTTTCCCAATTGCCTCCGGATAACAGGAGAGAAACATTCCCATAGTTCTGTCTCACTCAGACTAACACATGATCAAACATTATTTTTTTTCTTCTTCTCAGTCTCTTAGATGGTATCATCATGCAGGGACCACTTTTGTACCCAGTGTAGATGATTCCCTCCTCCCTGTGTTTGGGCTCTGTTGACTATTTGGCTGTGTATGACCATACTAATGTGTGCCTTTCACCCCTGTTGTTGATGCACATATTTCCAAACACACCAGCATTTAAACACCTATAAACACAGGCCAGTGGCTGACACAAGGTAAAAAGCAGCATAGTGGAAGTAGTAAAATCACAGTGAAGTGGATCAAGATGCTTGTTGAAAGAAAACACAGGTGAATTTAGGGACAAAAAATTAAAAAGTGCTAGGAAGCGAGGGTGGAAAAGCATTTCACAGACTTAAAAATCTGGAAGTCTGGAGATGCTGCTTACTCTAAACGGGGGATATTTTGCTAACAAACAACTCCCAGCAGCAGAAATGAGGAATAGCAGAGCTCACATGCTTATAAGTTGCTTGGAAGTTAGGAGTGCACTCATCTATCCTGTGCTGTAGCCAAGGTGAGAAGGAAGGTACCCCCAAAGGCAATCCCAACAGCACTGCCAGAGTGAGAGGGACAGATTTCTCCCCCTGTTTACCCTGCTTCCAGTGCAGAAACTGGAACGTGTCATTTTTGTGGGTTATAGTTGGGCAAGGTATATACCCCACGCAAAATCAGTGTGAAATATATTGCACATCAAAGCAAGGGAGGGAAAACCACTCTGCATTAAGGCTCTCCTTAAATAAATGGAAGGGGAACTTTTATAACTATTTTGTGCCATTGCAGAGACCAAGCAGAGGGTGAGTCAAGGAGTCAAGGGAGTCAAAAAGGAAGGTGAGACAGGCTGTTGAATATAACACTGACCCAAAGAAGCTCAGTTTTGAACAGCTGAGGATTGGAATGCCTTAAACCAGCTCTTTGAATTTCTGCATATTATTATAAAAATACAAAGCTGGAAAGCTGGAGCCACATTAGTGATTTCTCATGTAAATTGGAACTACTCCTGGTATTTGGGACATATTTTAAAGGAATTTGAGCCCTGTTTCCCCAATCTGAAATGATGATTCTGAAATAGAAGACATGTAGATGGAGACTGGGGCAGGTTTTAGAGATGGGCACAATATATTGAAAAATCATATCTCAGTGAGTGAGGACTGAATTCAATAAAGACAGAGAAAGCTTGGTTCTAATTACTGGGTGTCCATTTGAAAAAATAATTATTTTTAATTAAAGCTATATCTTTCAGTAAAGGAAGTGTTACTTTGCTTTTTTCTTTGGATCAAGACAGTCTAAATTGTTTATTTTGCCTTTCAATGCTCTGAAAAAAAAAAACAAAACTTTTTGAAGACCTTGTAACCCCGACAGAATACTCTAAAAGCTGCACTTCCAAAACCACATTTTCAAAGGCACATGAATATTGCTGCATATGTTACCATATAAGTGAATTTTATCAACCCCCACCTTGAAAAATGACGTAAGAGCCAAGGAAATTCCCTCGACTGTGCAAACTGCCCTTCAAAGTACTTTACCTGCAGAATGAAACCTCCTGTGCAAACAGGGAGTTTTCTGGCTGTGTCCCAGCCTTGAGCTGGGTGACATTGAAGTATGAGAGGGTGTGATTGATGAAGCCATGCATGGTTCCATTCTGGCTGTATGCATACTGATACATGAGGCGTGGGATGAAATCGGAGGTGACAGCAATGACAAAAGCCTGAGACATGGAAAAACAAACAAACAAAAAACCCAAAACACAAACAAACAAACAATAGCATTGTGAATCTGTGTCTCCAGGTTAATTAATTCAGAGGAAAATTTTCACATTCAGGTAAATTTAGGGTGGTGAAAGGATACTTATATAGCCAGAATTGGTACAGAATATTTGCATATAAATGCACAGTAACCTGCTCTGTCTCTCAAAAGGAAGGCTCAGCTGGGGAAGTAGCAAAAGTAATGAATGGACTGTCCATTGCTCCAATTCTTTTCATCTCTGGAGCTGTTAGGAGGTTTATCACTAGTTTAAAAAAACCCTACAACAAGACCTAATAACCAGTTGGTATAATATGGGCTATATTTTGATGTAGTTACACCAAACCTGCTGTGTAAATGTACATTTTCCTCTCAGCATCAGGGTTCACACATCTCACACAGGGAGATCTCATGCTGATATTAAACCTCAGACTGGTATCCCCTAAAACTGGTGTAATTGTGGAGGCAATCAGTCACAGAAATCTCTACATCCTATCAATAAGAATGCCTTTGATTTCTGCTCTGGACTCACTCCTGTTGGAGCAGGTCCAGAGGAGGCCATGAAGATGGTCAGAGGGCTGGAGCCCCGTGCTGTGGAGACAGCTTGTTCTGGAAAAGAGAAGGATTTGGGAGGAGACTTTGGAGCTCCTTCCAGTGCCTGAAGAGGCCCCAAGAGACCTGGAGAGGGAATTTTGACAGGGGCCTGGAGTAATAGGACAAGGGGAATGGCTTCACCCTGACAGAAAGAAGGATTAGATTGGATTTTGGGAAGAAATTGTTCCCTGTGAGAGTGGGGAGGCCCTGGCACAGGGTGCCCAGAGCAGCTGTGGCTGCCCCATCCCTGGCAGTGTCCCAGGCCAGGCTGGATGGGGCTCTGAGCACCCTGGGATAGTGGAAGGTGTCCCTGCCCATGGCAGAGGTGTGGAATGAGATGGTCTTTAATGTCTCATCCAACCCAAACCATTCTACCATCCTATGATGATTTTAAACTACATTTTGCTAAATAATAATTTCCTGTGTCAATATTATCCAGATGGAGAAGCAGAATTGGGCATTCAGTATTTTTTTTTTTTCAAACAGGTATGCCCATATTTACTTTTCTTTCAAGAAAAGGTATCTAACTCATACTTTAATTAAACCCCCAGGAAATAAACATTTCCAGAGTTTGATCAACACAGGAAATAATTAAAGACCATAAATCTGCAAAGTGTATTCAGAGAAAAACAAGAGGCTGCAAAGTTTTTCTCCTCCAGCACAGCTCAGTGCTGGACAGCTGAAATCTGTGCCTGACAGTCAGATTATGGGGACGTGCAGGGTTCCACAGATTTCCTACCTTAGGTCCTGGAAACTGGAGAGCCATGTGTGAACAGTGCTCCACCCGAGAGAAACAACACTGCCCCTCTGGAGGCATTAGAGTGCTGTGCTGTTGTGCTGGGAGCCATTTTATCAAAGAAATGTCATAACACCTCTCCACAAGTTCTCCCTTCAGTATGAAAATCACCTCCCTTTTAAAGGGCTTTGATATCATTAAAATCTCTGCTATTATTCCATGACCTTAAAGGTATTTTCCAACATAAATGATTCTATGATTATGATCTGTAGGTTAAAAACCTACTAGAAGCTATTAGGATTAAAGTCCTAGGGCATGAGATTTTTTATCTTAAAGCATATACAGGAAAATTTTACTCAGGGAGTACATATGGAACAATGCACATATCTATATTTGGTTGTATTTGAGCAGTTGAGAAAATTAGATGCCACTTTTAAATCATATTGAAGGGACAATAAAATAGAAACTATTATAAACAAGAAATTATAAAGAATTTTAAATTACATTGAAGGAAAAGTATAAGCTCCCAAGATCATGGTTTGAAACTGATGTAACCACTTACATTAATGATCACTGAAAGCTTTCCAATAACACTCAAGATGTCATACCAAATACCTGTAAGTGAAAAAAAACCAAACTTATGAACGAGTTCATTATAAATGTTCCTCTTTTTTTGATTGTATTTTTATCTTATCTTCACTGCAATGCTCTTTCATTACTCACCTATATCTTTTTCTCTCACTGTGTCTGGCCTCCTCAGCTCAGTAACAAATTTTTTTGCGTCAAGACGAACCTCGATGATGTTGTTCAGAAGAGCAAAGACAGGGGCCAGAGGGAAGGAGGCAACAAAGAGTGTGACAAAGCCAAACTGGATAACTGGGGGGGGAAAAAAAAAAGCAATGTTTTTTGATAACTTCTGGAGGGAGCAGCAAATTGTTGATGAGCGTTGTGCATTACCAACCCCATCAAATTCCACTTCCCAGTTTAGTCCCAGGAATAAATATCCCAGAGTAGGGCTATGAAGAGACAAAAGTTTGTCATTACGCTTTATAAATGTTTCCAATAAAGCTTCAAGTTGCTAGCAGAAGCACAAGCCAAAGGAAACAATAAATTTAATAAAGGACAAAGGGTTCAGTCTATTTTTCTGCATTTATATGTAATTAACTGATTAGTCCATGCTGTTTCTTTCCTGTCCTCTTCCCTGTAAGGAAAATGATAGACACTCAAGCAAATGGAGAAAATCTACAAGGTGCCACTATTTCTTCCCAGCTTCCTTTGAAAATTTTGGTGGCAGCCTGTGAAAATCCAGAACAGAAGTGTCTCCGTGGATGCAGGAGCCAGTGGAGCTGTGCAGTGCCTTCATCCCTCCTTTTGTCACTCATATCCTCCAAGTTTAGAAATGCTCCTCTTCAAATCTGAACAAAGGTGAATTCTATACAAATATATTAAAATATATATATATTAAACTAATAAATCTGACTGTGATCCAAATCTGTGTTAAAAAATATTAGCATAGAAAAAGTTTTGATGTGTTTAAATGCCATATTTACTGTGGCTTCTTTTTTGACAAATCCCTGTATAAGTCCTCTCTGCACTGAGGGAGGAATTGTCCTTTTCTGTGAAAATAGCACAATATTCTGTGTACATAGCACAATATTATACTTTAAAATATTTTCCATCAGCACCGTTGTCACAACCTACAACTAACTCTTGAAAAAGTTTTCCCCAGGATCTTCTCCCACATTCACCTTTTTTTGTGTCCAGGTTGCAAGTCCTCTGATATTTCCCCTTTCTCATCTCAGGAACAATATACTTGCACACAGAAGTAAAATCTCTGTATATCAATCATATGGCCTTTAGAGTTTCATTCTTATTGTTTTGATCTGAGATAAAGTGTATACACTAAGATGGAGGTTTATCAAAGCATACAAACATCCTACCCTTGAAATCATACTTTCCTGACTATTTTACATTCAGAGTCAGGAAAAGGAATTAATAAGGAAATAAAACCAGATGTTAAAATAATGTTCCCCAAAAACTGTGAAATGCTTATAAAAATACATAGCCCCAAAATATGTCTTATTTGGTTCTATGTGAATTTAGCAGGAATACAGCTGGGAGGATTCTGTAAAAAAATAAAATAAAAAGGAAAAAAAGAGAAGTATTTTCAATGCTTTAAGAATAAACCACACACGCATTTGCTTTGATGTTGTTTGTAGCCCCTTCATTGTCTGGGAAAATGCAGTTTAATTTATTTTCAAGTTCATGAAAAAATGTTCAAGGTATGCAAAGGACTTCTGGAGAATTGTGTAAATATGCCTTCATAAAAAACTCTGTGCCAGAAGTGTTTTTGGGGCCATCTTGAAATCTCTTCAACCTTCTCAACTCCTTCTTGTGAAGGTGTAAATAATGTAAGGCAAGTAATAAAAGCAATCCCCAAGTCAAGCCTAGAATTTAGACAGCCTTGTGTAGCAAACTAGCAAATAAGCATTAAATGGAGGAATCTTTGAACAGCCTCAGCAATTCACAGGTACTTGTTGAGTGTGATCAGTGTTTCTAGAAACAAACCTGAATAGATTACCAAGAGGAGAAATGTCACTCCAGATCCCAGGAGCAATCTCAGCATCTTGGAGTTCTGTGGATGCCTGTCTGATCATGCTGGAAATATTTACCATACTTTTAGGACACTCATACTCTTCCATCAAGGACAGTTGATACCAAGACAACCTTTTTTTGACTGGAAAACTTGATGGCAACCCCTAAATACTCTTTTTCATGTTCACATTTATGCCACAAGGTCTCCATACAAAGCTCTTTATGTGTTCATGTACAGGAAAAAGGCTAAAGAGACCTGTGCCAGGAGCTGGACTTCTGGCCATCCATCCTGTTTCATGGTTTTCCTGCTCCCCTGGTAGGCCAGCCTGAAAAAAGAGAGATGAACTTTCCCCAGGCTCATAGCGCAAGCTGGGAAATAAAACAATTGAAGGCTGGGTATAGTGGAAAGTCAGGGACATGGAAAATATCTCCTTGGGCATCCAAGCAGGACCCTGGATGTGCTGTCACTGACACAGAGCCTACTTCTGATGAGGCCAAAAGCCCAAACCACACACTAGTGGTGCCTTTGCTGTCTGAGTTCAGCAGGAAAGAGGCCAAGGGCTCAGGGCCAGCCCTTGAGTTCCATGACACCTGAAGCCACATCTGCAACACCTCATCCAGCCTCGGCCCCAAGATAAAAACTCTGAAGGACAAACAGCATCCAAAGAGTGTCTCAGGTCACAGCCCTTCTCAGAAGTCCACTCTTCACAGAAGCTGGGCATGGCCTGAGCAGAACCTGAGCCCAACAACAGCACACCCTGTCCCTCCAACCTATGACTAAGAGCACAAATCAAAGCCTTTAAATTATGGATCTGGAGGGTGGTGGCTGCTGTTCCTGTCTAAGGGATCCAGAATCAGTCCCCAGCACAAAACCTTCAGTGGTGTGGATCACTCAGGTTCTACGGGACTTACACTCTCAGTAGTGTGAGTAACCCAAGTATCTCTTACCTCAAAGCCTTGTCTAAGGCAAGGTATTTATTTATTATTCTGTTGCTTTTTTTCTTTCTTCTTTATTAGTAATATCTCTCATAAGATCATGTGTTACTGGAAGTAAACAGTGGAAAAATCACTTCTGTGCTAAGCAACTTTCCAAATCCTAGGAAGAAGCTTTTCGACATACAGCCAGACTTGGCTGAAAAACTAAGGAAAAGGTGTAATTTATAGCTCTTCTGTAATAAATGTATGCAACAAGCCTAGACACAACCACCAATGGTATTTTCAAAACCATCCTCATTATAGAGATTATAGAAAAATGCAGGTTTCTCTTCAGTGATTTGGGTTTTTTTTTCTTTTTCTGCCTCACACATTGCCTTTTTGATGGCTTTTCCTGCTTTAGGGGGAATTCTTCCAAATCTCTCAGATTAATCCTTATAGTAGTCAGTAGCTACAGACATTGGATCTGATAATTTTCTTCTTGTGCCATTGTTTTTAAGCAGAAGTTGGATGATGAAACCTTTTATTATTACTTCTCCTTGAGGAAAAATGTTTTTAATCTATTGCCACATGAAGCTTGGACTCCTAGAGGGGTTAGGCAAGAGAAGGGAAGACCATATGAAATAGGAATCTGAAAATCATTGCTGATTTCAGTTTCTTCTCAAGGAAACACAAGTGGTATAAATTTCAGACAATCATGTGCATCATTTTGCTCTTGGAGCCAATTTAATAAACTTTCTTTCATTAGCAATATTTATTGCTACTCTAAACATCGATTTCTTGCCAACTCCTATCACTGCAGGCCGGTTACACATGTTACAAACTTGCTGCCATGTGGAAGAGGAAATTGCTGTACATGCTACCTTCTTTGGGAACACAATTGGTAGGGGATATTGGCCTGGGTCAAAAGCCTTTGCTCAGTTTTGGAAGCAGGAAGTGCTAAGGACAAATTTGACACATGTTGACAGTAACAATTTATGTTTCAGGATTACTTGAGCAAAATTTTCTGATCACTCAAGTGTTTCAAGAGTGTCTCCACTAAGAAATGCAGGAATACATCAGTTAATAATATCTAAACAAACATTCATCAGAAATGTCACTGGTGCAAGTCAAATCTTCGTGCCGATGTGCTATTGACAACCAAGCCTGCACAACCAAAAAGCTTAGCGTAGTCTGCTGGTGAAATCAGATTCAAAGACTCTTACCCTAAAAAATTAATCTTGTTATCCATAGAATCATTTGGGTTGGAAGGCACATTTAAATGTCATCTAGTCCAAACCCCTGCAATGAGCAGGGATTTTCAACTAGATCCTGTTGTTCAGAGCTTCATCCAACCTGTCCGGGAATGTTTGGGCATCTACCACCTGTCTGGGCAACCAATGCCAATGTTTCACCATCCCCATTGTAAAAAATTTCCTTCTTACAGCTAATCCAGTTTGTTGGCATGGACTAGAGTTACTGATATTTTGCAGAAACAAATTCCAGTCTACAAAGACAGAGTCACTTTTCTCAAATGGGAAAATAGAGGAGGTTAAAAAGTAACCAGTAAATCTTGCTGTTTCTATGAACCTACCTAGATTTAAGTGAGGGCAGGGGTAGGAGAGTGAGGAAGTCTCTCTAAGGGTTCAAGATTGTTAGAGCAGGAAATAAGAACAAAAAAGGAAGCAGCTTGGAAATGGGCATCCCAAAATTTTAGTGGGGTAGTTATCATCAAAAACTCCTTTACCTGTGGCACATCATGCTGCAAAACACATCCTGAGACTGCTCCAAACACTGTCCCTCAGAGAAGGGCTGCCTAAACAGGGTTAATCTGCTTCCTAACAAAGTGCAAAGAGAATGTGTGGTTTGCCATGTAGGGAGTGGGCCAGACTCCAGGTTTTGCCAGAAGTCAGTAAGAGTGGATATATGGATAAAAAAAGTAAGGATTGCCTGTGATTAGGGTGCAGCCCTGTGAATGGTAGACCTGGAGGCAAGAGTCCTAGCTAAGGATGTCATCCATGCCCAAAGTAGGAGCATCCTGGCAGGACAAACCTGGATGTAGTAACTACTCACATTTGGACACATAATCTGCCTGCTTCTGTGTGAAACCCTATCACATCTGCATGGAGAAACTCAAAGGCTGCAGTAAACTCCGTCTGCAGCTCCTCCTTCAGCTGCTTCAGTCCAGATTGCCACTGATGCCTGAGGGAGGTTACCTGAGTAAATCAGTGTGAAAACTAAGAAAGAAGTTCTGAAACAGCAGCCAGATTTCTCTCTTTTCCTTAAAATGATATCTCTTCTTACATTCCAGTAACCCTGCCTTTTTAAGCAACTCAGGAGAAAAATTTTTTTTTTTTTCCTCTGGCCTTCCCTTCCCTTTGCCCCCAACCCAAAATTAGAGAAATAATTGCCTAGTGCAGCGTGATGCCCTTGACAACAATCCCAGCTGACAGGTTCAGTGCTTCCTGCCAGCGTGGGTGGTCTGAGCAGTGGAGCTGACAGCTGAGAGCAGGGACCCAGGGCAGCAGCCGGGGCTGGGGAGGTGCAGCTTGGCTTTCATCTGCTGCACATTTGTCTGCAAATCCCACAGGCAGGGCACAGTTTGGCACACTGCAAGGCTTCTCCACTTGGGAAGCTCGTCCTCCTGTTGTAAACAAATGTTTAGGTCAATAATTGATCTGTTAATTCTCCCTGAATCACCCTGGGGTGGCTGCAGGCTGAGGCGCTTGCCGTGGTTTATGATCCCAGCACAAGTGACTGATCTAAATTACAGCCTTAGTGTCCAGTCATTTATAACATCTGTAGCTTAAACCCTGATACTACAGGTCAGAACCATGGAATAGAATCATAGAATACCCCAAGTTGGAAGGGAACCATCAAAGTCCGACTCCTGGCCCCGCACAGGACAGCCCAAGTATCCCACCAGGCTCCTGAGAGCTTTGTCCAAACTCTGGCTTGGGGCTGGGGCCCCTTCCCTGGAACAGAAACTCCCAAACCTCAATGGACTGTGGTGGTACTTCTGTGTTTCTTTTTCTTTAAAAAATCCAAACACATCAACCTCCTCATTTCAGTGGCCATGATTTGACTCATCTTGGCAATTTCTAGAACTTGCTCCCCAAATTAAAAAAACCCAGACAGCTCCCTAAGGGACAGCATAACATACGGCTAAATGTGGGGGCTCCAAGGGGTACTCTCAACTCAAAACACAGGTAAGGAAAACCCCACTGTAGCTTTTCTTCATTGAAGGACAGACCACTGGCCTGCTTCCTTTCTCAGTAGGTGGCCTTAAATGAACTCTTAAAACAAATCTGACATTTTGGAAATTATGTTCAAACTTGCAGCATTTGAGCATCATTTTTCCCACAGCAGAATCAAGGCCACTGACAGCAAACCCAAGCAATGCTGACAATCACACCAGTAAATATTTGTTACTGGTGACTAAAGGCCCTTGCCTTTAGGCCTAGCTAACCAAGAAATTTGGGTTGTTAAAACACAGATATTTCTGAGTTATTCCTGATCATAGATTTTTTTACAGGGTAAAAAATGTCTATTTCTTTTTCTCCATTCTCCAATTTCAAAAATTGCTGAGAGGCTTGCTTAAAATTTACAGGAAGAAAAATCATCTCAGGCTGAAGTAATTCATGGAAAAAAAAACAAGTCCTAAAAGATAATTTTTCAACAAAGTATCATCATGTGCAGAAGGGGATAAGGTAATAGAAGTAGCAACATAGACAAAATCCTAAGGTGAGCTGGAACAATCGAGAGGGAGATAATGGGAGGTGAGGGATTCTTGATGGCACTATAGAGGGCAAGGTTGGGATCCTAAACATATTAATAAGACATCCCCAAATCTTCCATCATGCAAAATACTTTGTATGCACTTACAAATTTATAGATTTATATAATTCCACCATTCTATAAATTTTTGTGTATTCATTTTTAAATGAGATTATAAATTATATCCACAAAGCAAGATTTTTTCTGTATATCAAGATAAACCATATATAGTATTTAATTTTTTTTGTCATAAAATGTGTTCCTGTTTAGATATTTTGAGAATAGTGACTTGTTAAAACAGGAGTTGCCACATTCAATACTTAACATATGTCTGGTTTTAGATACCATGTCCATTGTGCTTCTCCCTGAATTCTTGTGTGTCCTAAAGCTTGGGTTTTCCTGGATTATTTCTCTCCTTTCTACTCCCCCACCAACAGCATTCCTGCTTTCTCCTTCCCTGCCCCTCCAGGGTCTACTCATGAGGCAGCTACAGGGCTGTGCTCTCCAGTAGAAGAAATCCAAGGACACACAGCAGTGAATCCCCTGGAGAGCCATTAAGATGGTTAAGGGACCAAAGGACCCAACAAAGAAGCTGAGAGCGTTGGGATTTCTGTACCACAGGAAAAGGAGGCTCAGGGGATCTTACCCTTGTGGCAGGATAGAGAAGACAGAGCTGAAACCTTCTCAAGGGCACCCAGTGAAAGGACAAGAGGCACAGGGCACCAATGGAAATGTAGGGAGTGCAACTTCAACATTAAAAATCCTTGGTGTAAGGGTGATCAGATACTGGAAAACTTGTTGAGTCTCTATTCCTGGAAATACTCAAAACCCAACAGGACAAGTCTCTGAGCAACATCCTCTAGCTGACCCTCCTTTGAGCAGGAGGCTGGACCAGATGGTCTCCAGAGATCCATCCTATCCACAGCTATTGATTCTGCAGCCAAATGGTTTCTATGCACTTTTCTCAGCTGGGAACCCTGGAATCTGACAGCTGAAGTATTAACAGGTATTAACAGGGATTCATCATTATTTCTGTGTTGGCACTCTGGTAGTCTCATAGCCCTGCTGACACACATGGAATTTCTGCAAACTACAAGTGCTGGGGTGTTTTTCCCCCTTTCTCGTGACCACTTCTGACATGCAGTCCTATGTAAAGCCATGACCATAGCAGAAAGGGAAATTCCAAAAACTTACTCATTTCCATGTATTCTGGAGTCAGCCCAGTGAAAGGTTCCAAGATGTAGTCAAGATCCCATTGCTGAGGGTCCTTTGATTGGTTGGTGTCCATTTCCTTTACCTCAGTTCTTTCATCCTTCAGCTTCCTGATGAGCTTCTTGAGCTTCCTGAGGGATGAAAGTTCAGGTTGAATCAAACCTGTTTTTTTTTCCTCTAAAAGATTTGTCCCAAGTCTTTGCACAGAAACACAAAATTAATCTTGTTTTACTTTGGTGCATCACAGGGCGAGTTTACACCACCCTGGGAAGTTCTGGTGCTCTTTATTGGCAGGTACAGGATAATGGAGTTGAATCCAGTACTTTATAATATTTTTTTTCTCTAGATGAATATTCCAAGGGAATCTTCCTGAAGATCCTTGGACCTAAATAATATTAGTAATTAGTACTCTCAAGAACAACACAGTGAGCACCTTTCCTTTAACAAAATACAGAATGTAATTATTTCATTCTGCATTTATACTACAGGCACACTTTTATTTCACTATAAAAATTGGGAACTTCCAGTATAATTTTAGGGTAATTCAAATTCCAGAATTTTAGGGTAAAAAATGACCAGACATTCATGGGTCACCCAGAGAAGCTGTGGCTGCCCCATCCCTGGAAGTGTGCAGTGCAACACTGGATGGGGCTCTGAGCAATCTGGGATAAGGGAAGGAGTCCCTGCCCATGGCAGGGAGTTGGAACTGGATGAGCTTCAAGGTCCCTTCCAACCCAGACCATGTTGTCATTATGGGATATTTCCAAACAAAGAAGGTGCAAGAATTTACTGACAGTAGAAACAGCAGTATCAAACACTGTCTCACTGAGATGGGGATACAAATTTAATGACACTGACAAATAAATTAGAGTAAAATGAATCATTTCTAAATGAAGAGTAAAGTTTTCCCAATGCCCTCCCAATTGTATTTTAAATACATATGCATCATCAAGTTCATGCTATTACACACACTGAGAAATTCCCATGGAAAACCACAGTAGAATCAGGTATTTCTTCAAAATCAAGGCAGCAAAATACAGTTGAATTAGCATAAAATAGCAGATTTATACTTATTGCATGTCTTTCTTTTGCAGATGATTTTTATCTTCCACAGAAACATACGGCACTATTTTACAGTTCTTCACATTCGTGCCATGAGTGGAAATCCAGACTAATTCCAGTGATGTTTTGCCAGTAGTGTGAGCAGGGCTCTCATACAAACTCTTCCCCCACAGCTTGTGATAAACCCTTTGAACTGTAGGTGTGTGGCCTGGATGCAGGAATATTTGGGGGGAAGGGGTTTTCCTTTGGACCTCCAGGGAAGCAGAACCACTTTCCTGGACCCTGACTTCAGTAGCAGGACAAGGCTGAGGAACAAAATCTGGCAAACACAATAAAGGCTTTGCTGTGTGGGTTTATTGCTTCATTCCCAGATTTACACTGAGCCATGGGATCACTGTGTTCCCACAGTGACTGAGGAATTTCTGCACCTATCAGTGTTTACAGGACCCATTCCATTTCATCATCAGTATGGAGGAAGTGGGGATTGGAAGATGCTCTTTAAAGAGGTCTAGATTGCATCAAGCCCTCTCAGATCCTGGATCATAAAGTTTCAAAAATCAACAGAACAACTCCAGCTTTTGTTTGAGGTAGAAGAGAGATGTAGCTCACAAATCTGATGGTAACATTGTCATCAGTACTTTGGAATTACTGGTACTCAGGAGACTCAGTTTTAATGAAAGGGTGGGGTAAATATAAAATGCTTCACGAGACAGAATTAGATGAATCCTTACAAAGACATTTACCTCCTACATGATGCAAACTCAGCTATTTCAAGACACTAAAATTCCCTTTCTCCCCCTCTGCCTTTATGGCAGCCAAGGGGACTTGTCTGTGACAGAGCTGATGTAGCATTCAGAGGGTAGGAGGCTGGGGCAGGATTTAAAACAATCACAGAATTCCCAGGATGCTCTTCCAACATATCCCAGTTAATTTCCTAATGTGAGGGACTCTCAGAGGATGGTGAGCAATAAGTTCAAGACAGTGTTGATTTCTGTTCCAATGACATGATTGGAGCTATAATTGTCCCTCGCACTTCTGTGGGCAGATGAGAGTGAAAATCATCTCATTGTCAGGGCACAGCAGAGAGATAAAATTTGGGTGTGTTTAGATGTGAAATCTGGGCACATGTGATCTAATCCTTCAGCTACAGCACTACAGAATCCAGTTCTGATGTTTAATGCACACACACATCTCCCACAATAACCAAATAACAGTGACTAAATAACCAAATAACAGTGACTAAAAACAATTGTTGTTTTTAATGTTTATTTGGGAATACACCAAATCCAGGGCTCAGTTCCTCAGAATAATTCTTAATTTTTCATCTGGTTATCTCTAAGCCAGGCATGAGGAACAGCACCTTTAACCATTTGGAGTTCAGCTTTGAAGAGTGTCTGTATGCTTCTTTTTATGTATTTTTTTGAAAGATCAACTGACTGAAAGCAAGCCAAACTAATTATTTCAAATTTTCCACAGAAAAAACCCCAAAGTATCTTTGTGTCATATCCAAGCATGTGAAGTTTGAGACCAAGCAGAAATGTGTCAGAAAGTTAAAGCAATAGAGAAGAGGGATTTGCAGGGTGTTATTCTCCAACCACACAGCAATAGGGCAATGAAAATGAGTTTTGCAGAACCTTTTATTTGTACTTATGATTGTAATGCTAAAACTGAGTATACTTTTTAAATGCCTTTGTCTGAAGCCTGTTTCATAATTACCCAGATCACCTTTTTCAAAGAAGATTGACAGAAAAAGAGTTCTTTTAGCTTCTGATTTGTTCCTGCCAGGCAGCCCCCCCACAGTGAGGAAGAGGAGGGTTTGCCCATTCAGGATGAGTGTCCCAGAAGCTTTGTGCTGAAGAGGCTCATGCAGCAAAGTTTCATGGCTCCACACAGATCTGGGCAAAGAGGGAAAACCATAGAGCTGTAGAACAGCCATTATTTCTGGTCCTTTTGCCAGGGAATGTCAAAAAGCAAGGTGCAACCTTAAGGAAACTGAACAGCATGAGAAGAATGAATGCAGGATGAGAGGGAAAGAAAATTCGAAGGTTTTTGTCAGGCTGTGTCTACAGCAGTTAAAAATGACACTGCAGCTTCTCACAGGGGATTGGCACCAAATTACTATGCTAGGTAAGAGGTGGGAACGTGGTTGAATTATGCTGATTGTAATTCCCAGTATAACCAATAAGCACTGCATTATGCTCATTAACAAGCATCTGAAGTGAGCATAAAATCACTACAGCCCCACCAGTCAATCACCCTCAAGCTTTTGAGAAAAAACATGATGAAAAGAGAGAAATCAAGCTCCAAGTGATCCTGGCTGGGCTGTAAGCACCTGGTGATTAGATGAAGGCTCCTTTTCAAAAATCAGAGAGACGATTCAACAGTTCCTCTATTGAAACAGTAAGATGGAGCAGCTGGATTTGAGGGATCTAGGAGAAAGAATGATGATGACTTGGGAAAAATGAGAAATTTGTGGAGTGAGACAGAGTGGAATGGATAGAGGCTGAAGAGGTGGGGCATCTGGAGGGCAGGTTGAGAGAGGACAGATGCAGGAAAATGGCTTTGTTGGCACAAGTGTCTGTGCCTTCAGTACAATCGGGATTGTTCTGCCTGGAAAAAAGAAAGCTCCAAGGGGACCTAACTGAGCCTTCCAATGCCTGAAGGGAACCTATGGGAAAGATGGAGAGAGACTATTGACAAGGGATGGAGTGCAGGAAAAGAGGGAATGGATTCACACTGACAGAGAGGAGGTTCACATGGGATATTGGGAGGAAATTCCTTTCTGTGAGGGTGGTGAGTCCCTGGCACAGGGTGCCCAGAGCAGCTGTGGCTGCTCCATCCCTGGAAGTGTTCCAGGCCAGGTTGGATGGGGCTCTGAGCAAATTGGGGTAGTGGAAGGTGTCCCTGCCCATGGCAGGAGCCTGAAACTGGGAGGTCTTTAGGGTTCCTTTCAGACCAAACCATTCTGGGATTCCACGATTCCATCAATACTTGCTAGAACAGAGATGCATGTGGAGGCTTTACATGAAAAGACAGTAAGCCCCTAGAATCCAGCTGCCAGGAACAAAGGATTATTATAACAGGTGGGTTTTTTAAGGCACTCCTTCCAGATGATGCTTTTTGATCTGTAGGATAATGGAAGAAGGTGCAAGGAGAAACCTAAACAGAAAAGATTCTTAGGTTGAGTATCTGGAGCACTTGTATCTGGAGAAAAAGAAGAGCAGTGACCCAGACTCTTGTGTCCTTATTTGTGATTTTCTTTCCTGCTTTTGGGAAGGAACACTGAAGATCCAGGCTTTCCTTCAGTCATATTCCTCCAGTCTGTTCACATAAAGAAACACTTTCTCACATTCACAGGCACAGGAAGGAGGCAGGGGTAGAACAAAAGTATCTAAATTTCTTGTTCTCCCACAAATTTTTGGTACAGCTATGATTCCTTGGCACACTCAGATATCCTGGATTCTACAGGAGTTTCAGTTGTGTTTGAGGTTTACTGGTTTCTCAATCAGAGGAAAACAATAACAATAAAAAAAACAGGAAAAGGAAAAAAAAAAACCCAAAAAACACCACCACTTAAACCTTTAATTAAGAATAATTTAGTAAAGGGGAAAAACAATATAAGAGATAATAGCTATGAAGGAGTGTCTGTAAATGGATTTTATTAACTCTTGGTATTCTCACCCAGCATATTTACATATATTTTGAAGGAAGTGATGGAAATTGATGCTGAATTAAAGGGCTACAACCATGGCCTCACTAAATTCAATAGTTTTGCTGTTCACTTCAGTAGGGCCAGGATTTCACCCTAAGGGTTTAGCACCAAGGTCAAAGACAGAGAGTAATAAAATAACCACATGGATTTTTTTTTTTCAATAAGTTCAGAAAAACCAGAACTGAATAAAAAGGGTCTTAAAAGAACTCTGGGTTAAGGCTTTCAAGCCCTGCAGCCTTTTGGGGTCAATTCCTGTGGCAACAGTAAAAGAATGATGGTATGTGACACATCTGAGTGAACTGGGGCATATTTACATCTGTTAAACTTGTGAATTCCAGCCCCACAGATCACACATTTCAGTTCAAGAGGGCTTAGTTTTCCATAATTCAGATCTTGTTGCATTTACCTAGCTGGTTTGCTATTGCTAGATGCAGAAATTTAAAAAGAAATCACACAAGGTTTAGGAGACCAGAGATTACATCTATCATAGCTGTGGCAGCAGTTTCTACAGAGACATTGAAGGGAAAAGCAAGGATGTGTCCCCAGTGACCCCAAAAAATGCAGGGCTGCCATCCCAAGTTTCCCCCCTCACCCAGTACAGACCATGAATAAAGCAGAATAAAGACATGGAGAGATGCTTTCCAATTCTTTCCAGTTTGGGGTTCTAGGAACATAAAGGATGACTGTTGCTTTCAAACTTACCCAATCGTCTATTTAGCAGTATTTTTGTGGGGAGAAAGAGAAGACAATGGAATTTATTATTTCTGCAAACCAACCAAAACACCTTGAGTTTTCTGGTCAATGAAATCAAAAGGTTTCCTGAACAAAAACCCCTTGGAATTCTGAGATTTCAGTGAGGAAGAAAACTTCTTTGATGAGTGCCATCAGATAACTCAGCAGAGAGGGGCTTCCATGTTACAGAGGTGCAGGGGACAGCACCAGATTCTGAGGAGCAGATCACCATTTATGATATCCCCTGCTGCCTCTCCACGTGGAGAAGGCTGGTGGCAGCACCTGGACTCTGCCCAGAGTGAAAATGCAGGGAGCCAGTGGAAGGATCTGTGTTATTCACCCCAACTCTCAGTCTTCCCAAAGAGGCACAAGGCAAGGGGGCATGAAACATTCAGCTGCTGGTACCCTGAAGGAGCCAGCCCAAACCAGTGCAGTGGTCCATTAAGGAACAGAAGGCTAACTGTGATTTAATTAACTCCTCAGTGATTCTTCTGGTGCAAGCAGGTCCAGGGAGAAGGGCTGAGCCCTACAGATACACACACAATTGTCTAGGGAATGCAGACAAGCAAAGGAAAAGCAGATATGTTTATTCCAGGGTGACAAGATAGCACTGTGACTGAAATGAGGTATTTATCTAGGAAGGGGAGGATAAAAGTATGTTTGTTTTTAAACAGTTTTGAAAATTGAGGCCACCGCAGTTTGTTGGCTGAAGGGTGGGGGAGCAGATCTGAGGCAGAAAAACGGGATGAAATTATTGCATTCTTGCACCAAAGGGAGGGAAATGAAAAATAATTGGACATTACTTTGTGTTTGGACTGGATCAGCCCATGCTTTCATGAGTCAAAAATAATAAATACAGTATTTGTAACATCATAAAATCCCCATTAAAAAAGTCCAGTAGCAGTAAGTTTTTGGAAGATGAGAAACAAATTACAGCAGGTTTACACTGAGAAAGCTTTAAGTCTTCAACATGTCAGATATTTTTGGAATGATTTACCACCCTTTTCTCAAAATAAAATGTAAACTCAATGAGATGCAGACAGAAAACAGGCCTCCCTATTGAACTTTGACACAAGAATAATGAAACCATCCATAATCTACATCTGATTTGTTTGGGAATAATTTCTCTATTTAAATTCCTTGTAAGGGAAAAAAAAATGTTTCTGGCTGAGAAAAGGGAGGAAAAGGTCTCATTTGAAATATATTTCATATCTTTTAAGAACCATTCCTCTTAATTTCTAGTTACCATCTTCCCAGCCTTATGGATGTGACCTGAAAGCTGCTGACACCAGAGCTGGAAGATCCTGCCTCATTTCAGTGGAGCTGAGATGTCTAAAGCAGACTCTTCATCTCCAACATTTCACAGGCCACTGCCACCACGAAGCAAACCTCCCAAGAGGCAGGAGCAGGACTTTCTCAGTGGATTCCCAGTGCCTGAAATCCCCTTGGCACTGGTGAGAGACTGGGGGAGTTTTCCTGCTGTATCTGGAGCAGGGGACTGAGCACTGAAGCAGCCTGTGGCAGAAAGGCACTGAGCTCTCAGTGCCTCTGCTTGCTTGCATCATCACAGAACGACATAAAGGCACCTTGGAAATGTGTGGATTTCATCCCTAAACCCATAAAATAGCCATAGATCAAGTAATAGATTTTAATATCTTTTTATGGGCTGTTGCTTTCTCCCATGCTATCTCCCCTCCACTTTGTGCTAATTTGTATTCAATGCCACTGCCCTGAGAGCTTCTCTGAAACTTCCCAGGAGATCTATCATACCTTGCCTGTTTTTCCTGGTTTCTAAAATTAATTTAAATCAATTATTTCATATATTCCATCACTTTCTTTAAGCCATTTAGTGAAGATATAGCCAATTATTCAACATAAAATACAACCAGATCATTTCACCACAACCAAAAATGTGATTTATCATCACATTCAATTAGAACACCCTGAAGACAGTGGCAAAAGTCCCATTTAGCTGAAAAGGATCCAGGCTTTGATTTACTGTGCCCTAGGAATAACGCAGAATGGAAAAGGTCGGGATACGTACGGGATTCCAATTTCAAAGAGGTTGTTTTGAATCAGTTGCTTTCCAAGCATGATGATGCTCAGCTGAATGCAGAGTTCCATCAGACACCCTCCTGGAGCACACTGCAATTAAACAAAACCAGAGAGTGTGAAGGGATTAAGAGAATTAATTTAAAAATACACACTTGGGAGAGCTCCATGTGCCCACTGTCCCTGCCACCAATTCGTGTGGGATCATGGAGGGCACAAATCACTGCAAATCTGTGCTTGACAAGGTATCTCATCTCTACTCATAAACCTGCATACTGGGAAATATGCAGAGCTCTGAAACAACTCACTGTGCCCTGGGGCTCCTATATTTCCTTTAAAAATATTTACTGTATAATCAATGTAGTAAACATAATGCAGGATCACCAATACTCTTCCAACACAGTATCTCACAGAGGGGGAAGGAAAACCTTCAATCTTGCAGAGAATTTTATGTCAGCTCTATTGTCAAATCTTGAGTACATGTCTCAGCTTTCAAGGGAATACCCACAGCAATCCTCTTCATGAGGGAATTTTTTTTAAAAAAAGATATTTATAGGTTTAGCACAAAATGGCTCCAGGTTTTCAAGCTATTAAAATTGCCAAGCTTCCAGCAATCTGCAGAATGGGAAGCCAGATTCACACTTCCCAAGGGCTTCAACCCAGTCATGGAATGTTTGTGCCTTAGTGCCCAGTTGTAGCACAGAAATGGTGAAGCTTTACCTAAGAAAGACCATGAAATACTCAAAACTGCAGAAAGAAAGAATATAAAGTTGCCTTAGATGGAAACCCTGGGTTTTGCCTATTTAAGTTGAAGATTTAACCTCTTGTTTTAACATGTGTTTTCTATTTTCCCCCTGTTGTCTGTAGTCCACTGAACAATGTACATGTATTTCTTTGTGTAAAGGATTTTATTTGTAATTTGGATTTCAGATGTACTTACCTCTTCCATCCTATAGCCTTCAAACACATACACATAACGACCAGGACGGCCAACAAACCTGAAAGCAATAATAATAGAAAAACTAGTATAAAACCAGAAAAATAAGCTAAATTTGACACCATGATTTAATATAAAAACACAAAAATAAATTAACTTTGAAGTCAAGATTATCCATTTGTATTAGACAAAGTATTTCAGAAGTAGGTTCTTTAACATGAATTTTAGCATGCACCTATTAAGCTTCGATTATTTCAAAGCAATAGGCCTCTACAAGTGGTTTTCTACTTCATCTGGATAAAAAAAATTAATAAAATATTTTTAAGTGCTAAAACAATACAATAATAAACCTCCTCACTTGATTAGAGATGGCAAATAAACCTGGGGATACATATCCTATCCACATTCTCTTACATGTGAATAATGCCCTGAATGTAATTATTTACACATTTATACACAACCAAGACTCTTCTGGCTACCCTTGGAGAAACAATGATATTGACTTTATTTTAACCATACAACACAAAAATATGGTCAAAAAAAGAGAATTCGGTGACTTTTTTCATCGGTGTCTTACAATCTTTGCAACAGCTGGCAAAATGCATCATTAATCTTCAAATGAAAGGTGCTGGATAGGATTAGATAAGAGATTAAGAAACTTTACAGCCCCCAAAAGGAAGAGCAAAATGGTAGGAAACAGAATCCAGAGGATTTTTTAAACATCTTTTCGCCAAAATTTTAGCAAAGAATCATTTTACGCTTCCCATTCAAAAGTATGTGGATGACTGGATCCCAAAAGACAGGGATTCTGAGCCCATAGGAAGTCACACTTATTTAGCAGGACAGCTGAATTAGCTTTTTTGGTCAATCACTTCATTTGCCAGTTGACTGTAACTATTTCTTAATTTGATATGGGAGGATAATGCAAAATAATGAGAAAGTAATAGAAAAAAGAGTTCCTTAATTTTAAATGAAACAGGAAGACCTTTCTTTGCTGAATGATGTTTCAAGGAAAATTTGCTAAACTGTGGAAAGTTAAGGCCTGTAAGCACCATCATTCATTATAAAAACAACACCTTTTTCTAAAACTAAAATGAATTATTAACTTTAGATAACCCTGTCAAGGGTATTTTTTCGGAGCTAGCAAAGATGACCAGTCCCAGGCCTTTGTGCCTATTTTTAAACACAGATCCACTAATATAGACACATAAATAAAAATGTATATACAGAAATATATATATGTAAAGGATATTTATCCTACCTTCCTTTAAAAAAGGCAACATAAAAAATTGATGCATAAGAATTCACAAACTTCAGTAGGAACGCCTTCAAAATCAGTCTTTCCTCAAAAGTTTTCTCTGTTTTTGGTATTTCTGGGGAAAAAAATACCAAACCAGAGAACTGAATCAGTAAGTATATAAAAATCCCTGAATTGCCAAACATGCACAAAAAAAACCAAACCAAACTTCAAACTGTGGGCTTATATTACTTTTTCTTTTGTACCTCTAATTTGTACCAAATCCACTAGGTCTGTCATTGAGTCCGGATTTCCAGAGATAATTGCACAAAGCAAAAGCAGCATAAACTACTTTGCTGTATATATGGATATTAACATACACAAGTATATCAGTTATACAGTTACACGGCTAAAATAATAAAATATTCATATTATCTATTGAGGAATGCTGAAAGGGATGTACAAAGACTTTCAACTAGAAAAAAAAAAAAAAACACTTTAAAAGCATCCTTAACTTGCAGCTCACAAGCCTTCATTTCTGTGGGGAGATTGTTGATATGCTTGATGCTAAATGCATTTTTGAATAAGGTATTAAGTGAATTAAGTGCAAAATAAAGGCATATTTTTGTTAACAATTCACTATATATGTTCTGTATTTCAAGGTTTCTTGGTTTAAATATTTTCAGTATTCATTATTCTGTTCCCAGATTTATTTTCAATTTCTGTGGAGATTTTCTGGCGGCAGCAAACACAGGTATAAGACAGAGGTTTTTCAAACTGACGGTAGGATCCTTTTTATAAAGATTTTATATGGGTGAAAGCCCTGCATTTCTCTGCTCATCCTCAGCTGTATCTGATGTGGGAGAAGATAATTCTATGATTAAATTTATTGTTCTTGGCTGAACTTCTGTGGCACAAAAGAAGTGTGGAATAATAAGGAGATTCAGAGCTCTGACTTATGGACTTCATTAAAAATACTGCTGTACTTGTAAAGTTTTGTTTTGGGCACAGTTTGAATGTTGTGTTTGCTTTGCTGTTGTTTTGGGGTTTTTTTCCCTTAAAAAGCAGCATGATTATTTTAGCACTAAAGGAATAGAAAATCCTAATGAGTTCTCACTGACTGGCTTTCTTAGTGATACTTTCAACCACATTTTCATAAAAGATCAGTGCACAACCTGATGACCTCTAATACATAACCCACCTCTACGTATAAAAAAACTTAATTAAAAGTTCAAACAATTTGTTCAAACAAATTTCCCCTACACTGAATAGATGCACGAGACAAAAACTCGGGGCAGCAGGAATATCAAGTAACAGCAATGCAGCTTTTCATTTGAGGGAAAAAATCCTAAAGTCTGCCTTACAGAGAACCCCCCCAGGGATGAGCTCAGCCTCTGGATGAACATTTGCACACCATATATGGTCCCAGAGGCTCCCTCAGACATCCTATACCATCGCTGTAGAGGCATGTGTAGAATTTGTCCTCCAGCTCCTCGGGTGTGCTGAACGAGAAACGTGTTCAGCCAGAAGAGGTACGTAAGTAACAGAGAAAACTCCCTCATCCCAAAAAATTTAAACACTCACTGGATGTTGTCATGCCAAAATTGGGCAGCTGTAACTTTACAGGTGGAGGATGAGTTGAGCTGAGGCTGGAATGCTCTCTGAAGGAGCTGCTGTCTTCACAAGGGATAAACATGAGCAGTTTTGATTTTGTCCCCATTTCACTGGTTCTTCCTTGGCCTCAGTGAATTCCTCCCTGTGAGAGTGTGGAGGCCCTGGCACAGTTGCCCAGAGAAGCTGTGGCTGCCCCATCCCTGGAAGTGTCCAAGGCCAGGTTGGATGGGGCTCTGAGCAAACTGGTCTGATAGAGTGTCCCTGCCCATGGCAGGGGGTTGGAACAAAGTGAGCTCTAAGGCCCCTTCCAACCCAAACCAGTCTGTGATTCTGAGTTACAGGTCAGCTGTAAATCTTGGTTTACACCACCTGATTACTGAAGATCATCTATTCTTCCTGGGAACAGCAGGATACCATCTGCACTTTGGCTGGTCTCATCTGTGACAGAGGGGCATCAGTGCCCCACTCCGCTGGGCCCACGGGAGTCCTGTTCCATCCTGTACACGCTCTCTGTACTGATAACAACCAAACTCCTGCTCTTTTGCTCCAGGCACTGACTGAGGAGTCATTGAGGCATATGTATGACTGTGATCCCATGATTAACACAAGTGCTATCTGTGCTGTTCTTGTGCTTACAGATGTATTTTTCACCTGAACAGAGATTCAAGTGTACTTGGGGTTGGAATAGAAACTTATGCCATCAAGAGCTACTCCTTCAGCCCAACAAGTGTGTTCTTCAGCTTGTGGATTAAGTGCCACATGAAAAGAGAATTGAGTATATTTTTCTCCTCTCAGCAAAACGAGAGTTCACAAGTTAAGCAACATTTATCAGCCTGCGTGAATTATAATTTTTTAAAACATTTTGATTACATTTGGCATCTGAGCCTAACGTTTGAGAAAGCTGCCTGAGTGAACTTTCTAACTCATGTGATTTGTAGCACTAGAGATTATTCTGACTGAATCCTTCTTAAACAAAACATCTGATGGTTGATTAGGAAAGCTGCCCTAATAAAGATAGGATTAGAATTAAATGCAAAGTGACAGGGGGACAATAATCAGCAAGGAAATTGTTGTTTCTTTCACAAGTTCAGCCTGATGCACATTTCAAAGGGAGAGATTTTCCTCCTGTACTTCCCAAAGAGAGGTCATGGCAGTGCCTAGCACTTCACAGCTCCTGTCTAGAAGCTGCTGGAGAAGTCTCATCTCCATCTTTTCTTACTCTTCCCACACAACTGTGTCATTCCTTAACATTTGTGCATATCAGGGCAGGTGCAGTGAACAGAATTGATCAGGTCACACACAGTTAGCAGACTGCCACTTATGTGAAAGCTGAAAATGTGGGTACAATTTTCAGTGAGTCTGAGCTCATTTATGCCACTAGAACGGAGTCAATTTGTGTAACCTTGTTACAATCTGCCCAAAGCCTGGCACAAAACAGAAATACACAAACAAATAAACCCACTAAAGCAGAAATGCATGAAAATTAATTCCTTTGTCTTAATTTCTTTCAAATACTTTGAGAAGTTAATCTAAACTAACAGGACCATACTTCCAAAATTCAGGATTGGACCTCTAACAATTGCAAAACTATAGTTTGTAATGTTCTTCCAAAAATAGGATGGAAAAAGATGTTTTAATTTGTGAATTTAAAAGTGTTATGAGGAATTGAGAAGAAACAGAATTCTTAAGAGTAATCTCTTGTAAAGGCACCATCAGTCAACATCCTTGGTCTAATTTATATAATAAAACAAAGCCCCAGCCTAAACCCCTATTAGTAAACATCTTTAGCCTAATGTATATAACAAATCAATACTTAAGGCCTAAACCTCTGAAGTAGTCAAAGGAATTACTTCCCTTCAAAAGAAATAAATAACCAGGCTTGAAACAATACTTTGATGTTTAAAATAAATTTTGAAAGTCCAACCACTAACTGCAATAGAAATAATTAATAAAAAGTCCTGCCCAGACAAACCCCTAAAATGGAACCAAAAAATTGTTCAAGCAGTAAGGAAATGGTTAAAACTTTCATCAGGGAAACAACATCAATGTAACTTTGTCAGAGCCCTCAACATTTTTTAAACAACCCACTGACTTTCTGCAGCTCTTAGCTGTAAAGAGGTACCTTCCCAAGCCTGAATGTTTCCATAGGCCCTGTCCAGGAGGAAATATTCCTCCTGGGCCCTCCTTGCACCCCCTCGTGTCAATACATGGATTAATGAGGAATGTGGCAAGGCACTTTTACCAATTTCTGTCAGCCATTTGGCCACAGCTCCATAAATTTCATCAAGGATGAGGACCACCACGAGGTTAATGATGACAGCGGTGGCAGTCACGGTCACTCGAACGTTGGACCGGGTTGTCTCGTCTGTGCTGAAGGACAAGGCTGCTGCCGTCGTGATTCGGTACACAATGACTCCAAACACTGCTGAAAACGTCAGCATGACCTGCAAACAAATGAACACAAGGGCTAGCTCAGCTTGGGAACAGCAGCTTTGCCTGGGAGGTTGGCTGTGTCCCAGGAATCGGCACCGCGAGGTTTCTTCTTAGTGCAAGGTGCGAATATGCAGGTGAGCGAATTAAAAGGCAAGAATTCAGAGCTCTCCAACAAACAGGGGCATAAATCAGAAATAAGGAAATGAAGGCACAACCCAAACTGGCACAACAATTCAACTGACACCAGAATCTCAGAGGGCTGAATGCTCACATGTTTCACAGCACCTCTCCTGTGACAATCTGAGAGAGTTGGGATTGTCCAGACTGGAAAAGAGAAGGCTCCAGGGAGATCTTATACCACCTTCCAGTATCTAAAGGAGGCCCATAAAAAGAGGGAAAGTGGCTTATTACACAGGCAGGTAGTGGTAGGAAAAGCAAGGATGCTTTTAAACCAAAAGAGGATATTTTTGTTAGATGTTTGGATGAAATTGTTTCCCATGGAGGCCCTGGCACAGTTGCCCAGAGCAGCTGTGGCTGCCCCATCTCTGGATGTGTCCAAGGCCAGGTTGGATGGGGCTCTGAGTGTCCTGATCCAGTGAGTGGCATCCCTGCCCAGCAGGGAGTCAGAATTAGATAACCTTTGAGGTCCCTTTCAACCCAAACCAATCGGATTCTTTTATACTGATTCCATGGATTCCTGCAGATGGGCATATCTGTCCTGATTAAAGCTACACACATCATTCATGAAGTTTGGGCATTTGGGGCTCAAAGGCAGGAATTAAGCAAGGTCTTTTACCTGGCAATAGATTCAGAGAGCTTGGACTGAAGTGCCTATATTTATGTGCAGTCAGGCATATGGGCTTTACTGGCTCAAACAGCTTCACTTGTGCACAACAGAAGTGCCAACATACAAATTAGAAAATAAAAAGTTTCCCCTGTTATTATTCCTTTAAGATTGACTTAAGCAGGGTTATTAGGCCTTCACGTTATATTTGTGTCCCAGAAATCACTTGGTATCCCTGGCATCCTTTGTGGGCTGGCTTTGACCCATGAGATGAGGAAAGTTGGCCCTGCTACTTAAGGTCAAGTTCCCACAAGAAGAATTTGAATTTCACAGGGTTGTGGTATTCTGGTTTAAAAAAATCTAAACCAATCCATAATGAAAAAAAAATCAATAAAACAATAGTAAAAAATAGCAAATTTTCATCATCACAGCACAAAAAGAGGAGAAGGTACATTTTTCCTTTCCATTTTTGCCTTTAGCAAGAATTCCAGAGTACATTCATTATTTTAGGTAAAACATCTTGAGATCCTCAGATGAAAGAGACTACCTCAATGTGAAAGATTAGACTACTGCAATTATTAAAATGGGCCCAGAGGCCCAGATTCAAACATGGGTTTAACAAAATTTAACAGCTCATTTTATCCTTAAATAGTTTAGATCCAGCAATAGTTTATTGAATTTCTGCATGCAGAGGAAGGCTGTTGGAAGAAAAAGAACTATTGCAAAAGTACCACAACAAGAATCAGAGTTAAATTATTAAAGTCTGAAGGTGAAAACTGGGAACATTTTACTTTTATATAGAACTACGAAGCATACAAAAAATTAATTATTTGGAGACACTCCTGGAGATTTCAGATGAAATTGTCAAATATGTTTTGTCAGCAAATAGTAATAAAATGTTAGACCTAGTAAAACATCTAATTTTACTTTTTAAAGAACTGTTTCATTAATTTTAAATGAAGTATAGGCAAATGATAAAAGCCTGAACCTGAAACAGTTTAAATGAAAACTTTTCAAATTGCATAAAATATTATTTCCTTTGGTTTTGTAGTTTTCAATGTGTCAAGCAAACATTTCTAGTTCTCTTATCTATTTTTCTTTTGAGTTACCTACCAAATGAACAGACAAAAAAATCACATTCCTGCTGAACTACTTTGCTGTGACAGAAGAGGTGCAGGAACACAAGGACTTTTTCCTTGCTCCCCCATTTCAATCACTACAGTAGAGAGTAAAATCCCTAATAAAGGAAGAAAACAAAACAGCACCACCTGGTATTAATTTACTTCACCTTCCACCTCCACAGACACCTTAAGCTCCTTTCTTTTTCTTAATCTGAGTCACAGATTCCTTCTTCTTAATCATCTTCCTAATACTCTCTTCCTGTTTCTTTCCCCTGTGGATTTCTTTGCAATTTTTTCACTATGGTGGTGGACAAGAAAAATCAGCAATTGGATGCCTTTTTCTGGAGCTGATGAAATCCCTGGCCTTCTACACACTCCTCTCTCCATCACAAATTCCCACTTAGGAATGATATCTTAACAGTACAGGAAGAAGACTCGAGGACATTCCTCACTTAAATAGAGAAAGAGGAAATTTCAGATCATGAAAGTTCAATAGCAAACTCTTGAACCTGACCAAAGGATTTTAGGGATCCTTGCTCTGAGGAATGTTACTGGAATTTGAGAGAGTAGCAACCTTTTCAAACCATGCAGTGCCACAGCAAGGTATGCAAAGTTACTGAAAACAAAAATGTTTTATTTGCTTAAAGAACAAAAATATTTGCTTTGCAAAAGCACCAGGGTTTCAGAAACTCTCAGTTGCTCAGCTGTTTTTAAACATCTGCTTAGACACAGATGGAAAAACACTCCTTTAGGAGTCTTCATTATCTGTACATCCAGCAAGAAGAGAAAATTGAGGAGGGCCTGTAGGACTGCACAGTGACTGTGAGCACAGCTCTCACTCCCCAGGCTGTCACTGAGGGGGAATGGTTCCTGTATCTTCACAGCATTTCTCTCATTCCTGAAAATACCTCTTCTGCCCAAATTCCTCATCAGACAGGCCACCATTTGTTCAGGTGCCCACTTTGGGGTTTGTTGTCACTGCCAACATTCCCTCTGGCCATCCTTCCCCCCTGTTATGGCAGTTTCCCTGAATAGCTGAACGAGTCCGTCCAGGACTGAACTGCTTAGAAACAGATGTGAAAATTGGCTGCAGAAAAGGTCACCTACTGAGCCTGGTATGAATGAAGACAAACAGGAAAGCAAAGTAGATCTGAGAAGGAAGCTATAAAACCCCGTGGGCTAGGCTGCTACCTCCATCCAAGTAGGATAACAATTTAATGTCCAGATAGTTCTCTGGCTCCCCAGTAGGGCTATTCTAGAGTCAAGTATTACACCATGTGAGCGAGAATAGGGTGGAAGAAGCTGAGTTCTTCTGCCATGACACAAATTGATTTTCTTCCTTCCTCTGACTGAGCCAAACAAAGAAAAGCCCCAGTGATGCATTGCTCCATGCCACCCTGCTCTCTTCCAAAATTACCAGTGTCTTTATCGCTAGCTCAGAAATCTCTGCCACTACATGTGCCTTCTATATGGGGTTTATGAATTGTGACATGTTATTGTTAATCACACTCAAGAAAAACTTTTAGATGCCCAGCTGAGCCCAGATCTCCTGTTACCATTGATCTCATTCTGCAAAAATAAGACTGGTGAACTTCTGTCCTACAACCCCTGCAAAATGCATGGTTTAAATCAGACTTGAATCTTCTGCCTTCTCTGCAGTCCAATGAGGCTTTATGTACAACAAAAGGACTGTGATCAGATTTTAGAGCATCCATACATGAGTGAATTAATCCTTGGAATTGTTTGGTGATGTAAGACTGGGCAAGAGAAATGAACACAATGTTTTTTTCAACCTGCATTTTGAACAAAACAAACTGCATGCCTAGCTTAATACAGACAATACAGCTTAATACAGAGGAAAAGCTCATACCTAAGGAAAAGACCATGATGCAATTCTTGAAAGAGGATTCACAAAAGTAAAGCACACAATCCAAGTATGGAAATTAAGGGATAAAAATAAAAATAAAATGGAATTATTTTACACTAAGACAACCATTACCATGTCCAAGAATCCCCAGGGAAGTATGGGATGTTAAGTTCGAGGAAGGAGGGACAGAACAAAACAGCATCACTCTACAGCAATGTAGAAATCTTCATGGAAAACACCTATAGATTTGGAACACCAGACCCTTTTGGCCTGGAAAAGGTAGCATTGAAAATCCAAAAATCACTTCTGCAGCACTAGAAATTGCTATGCACTTTGTGCAGACCTGTGTCTGAGTCCTGTAACCCTGCACACGCAAATAAATTCAAGATTTTATTATTTACTTAGTTAAAAGAATTAATTTGTGTGATTAATAATAGTAATAGAGGTTAACGAGACCAATAAGGTTTTCTCAGTACAAGTCTATTTCACAGACTGACAGCAAAACTTCAGTCTGATCTTTCCAATTCCTGTTTATCTAATCTAGCAGGAAAAGGGAAACATCCCACAGAGTGAAGAGCAGATTGCAATATCCATGTAGGATAGCAGAGCATGCTCTCCCTCATCAAGAGTTGGCTTGAATTTCATTCATGGTTTGCAAGTTGTCTCCTGTAGGTACTTACATATAAATAATGCTCAAAATATTGCAAAAAAAAATCATTGTGTCCACTTTGCCAGATGGTGAAAGTCAGCCTAGTTCCACTAGTCATGAACAGAAGTTGAAGAATTGGAACTCTGCATTTTACATCTCACAAACTGTAGGCAATAACTCTTTATAAATCTCTCTGAGATGTTACAGTAAGCAGGGAGGGTAATATCTAGGCTATGAGTCAGGAAAGCACTTTAAGCTCATGCTTAGGGGAGATTTAAACATGTGGTGAAAGTCAAGAGCACATGTAAGCATCTTGTCTGCAAAAGAATGACTTGTAAAAGCTAAATCAGGGCTGTGTGCTTAGTCAGACTCAGTGTGGTCTGCTCTAAGTCATGACTGATGCCACTTAGAGGTTGTGTCTAAAAAGCAAATACTGGCTATGGCCTCAGGATGGTAAACTCTCTGAAAATGCTGTAAGTACATGCATATGTGACACATCTAAAATATACAGAAAATATTCTGAATATGCAATGCATCGATTTTCATAAATACATATATCTATAAAGGTGTAGACATTAACTTCAATGTGAGCATTTAATTGTCAGCAAAAGAAATTAAATCTTCCCTGGAGATCTGGTGCAGTATATGCAAATTTGAGTACATTAGAAATACACCTAGGTATCTTAAAGTAATTTGGGCCCCAAGTGAGTTTCCCCAGTTGGATGCTGCAATGGTACAAACAGGCCGAATTCATTGTCATTTTGTAGTGGCAGTAGATAAGGACAAATCTTTCAGTAATTACTGAAACCAGAGGGAAAATGGGATCCTTTACCTTGTAATTTAGGGTTTGTTAGCCAGGCCTTCCTGTTGCTGTTTACAAAGTCCAGCACCTTCATGATGTGCTTGTTTTGCTGGAAATTTGACTTTTGACTAGGACAGTGGTGTCCCCACTTTAGAGGCTGACCTGCACATCTGATTCTTGTTCCCAAGGCAGGACTGTGTACCACAATCTTCCTCAACTCCTGTACAGTCCATCTCTGAATATGTCTTAGATAAATATTTCTCTGCAACTGATTTATTTCATCTGGATGTTTCCTGTTCCTAAGCTCAACCTTTCCGAAAGTCACCGTGACCAACATATGCAATACTGTGATGACAACTAAACATCAATGTTATCCCTTCATTGGATTACAGAGATGGAGGAGAAATCCTGGAGGAGAGGCAGAATTTGTGTAATGAACTGCTGGCATTATAGCAAGTCAGCCCTTCTACAAGCAGTCTTTGGAAAAAGAGAATAAAGCTGGAGGCAGGCATTGAGTTCCATGAACCTCCCTAGTATTTCTCCCAAACTGACCTTACCTACAGATTTTTAACATATTTGAGAACAGCAATTCAAGGGTTTCCTTCTAGATGTTCATGGCAAAGTTCTCATACCTAATAAATGAGCAGAAATGCAGATTATGTTACCATAAATAAAATCAATCCGAAGTTTGCTGCATATCCAGGCATGCGGTCACTCCATGTCAGCTTCTCCTTTTCATTCTGTGGGCAAAACACACAAACAAAATAACAGTTGTGACAGAACTGTACAATAGGAAATGTTAGAATTAAAAGGATTTGTTATTGAGAGTCATTCTCAATTCCCCTGCTGTGATTTTGAAGTATATTATGCGATTTAGAGCATTGATATTTTAAACAAGATTTTAATTTGAGATAAAGGAAGAGTAAATAAGACGTGTTGAAAATGTCTGCAAAAATCAGGAAATATCCTATGAAACTATGATTTTGAAAACATGGATTTAACTCTCACTAAAGTTCATATCAGGAGAAATCCCTCAGATTGACCTTAATTTACATTTAGGCAAAGCAAGATTCAAGCATTTATCCTGAATTGCTTCTTGTAAAACTACAGAAGAGCAGTGCTCGAGACAAAATCCATGATGAGAATGCTGACTATAATTGAATCCAGATTTTTTTTTCTAATGGTCATAAGCACCAAATGTGACCCCTCAGATAATTCTAGCAAGACACCCCAATCCTTCCCCTGGTACTCGTTTTATAGCAAAGAGAAACTACAAAAGCAAGGCCCCTCTGATCTCTGCTGCCAACCTTGTTTTCTTCATGCATAAACAGCATCTCCCTCTTCTCTGCATAATTTAAAGCAACTGTGATCAGTGAAATCCAGTATGCTTCTCCCCTCCCCACACACACTCAACTCCAGCCCCAGCTGCATGTACATCTAAAGAAGACATTTGAAGATGGATTTATGTGAGAAATATGATTCCATCCTCTCAAAATAGGTTTCTTAAAATAATAATAAGGTCGCTCCTTTGTTTAAGTTAAACTAAAACTATATAATCAAATTAACTGAGGACACAAAGCCAGCTGCTGTTGGTATTTCTGTGAAGCACCACTGCTGCCCCATGGACCAGTACTACCCTTACACTGGAGTCAGCCCAGAAGTCTGAATTTAAATGAACTTAAATCAGATTAGAACTCAGGTCAAAGGTTTCCAATAAACCATTTCTAAGGCACAATTGCCCTGGGATAAACATAAAAATCTGGGAGCATTGTGGTTTTGTTAGAAGCTTCCCCAAAGCAGAACTAGGAATGCAGTATATAAGTGCAGAAATGCAGCTGTGGATTTTCTAACCAGGATGTGGAATTAGACCTAGGACACAATCCTACCTGCAGTTCATGCATTGCCATGGTGGTGGTGCCTCAGACACTGTGGGAAGGAGCATTACCCCCCTCTTGGGACCTTAACCCCTTTGGGACAGTCCTGGCAACCCAGGGGCACAGAAAACCCAACCAGAAGCAGCAATAATTTGGCCCACTGCATGCAGCACAAAAATACTCTTTACAGTTCATACACAGAGTCCAGCACACAGCTGGAAGGCTACTTGAGAAAGTTTTCCTGTGAATGCACACATGCATTTCACTGCATTTGGGCTCTTCCCACTCAGCAATTCTACAGGACATGAAGTTCTGAGGGATGATACTGCCAGGAGGCCTGAAGGACACCCCACTGTACAGTTTCACTGGGGGCTGTATGGGGCTGTGGCTTGTGTGGGGCTGTGCTTTGTACTTGTGCTGAACATAATAATCATAATAATATCTCTGATATTACAAAGATGGGTTTGTTTTTGCTGAGCAGAGCTTACACTGAGCCAAGGCCATTCCTGCTTTTTTGCAGCCACACTGCTGAAGGAATTTAAGAGGAGACACAGTCAGGACAGGTGACCCCAACTGACCAGAGGGACATTCTAAACCTTATGGTATCGTGATCAGTGCATAAAGTGGGGAGATGAAGCAGGAAGGGAGGGATGTTTGGAGTAATGGTGTCTGTCTTCCTGAGAAACTGTTGCATATGATGGGGCCCTGCTCTCCTGGGGATGGCTGAACACCTGCCCAACCATGGCATGCAGGGAATTAATTCCTTGCTTTGCTTGGCTATAAAGCTGCCTTTATCCCAACCAGGGATTTTCTCCCTCTTACTCTTCCCATTCTCCCCCTGATCCTGCTGGTGGGGAGTGGGTGGCTGCTGGCTGGGGTTACACCAGGATGGTCAGCAGTCCATCTTCCCAGCTCGCTCTTCCATGCATGTGCTTCCTTGAACCTTATTTTCCCATGAGTTTTGCATGATCTGTAGCACTCAGCCAAAGGGAGATCTGAACAACGTGAGGAGCTGCTAAGCCAACGTGAGAAGAAAGGAAATGCTGGATGCAGTAACAGAGTTACTTAGCATACATTGCCAAAAACAATTTTGGAAATTTAACTTGAGCAGCCAGTCCATCTCAGAAGTCTCAGCTGCTCCTAGTTCCTCCTAGAGCTCCCAGTCAATCTCAGTTTTTCCCAGTCCATCCTTATCCATCCCAGTGCTCCCAGTCCATCCAGCCAGTGGAAAGCTACCTTCTGTTCTTGTGACCAGAGGCAGGACTTGAGATAATGAGATGAATCTGATTCAGGGGAGCTTTTAGGCTGGATATCAGGAAAAGGTTGTTCCCCCAGAGGGTGTGGGGCACTGCCCGGGCTCCCCAGGGAATGGTCACAGCCCCGAGGCTGCCAGAGCTCCAGGACCATTTGGACAGGGATGCATGGGGTGGGAATACTGGGGGATCCTGTGCAGGGCCAGGAGCTGGAGTGGATGATCCTCTGTCTAGAGCAGCTCAAAAAGTGCAAGCATTTATTGACGCAAGAAGATGAAATGGATCATCTGAAGAACAATCTCAGTGACAGATATGTTACGCTGGGGAACATTTCCCAAGATGAACTGTGTTGCAGGGGAATATTTATATGCAGACAGAAAACCTCACAAAAGAAAAGTTTGGTTTTGTGCCAAAGGCAAGCTAAAAGATTTACTTTAAAAATCTTACTTTTGTTTTCCTTCAGTACAATGATGGATTTGCAATTCTAGTGGAGGAAAAAGCGGGTTTTGGCCTGTGTGATGTGTTCCTGTTTTAAAATTTAGTGTTGTATTGAATGTGTTCCTTGAAGAGACACAACTATTTTCCTGCTAAAAAATAAAAAAAAACTAAACTAAAAAATATTGCAAAAAGAAGGAAAGATAAAATTAAATCCTTTCTATATTTTTCTGGATGCCTTATTTCCATATTAGTTACCTAACATGGCAAAGATCCAGCTCTGCATCCTCAGATGGGTGGGCCTCTGAGCTGTGGAAACCTGGAAGTACCCTGCACTTGGACAGCACCAGGCAGCTTTTGAAAGGAGTTCTATGCTTCCCTGTGAATTAAACCACAGTCACTTTGCTCAGATCACAAGTATTTCAGTTATTAATTGATATTTTCCCTCAAGACAACAGCCCCTCCATGCAGGTGTTTCTAACCATAAGCAATGCCAGCTCAACCTGCACTTGGGGAGTACAGCCAGAGATTTTCTCTCTTGTCCATCCTGCTTTGTAGCTCCAGTGCTGAAATTCAGGGTCTTCACTGTGGTTGCACCTGGGCAATCCCAATGATTTCACTGGACTTGCACAGAGCTGTAATAATTGACTGGAATTTAGTAAAAGATGCTCAGAGGAGAACAAAACCCAAGACTTCTCTCTAAGGTCTTAGCAACAAAAATAAGCTACAAAATTAAATTTCCAATCACAAAATCCAGAAATTCATCTCTAAGAATGCCTGGGAAACTTCAAATAACTGATTACCATTTTTATATCTGCACATTTCTTAGTGTTTCTAATTTAATTTCTACTTTAATACAAAAGTTTTAATTTGTGTGAAAACAACACTGTCCAAATGAGCATCTAGAAATACGAATTGTGGTATCAAATAAACCTCTTTTGTGTTTGTGTGACACCTAAAGCACTGCCTGTGCACTGCAGGCTCAAGGCAAGGCATGAAATGAGCTGCTGCTGAAATAAGAGATTCCTATAATTTTACTTCAGCCTTCAACTAAGTTTAAGACAAGGAAAAAAAGATCATTAAGAGCTATTTGGAAATTATAAGCCAGAAAAAGCCTGCAGAATGGGTAATTTTGGAAAACAATTGATTCCAGGGTGATGATACAAAAAGAGGCACAATCAAGGACCATCAGCATTTCTGGGATCTTGCAGTGGCCACAGTGGTCATCACAATTAAGAAACTTTGGCCAAGTTTACGGGATTCCTTCAGCCTATATTTGGCTTTTTTTAGCCCTCAGACTTCTGTGAAAAAAAGCACAAAACTGCTCAATGCTGAGATCTGCAATGCTTGTGTCTATCCCTGTCTGAATCTAGTTCTACTTTCACACTCCCACAGAAGTGAAAGAAAGTGCTTTTGGTTTAAAACCCATTAAAAGAGAGAGCTCCATTTTCTAGTCTCCTCACTCAAGCAGCAATGGCATTTTAACAGTAAATGTGGTTGTGTTTTGTGAGCAATATTCTGTCTCAGGACTGCACATAGAAAATAAACTGCCAAGACTCATTTGGAGACAGATGAAGAACTGCAAAACCTTTAATTAAAAATGTTTGCTGTCTTTGAAACATGCAGAGTAGCACAGACACACCATTAGCTTTCAGTGGAGCTTAGTGGACACACTCTAAATCTAAATTGTGGAAGCAATGTGGAAGAGAGAGCTATGAGAAGCGTGTGCAAGGCTCACTGCTGGGATCATGGAAATTAAGGGATTTTTAAGGCTGAGCAATGTTATTTTTAACCACCCAGTCCTAGTCTCCTTTGTAACTACACAACTTCCTTGAGATGATTTTTGCTGTAAGGATAATAAATGTCATTTAACTAATTATTTTTTTAAAAAACCTCTAATCACAGCTTGAGCATTTCTGTGATGAACAGTCAGTTACAAGCCTTATTAGGTCGTTCCAATCACTAATTACCTTAACTGTTGAAAATGTATGGCTGATTTCCAAGCTGAATTTGCCTATCTGCATCCTCCAGCCTTGGCATTTAGCTGCAAATTTGTCAGTTATGAGCATCTACAGGCAGACTTTTGAGGTTTGGCTGTGGGTTCTTCTGAACTGTGATCAGGCCACCTCTTGGCTTTTAAGCTGGTTGAGACCACTCCCTCAGAATGGGAATGATCAGCCAAGCCCACAGCTGTAATTCTTCTCCTGTGATGGGCTGGGGAGAAAATCTGCCACAGGCTACAGCCCTGACACAGGCAACTGATTCGGCCTTCACATAAGAGGGGTCATGAAAACATGTGTGAGCAGCCAAGTGTCTGTGCCTCAGGGGACTCACAGCCCTCCCACAGGACCAGAAATACCTCACATGGTGGGTGAGGGTTGTGCTTCCAGCCATGGAGCCTGCAGGAAAGAGGATACCAGCCTCATCTCTGTCAGGGGAGATGCTGGCAGAATGGATGGAAGAATCCACAAATCCAAGTGATTTCTACTCCTTACGAGTCTTAACACTACATTATGAAATTCCTAATGAAAAACAAAAAGTCCTAGAGAAGCTGTGGCTGCCCCATCCCTGGAAGTGCCCAAGGCTAAGCTGGATGGGACTTGGAGTACCTGGGACAATAGAAAGTGTCCCTGCCCATGGGAGGGGCTTGGAACTGAGTGGTCTTTAAGGTGCCCTCCAACCCAGGCTATTCCCTGATTCTATGATATTTGCACAGCATTTGATGCACACATATATATATATATATACACATTAAATGTATGGAAATGTATGTCACAAGCATGCAACAAGCACCTTGATAAAATCTAGTGACTTGCAGTAGATTCATGGAAACATTTCAAGCTGTTTCGTCCACCCAGTAATAATGACAAAGGCTGGAGGTCTGCTCTTACAGTAATTTAAATCTGTAAAGCCAGACTTGGTTAAATTAATATGCTCTAATTTACTCAGGAATAAAAATGGTTCCTTTGCTGCAGTTAAACTTCTTTTGACACTGGCACTCAATGCATTGTGGCATATTGCAATCTTTATTGTGTAAGTGGCATTAAGGTGCTTAGACTTTATATCACTGTTTAATATCAAGTGCTTGATATTTACATATGGTTCAAGTGAAAACTGGCAGCACTTAGTCTTTTACAATGACAGTTTAACATATGGCTTTACAAGTATGAATTATTTATGTCAACTTGAAGCCATTCAGAATATTACCAGGAAAACACTGTAATTTGCACAAACAATAGGGTTACATCTGTAGTCATAAATATTCATTGTTTGTCAATGCTTTTTGTAGATGGTTAATAAATCATAATGAGGCTGATCCTGAGAAGGCAAAGGGCCAGCTGTACAAATACATCTGGTGGGATTTCCAAAGCCTCTGACTGACAGTGGTACCTGGGCCTGCCATAGCAGAGAAGGTGGTACTGGAATGTCACAAATTCAGCTCAGGGCGTGAAGGGACACCCTAGCACCTGCTCAGCTTTTGTTTTTTACTGTATCTCCCAAAAAGTCTCAAAGAAAGTCATTAAATATCACATGTGGCTTTAAAATACCCTTAAATAAATATAGTCAAGCATAAGGAAGACAGATTATGAGCCAGACATGTGCCTACTTTACTTTGCGTGATTAAATCAATTTAATAAGCTTTGATAATGAATGGACATGGAACTATCAGGGAAAACAATGTCAGTCTCAAAGACTGACTTTAAGGAAGAAAAAAAAAACAAACAAAAAAGAGGATTTAACTGTCCTGGAGTTCACTGGGTTTCCAACCTCTACTTAGTACCCTGAAATCCAGAGTGCCACTACTGTAATAGTCAATCTGGTTTCACACTTTCTCATGTAAACTGTGAATCTCTAATGGAGAAGCCAATGGAATAATAAAAACAAACCATTTTAAAACAATTTATCAAGCATAACTTTAAAAAAAAAATGACCTTTTAGTAGTTCCCATAATTCAGGACCATTTAAATTACTGGCAGTGATTTAATTTAAGAGTTTCTCTCCGTAAATTATTTTAAGCATAGGGCTAACAACTCTCTGTGAGTCCATTGGTTACACAATCAGTTGCCAACTATTTGCAGTATCTCTTCTTAAAATATAAAAATGTGCAAAATTATGTTATCTTTTGTATCTTCAAGTCTATTTGTCTCAGTTTACCTGAATTTTATCTTTAAAGTAATTTGTTTAATCTCAGTGTACACTTTCATATTAGTAATTTGGGCCCAGTGGAACTAAGGCAGTTGGCAATTTTGCGATTTGCAAAGTACAAGTTACAATTCTCTGAATTACATTCAACTGAGCTAATGATTTCAGTTTGGGAAGAGATGCATTTAGTGCTAGACTCTGAAGAAAGATGTCCTTTCCATGTTCCCTTGAAGCTTTCCTGGCCTAATTCTGTGTCCGTGTCCTAGCTGGAAGAATCTGGACTGAACATCTTGCTGCTGTGAAAGCATCACAGAGCTCCTAGTGAAGCAAAATCTCACTCTAAGGCTTTGGCATTGCACACTTTCAACATGATTCTCCATTGTCTTACTCCATGTGAAGCCACTTATCCCCCCACAAATCGTGAGACAAAGACATGCAACAGATTATCAGCTTCCTTGGGCTGCAATTTCAAATTTAGCTTACACAAACTGTGAATGATCACACCAGCACCAGAGGAGAGCACAGTGGTGTAAATTTTAGCAACATTTTTAAGCTGGTAATGAAAAGCTTGAGGAGCAAAGAAAGGATTAAAAGGGGGATGTGGCTATGTAAAATTCTTTCCCTGGCTCCAGAGCATTTATTACCAGCTGTAAAGTATTAATTAAGTTTGTATTCTAACATTTGAATTTGCTATAAAATTTGAAATGCAGTTGCAGAACACAATCTACAGAGGCAAACTTTTGCCAGTAACAGAGAGATGACGTGAGAAGAGTCCTGGATGAACAGCAAATGGAAGACAGGAAGGATGGGAAAAGATACAAGAGCAAGGGGCCTCCAGTTCTCCCCATTTTGCTCCAAAAAAAGACACATTTTGAAGTTACGAAAGTCCTGCCCCTGCTTTCTCTGTCATTGCCATTGGCACTGCCCCTTGCTCAGATCCCATGTCCAGGGAAAATATTTTGTTTGACTAATCATAGAGAAAGTCTACAACAAATAGAAGTCCATAATGAGAATCCCTGTACCTTCACACACACCCAGCCTGCCCCCCAAAACCCTACAAGAGTGGGGGCGTATGGCACAATAATTAAGAGGTGTCAATAAAACAAGGAAAGGCAAAGACAAGAAGGCAAACTCTATTAATGAGTTGGAAGAGTAATATTTCTACAGGCTTTGGATCCATCTCATCCCCGGGGACTCCAGCTCTCCCACCAGGAAAGGTGCCGGCATCGGAGAAACTGTGACAGTTTCCTAACTCTGTTTGCTGTTAATGCTGTAGTTATTGTTATTTTGTTTATCTTGTTAGACTCACTCCTAAAGAGCTGTTATTCCTACACCAATATCTTTGCCTGAGAGCCCTTTTAATTCCAAAACTATAGCAATTTGGAGAGAGGAAGTTTGAATTCTCCATTGCAAGAGAGACTTCTGCTTTTTTTCCTAGCAGACACACCTGTCTTCAAACTAAGACAATATTCCACTGGATGAACATAGACCTGAGCTGACCCTACTCAGGCTATTTCTAGAATTACAGAAAAGATCACATAGATGACTGGATATGAGGAGGATGCACTGAGGGGATCTCTGGATGGAGCCATGAGTCAACTAGGGTGATTTGTGATGCTCTACCTCCTCCCAGAGACTTGTTCCAAGTCATCATACCAAGCTAAAGAATTTCTGAACTTCTGGTGTCATCACAGAAAACAGTGATATGTATTCTTGCCTTTAAATTCCCTGTTGCAATCAAATTTCAGCAAAAGTTAAGGAAGGAAGATTTTTTTTCCAATAAAGACAGCTTACAGTGTGAAGTCCTCAATGCAGTATTTCCTCAAAGTTCCAGATGCAGATGGATCCCCTCGTTTGCTACAGTTCTTTGCACTCAACTGCTGGAATACTTTTAAGGTTGACTCTATCCAAGGGAAAATTGTAGGGATTTGGTGAGTGTCCCCTGTTGGCACTAATCTGATCTAAAAGTTTCTGTTATATAGAATGGCCTGGGTTGGAAGAGATCTCAAAGCTCATCCACCCCCTGCCATGGGCAGGGACACCTTCCACTGCCCCAGGGGGCTCAGAGCCCCATCCAACCTGGCCTTGGACAGTGCCAGGGATGGGGCAGCCACAGCTGCTCTGGGCACCCTGTGCCAGGGCCTCAGCACCCTCACAGGGAACAATTTCTTCCCAATATCCAATCTAACCCTGCTCTCTGTCAGTGTGAAGCCATTCCCCTTGTCCTGTCACTCCAAGCCCTCATAGTTTACTCATGCAATAAAGTCACTCTCTGAACTTCCCATCAGCCATGACTAAATGGGAGGAAAGGCAATGCCAGGACAGAGAGAACTTTTGTAGGGACCTCCCACTCATGTTTATTCTATGTGAATGACCTCTTCCAAAAAGGAAAAGCCATGTTTGCTTTTCACCCTTGATAGAATATGGTAACTGGTACAGCTGCAGAGACAAGAGACTCAAGATATTTGGAATCTAGAAATGCTGAGGAATTCTCTATTACTTGCATTTTGAAATCAAGACCATCATCTGCTATTCTATAATTTTTTGGTTTAGTTTGATAGTTTTTATGGATTTGTTGAAGGATTCATTTAGCAACATTCTATAACTTGGAACAGGAAAGCAGGTCATATCAAAATTAAAGACAAAAAGTATTTTGAAGGAAATGTCTACAAAGAAAGTAGATAAACAGCCTTCATATCTGTTGCTGATATGGGTGAAAAATAAGTAGGGGATTAAAATATTGACAGGAAATTTAGATTGGATGTGAAGAAAACCCTTGGAACAGTAAATCCTCTGATCCTTCAAACAGACACAGGAAGTACCTGGGAACAGTTCCATAACAAGGCCACGGTATCTTCATTGCTGAAGATTTTTAACAGCAGCTTAAAGAAATGCCTGGCAAATATGACACTGGGTATAGTTGGTCCTGCTTTGGAGCACAGTGCAGGATCTGGATGTACCCTTCTAAGCTTAATTCCTGCATATTTTTTTTTTCTTTAATGCCTACGACCTTTGTGGCCTGAAAATCATTTAAATTACTGTGAACTCTATTTCTTTCTCCAGATCAGAAAAGTATAAAATGCTGATAAATCTCATGTATTTTCCTCAAATCACTAGTAAAAGAAATTAAAAAGTAAAGTAGTTCAAGTCAACAGTTACTAGTAGGATATGAGTAGAGGTGTGGTCACACATAAATGATTCTTTTATCACATATCCACTCACTTAAATCCTGTCAGCAAATACAACCATCTTACACCACTTCAGGGGCCACAGAAAACATGTTCCTTATTAGATGAAAGAGGGTGTTTAATGTATGGTGACCACCTCACAGAAATCCATACCCCAGAACATAACCAGGAAATTTGGATGTGACCGGCCAATGGCTTCATGGCAGCCAAAATCTTGGCACAAAGTCAAGGAGTTAAAGAGCCAACAACTCATAAAGGTATTTTTCACTTGTCCAGAGCAAGACAACCCAACAGAGCTGCCAACCTTTGTGTTCCCATTGAAATATTCTGTCTTGCCATGACAAAAGCAGCAAACCCAACAGAGACCTGCATCCTTGACCTGCAGCTGGGAAATGTGACATCCTGAGTCAACAGACCTGTCATCCTTGACACAAAAAGATAAAACAAGAAGAGACCTTACAGACAAGCAACTGTGTCTTCCAGTAAGCCAAAATCCTAAATCAGTGATCAAAGGCATCATGTCATTTGATATAGGGGCCAAAATTGGTGCTAACCCTACAAAGTCTTGCAGCATAGACACTGCTCTAATGAAAGGATTGTTCAGATCACTCAGAGCTCCATGGTCCAAACACAATCCTGAATTCCAAGAGGTTCAGGCTGATATTGGCCCAACAGTCCATCCAAATCAGCAGCTCACAAAATGTTGTTATCTGGAAATGGGTGAGGAAATAAAGGAAATATCTGATGTCTCAGACATCAGCTCCTGCATCATCCATTGCCTAAAATGCATAAATTCTCATGTCTGTAGAAGTGCCCAACAACCTATTACAGGACTATGATTATCTGTTCATGGGAATAATAAGATGGAATCTTTCCTTCAGAAACAAAGAAATTTCATTTATGTCCAAATAAGAATGAACATATTAACAACAGATTAAGCATCTGGAATCTTTTAAATAATTCGACAAAATGTGCAATGTTATTAAGAAAAGATGTGGGTTTTTTCTATTGGGATTTATGTCTAATACTTATTTCCCCACAGATGAGCTTCATCAGGCAGCAGGAGGAACAGCCAAAAGAAAACAGTTTATTTGCTCAAGAAATGAGCTGTTTGCTCAGTATTTTCAAGGAGGTGAAAACTAACACTGTGACAGTCCTGCTGGGCATGGCCTGTGTATGTTTGGTCAACTGAACCCTGAGATCTGGTTTACAAAGGTCTGGAAGTAATACAACACTGGCAGGTTCAAATGAGATTCACCAGCTCAGTGCACTCAAACACTTCAAACTCCCAAGTCCAAGTTTCCAGTACTGCACTTTGGGGCCTTCAAAGGCCCAGCAAGGAATTTCAGCTCCCATTTTCTTTACCATTATCCCATTATATGAAACCTGGCGTTTCTGGGGGAGATGCTCTTCAGAGAAATTACACAAATATCACCCACACCCACCTGTTTCTCTTTTCCTGAATTCTCCCATTGCCAGTACCCCCAGGAATGCCAGGTGGATTTTCCTTCATGAAAACGAGCTGTTTGGAGATGTTGTTCATATGGATTGGCAGCCTTTGAAACCAAAATGTCCTCTGGGGACAAGAAGTGGGTGGGATGTTTCCCCAGCAACCACCAAAGAAGCTCTGTCACAATTTCTAGCCCCTTGGTTTTCTTCTGCTCTAGAAATAACCCAGACATCATAAGGCCCCTTTGTCACAGAACTTCTGGAGTGCACATTTTTCCATTCTTGCCTTATTCTTCTGCAAGACAGATATTTCCTTTGTACTGCCTCCCACCAGAAATCTTCTTTGGAGTGAGGAACAGGCATCTGTCCATTGGTGCCTCCCAGAAAATCGATGGATTATTTTTTTGACATCATTCCTTTCTTAGTATTCCTCTTCTAGAGTCCCACACAGATCTGTTGGGGATGTCCAGAGCAGGGACACCAAGGGGAGCAGAGGGATGGAGCAGCTCTGCTGGGAGGAAAGGCTGAGGGAATTGGGATTGTTCAGCCTGGAGAAGGGAAGGATTTGGGCTGACCTCATTGTAGCCTTGCAGTGCCTGAAGGGAGCCCACAGGAAAGATGGAGAGAGACTCTTGACAAGGGCCTGGAGTGACAGGACAGGGGGGAATGGCTTCACAGTGACAGAGAGCAGGGTTAGATTGGATATTGGGAAGAAATTGTTCCCTGTGAGGGTGGGGAGGCCCTGGCACAGGTTTCCCAGAGCAGCTGTGGCTGCCCCATCCCTGGCAGTGTCCAAGGTCAGGTTGGATGGGGCTCTGACCATCCTGGGCTAGTGGCAGGTGTCCCTGCAGGGTGCTAGAATGAGGTGATCTTTAAGGTCCCTTCCCACCCAGGGGCCTTCCTCTGATTCTATGATTTCTTCATACACAGTATGTGGCTTCACCTTAAAGAACCTTCAGTACAGAACTAATTCATACCAAATCCTATTTCTTTTGAAGACTTTGGCCACTGTTTCTCCTGACCAAGGTCTCTGTCTTCGTGCCTTCTTTTGCCCAGTCTTCCAATTCTACCCATAGAACCAAGAATCACTGGTTCCACTACAACACACTGGCATTCTGCTCCTATTTTGGTCTCACTGCTTCTCTTCACATGTTTGTTGTTCACCTGCTCCCTGTTCAAATTTTCATCTCAGACCAGACTCTCTCATTGATAGAGATGGTATTTTAGCACAGAGTTCTGTAAAATATTCTGTTTCTTTTCAAAATGTCTGTCAGAGTCTTACTCATGATAGCAAATCTGTTCTTTTTATCCTTTTGTAACCTGAGAAATCACAAGGATCAGTAAAATGAAGAAAATGGACCAAAGAGTCCTTCTCAATCTGAAAAAAGAGTCAATAAGTCTGTTATGAACAGGTGACAATGAAAAGTTAGGCTTCATAAGCATTTAAGCAAGATAAGTAGAGCAATAAATGATTTTGTTTCTCTACAATAAAAGTTTCACTGCATTTCACAAAAAGAAAAGGAGGGAGATATGTCCCAAATTAGGATGGAAAGCTAAAGTGTTTGTTTTCAAAAATGTTTTTAATTACTGTGGACCAAATGTTTTACGTCAACAACTTCTAATATTTTGTTTTCATTTCTTCTATTTTTAAAACCCCTCTAACATAAATTCCATTTTGAAATAAGAAGCAATTTAAAAACAACAGTTGGAAACTCCTCACTCCATAAAAGTTGATCTGAGATATTTTATTAAAATCAAAACATGTTTTACTAAAAAAATATAACTGCAGCAAACAGTATTTTAGTGGAGGTGGGGGGGAGTCTGAATGTACAGGGACAACGTACTGAGCAAAAATGCTGCATTTGTAAATAGAGATATATTTAATCAATTTTTTAAAAAGTTTTATCAGAATAGAAAAGTAATCTCTGTGCCACAACAATGTATTGTCCATATTTGTATAGAGAAGCTGGGGAGGAAACCAGCAGAAAGCCTACTTCATGCAATAGTAATAAATAATAATTATGGTTCTCTCATAACTATATTAAGGAGAAATCTCTTGTCAAATGCTTGTAATTACAAGTGAGGAAACATACAGAGAGAAAGTTGATCTTTACGTTCTGTGGACTCAAAATTCGGTATTATATTAAAAATAATACTGCAAAGGCCCCACTGTGGCTGAAATTCATTATCCTTTTGAATAGAGGAGCTGTAGAATCATAGAATGCTTTGGGTTGGAAGAGACCTTAAAGATCAGCCAGTTCCAATCCCCTGCCATGGGCAGGGACAATTTCCACTATCCCATCCAACCTGGCCTTGAGCACTTCCAGGGATGGGGCCTGTCATTACAATTAAATTCCAATCTATAGCCCTGTTTTGAAACAGCTCCTGTGTTTAACTCCAGTTGTTTTAAATTTGTAGCTGCTTCATGCCCAATTTAATAATTCAGCACTCAATCTGTTAATGCAAGTTCTAATTGAGCTAAGAGAGTCCTGAACATGCAGTAGCTCACCTAAGATAAAGCTGTTTTCAGTTTCAAGTCAAAAAGAGTACATTGGGCTCATTGCTTTACCTGCAGGGATACACGATGTGATTTCATAAGGGGATTTGCAGAAAACTCTGTTGTGTTGCTGTTATATTTCTCCCCATGTGTCAAAATCCAGAAAAGGGCAAAGACTTAGCAACTCCTCTGGCTGTTTTTTTCAGTTTCTTGCATGCTTGATATCAGATCCTGTTCTGCCACTGCCTGTGAGATTTGAACTCTTGCTGGATTCCCTCCATACAGGAGGTTCACCACAACGTGGACAGATGGCCATGGAATAATACCACTCATCTGCAAGCAGGGCCTCAACTCTTATTATTTTGTTTTTTCATAGTTTGCAAAATCTTCAGCCTAAAGTAACAATTAACCCTCTGAAGAACCTCTGCTGCAGATCTCATACGCATCACAATAATTGATCCATTTTCTGACCTTTGGAAAACAGTGCTGTGAACTATGATGTCATACCTCAGCTGAAGCAAAGCTTCAGGCCATGCTTCATGGTTTGATAACACTTGTATTAATAAAGAAATGTACCCTGTGTCTAGTGCTTGACATAGGAAAGGTGTAGAGTCAGCAAAATGTTAATTTTAATAGTAATAATAATTTTTACACTATCAGCTAGTTGCACATCAATCTGTCTAATCGTTCCACTTCTCAACTGTACTACATTTGTTTCTGCTTCTTCCACAAAGAGCTGTGTAAAAGCAGAGCTCTAGAGCACAAGCCAGAGCCTTGGGCTGGTTAACACCAACACAGAAGTGTTTGCTTTAGGCAAAGAAACATTCAGAGTGCCCAGGCACAGTCCCCACAGCAGCACCACACCCTGAGGAAAAGCTGAGAAGGGATAGACAGGGATAAGAGCCGTGTGGTCTCATAAAAACATGACCATGGCAAAGAAATTTAAGTAGAATAAAGCAAATGCCAGGCAGTCATCTTTGAGATCACAGACTCACAACATCATTAGGGTTGGAGGGGACCTCTGGAGATCATCCAGTCCAAAACTCCACCCAGAGAAGGTGCAGCTGCCCCATCCCTGGAAGTTTTCAAGGTCAGGCTGGTCTGGTGGAAGTGTCCTTGCCCTTGTCAGGGGGATTGGAACTGGCTGATCTTTAAGGTCCCTTCCTGCACAGGTCACTCTATGATTCTGTTTTGTCTAACAGCAATAATTTAACAAAATAACGTGATACTTCTTATCTATTCACACAACTTCAAGAAATTAGGATTTTTAAAAGTATTCTGAGGTACTGAAAACTTCAAGGGTCATAAACTGAGGATTTACTGGATTTTGAAGATATTGAATGTTCAAGGAAAGATTAGAATATGCTTCGGGTCTAGTGTGGGTGCTGACCCAGCAGCCCATTCCAGCACCCCATCTTTAACAGTGCATGGGTCACAGGAATGGTACAGGTGACTCAGTGATGTCATGTCCAGTACACTTCTCTCTTCCTTCAAGACTTGAACTCTTACAGAGTCCTGGGAATGGAGTCAGTTCACTGCAGTTCTTCCCTTTGACCCAAAGTCTGGAACAAAAAGCTCAGTTTGTGAGTGTGTTTCATTGCTGTACTGGTGTTACTGGGCTCTACATTTCAACTTGATCTGTGTGCGTGTTTCAGATGATACTCCTAAAGGATGTAGTGAGTAAAGAGTGAGCCTGACCTGAGGAGGTGGCCCCCAATGAGATGAACTGCTGGGGGACACGGAGGTCCCTCGAGCTTTGGGAATACAGATGAAGGAAATACAGCTGTCACCTCAAATCAGAGTTGCAGAGCAGGAAAATTTTTATTCCAGTTTCTTTCTTTCAGCCTGCATTCACAAACTTGGGCAAAGCAGAAATTAGCTTACAGACCAATGGAACTTCAGCTCCTTAGACTTGAAGTTCAATACTCAGATAACCACACACTCCCCTGAATTATGGACAGTGGGAAAAGACCTCTGACACTTTTCCACATGTAAACCAAAAGTCAATGCTTCTAAACACACCTGAATTTGTTCTATATATGTTCACCCTTTCTACTTTAATAAAGGGTAGCAGCACACAAGAAATTCAAATTCTTTTCTAACATTGCTTTCAGGCTGAAAAAAACCCTGGGCCATGCATTCCCTGTTCTCCATATCTTTCTTCTGTTTTGCCAGAAGCTGCTTCCAAAATCCTTATCTTTGTTACTGCAGGAGCCAACAACTCTAACCTACAACTGGTTTATATTTTCTTTGTGAATATATACCAAAAGGGAATAGAAAACTATTTGGGGTTTTTTTTATGGCATTTTCATGACAAAATATGTGTGATTTAATAATTTAGTTTAGTTTTACAAATCCATCAGAGCTTGGGAGGAAATTTCACTTATTCCAACTTAACAGATTTGGTTTGGCTGAGAGCTGAAACTGCTGCAGAATATGGAGCTAGAGTTGGTCTGTATTTCTCCTTGAGTGTTTGAAAGCAGCAGTGAAAGTGGAAATATATAATTACAATTAGAAGGGAAGAAAAAAAAGGGTTTTTTTAAGAAGATAGGCATGTCTGATAAGACTTCAAATACAGCAGCCCCAACTGCAACCTATGCATGCCACAGCTTCTCTGGGCACCCTGTGCCAGGGCCTCACCATCCTCACAATGAAGAATTTCTTCCCAATATCCAATCTAAACTTGCTCTCTGTCAGAGCAAAGCCATTCCCCCTTGTGCAGTCACTCCAGGCCCTCATGAATATTTTCTGTCATTCTTGATGGTTTCCTTCAGGTACAGGAAAAGCACAAGTAGGAAGAAAACATTTCATTTTGACTTGTGTGGTTATGAGACAAAATCAATTTCTGCACCATGCAAATGTGCAAGTCAAATTCCTAGAAGCCCATAAAGGTATGGCATTTATTCTGCATTGAGATACAAAGAAGATACATTGGATATTTCAGAAAAAAATAAACACCCCCATCAGTTATATTTTTGTATCCTGCAAAACCATATATTCTACTTTACTGAATATTAAAGGCAGGTTTAAATAGTCAGCCTTAGAATGCAATATAAATTGAGATTACTTAAAATTTCTGAGGCCCTGACATAGTTTATAAGCCTGGAACGTGCAGCCAATCAGTGAGAGAACATCAATGTTACAAACTTTTGTTTTAACACTGCCTAGCCTTTCCAAGTGTACAATCACCTCAAGGAGATTTCAGAACAGAAATGAAAAACGAGGCTCATGATAGCAGGCATTCCTTGTCTTCTTTTAGTGCTCACTACTGTGATCTAAAGGGAAGATAATCTTCACCAACTTGTTCATTAATGTTCATGCACAGAAAAAACTAATTAGGCACTTCAAGATACTGCCAACTTACTTTTCACATAAAATCTTTTAAAATATAGACATACAATGTTAATAAGGAGAACTATTTCTACCTTTCTTCTTCAGAGAAGCTCCACATTCCCATAAACTGTCCCATAAAGAAAGCCCATTGAGTAAAAAGCTTATTTAACTAACTTTTAAAGGAAAATCTGGAATCAATACCCTTGAAATCAAATGCATATTGATTGTGCCATTTTCCTCTTCCAAAATAAACTGTCTCAGTAAATTACATGAAGCTCTCAAGTCTTGACACAATCCTTATGACTCACAGATCTTATTCCTTCTATATCCTGGGAATTTTACTGCTGTGACTGGCCCCAGTTAGCAAGATTAGTACTGGTGGTAAAATCATGTACATGCAAAAGCTTATGAAAAACGTCAAGTTTTAACATCCTCTGTTCATAACCTTTCTTTTTAATCAAAACCTCCAAAGGTTCTACCAGCTGCACAATCACCATCTCTCACAGCCTGTCTCTAAATCAGGTGATATAAACCAGCAACCCTCCATTTTGATGGACTTTGGCCACAAAATAACTTCCATTGAACAATTCAGGCAAAGCCAGTTACTTCTAATATATGGATAAAGATGGGTTTGAGATGTTGAAAACTCTCTATAAATATCTACTTTTAATGCTGTGATAGATACAGATGCTATGAGTCTGCTTTCCAGGATAAAGCTTTCCTTAATTCTCTCTTGTGCCAGGACTTTATCTTGCAAGCCTTCCATTTGTAGCTCTCCCTTTGACTTCAGTAACAGCTCTGGAGAAAGGAATTGCATAATCAGGCCCTTAATCAAATTTATTAAAACCCTGATGATATACAACCCAATTAAGGAATACCTCTCCATTCCATAAAGCTTTTTACATTCCCTATAAAACACTCTCCTCCTCACCACATAAAACTCAGTGCCTGCATTGCCGTCTGTCAGTATGAAGCACAAGCCCTGGAAATGAAAATGGGGCAATTAAATCTACAAGCTGTGGCTGATTTAATAATGAAAAGATAATGCTAATTGGCTTGAGAACTTTCGAGTAACTTTCAATCATGTTATTAGTCAGGTTGTGAAAACCACGGTGATATTGTGATACTCCAGTTTCTAAAGGTAGGATCTTTCTTATCACATTTGCTGGTACAGTACTTCCCTCAAGTGGTAAATGTATTTCTGTCTCTTCTGAATTTTCCTCTATGATGTTAAACACTATATTAAATATTAAATATTAAATTGTTTTGTAAATACTATGCTTCCTAATCATCCTGCATTTTGTGTTGTTATATAGTAAACTATTTTTTTTTCTTGCTGTTTTTTTCTTCACTTGCTTTGTTTCAATGCAAGACCTTTTAATTGTGCCAACCACAGATTTATACATTAAACATTACCAGCATATCTCTGTCAGATACATATGGCACATTTCAGAGAACATCCCTGCTCGGGATGACAGCTTGTTGTCCTTCAAAGGCTGATACTCAGACAAATACAGTTGAAAACATTCATTACCAGCCTGGATTTGGGGACTGTATTTTGCTCTTCTGAGACTGCATCTAAACACCTTTAAAAGTAAAAGAAAAACAATTATATCCAGGGATGAGTTAAGCATAAAGTCATCAGGATGGTTAGTTGTGGGGATATAGCTCTGCCTAGAAGGAAAGGCTTAAAGAAATGAACTTGTTCAGCCTTTAAAACAGAGGCTGAAGATACAATTGCTGTAGAAAACTGTCCAGGAGGAGGGAGTAGGGAATACAGAGCCAGAATCCTCTTGCAAGTGCAGAGTGATGAGTTGGGAAGCAACAGACACAAGCTGCAATGGGGAAAATTCCAGTCAGGTTTCAGAGACCACAGAAACTCCTCAGGATGAGGTCAAGCCAACATTGCAGCATGTTCCCCAGAAAGGCTGGAAATCTCCATCCTTGGGAACTGTAAAAATGGGAGTGAACAAGGCAAGGGTTTTTCAATCAGGCGTGGTAATACTGCAAAAACTGAGCAGTTCAAACTGAGTTCCTTAGCTCTTTAAACTTTGAGTTTGTGGAATTTCAATCTTTGTGGGATGGATGCCCAAAGGAACTGAATGTAAATGCAGTTTATTTCTTTAAAATTGCAGACAGGATTTCAGTATGAATCAAATAAAAAAATCCTGGCAACTAACTTAACTAACTGTTGTTTCCACAGCCAATTTCTGTAAATTTTGTCCCAAATCTGGGCTTCTGTAGGGGATAAATAACATGAAATTTACTCTATAAATGTGCTCCACAGAAGGTAAAAAATATACTCCAAAATACAGGAGTTTGTCACCAGCTCATGGGAAACGAAGAATATTCTATGTTTTTTTCTTACTAGTTTTTTGGGCATTAAATCAAAACCCATCAGACTTGTGGAGATTTATTTTTCAGCCTGAAAATTTGCTGTGGCCCCCCAACCTGCTATTACAGTCTTTGACAGGGTACAATGCAAGTCAGTAAGAGCAGACTTAAGGACTTTATTACTTACTCAGGCAGAACTCCCCTTCATTTCAAGTACTGATGAATTCAACCTAAAGAAATTAGTCTTTCCACCCTGTTTAATAGGAAAGAGACCTGCATCATCTTGAATGCTGGCAATAAGAAGCTTAGGCCTTGATTCAGAAAAAGCATTTAATTGTATCCATATCCAGGACACTGAAGCCTGTGCTTAACTTTAATCATATACTTGGGTCGGAGTTCCACAATTAAACAGCTATAGCACTGCCCCAGAAAGAAGGCTTCCTTCAGACAAAATCTTAATAATTTACACAAATAAGAGCAGTAAACAGCAGGTCTGCCCTCTCTTGTTTCTAGGTTCAAAATACTGTTTTGACAAAGATCACTATTTTTGTTTTTAATTTTTTTTTTTAGCAGAAATAATCTCACAAGCCTAAGGCACCATTTTCTTAAAACCCTTGCTCCCCTTGCTCTCATCTGCACTGTTCAGCCTCCAACAGCTGAATAAAAAAGTATGCAGTATTCCCAATTTAACACCTTTTAGCTGTCTAGGGAAAAAAAAAATTAAAATTGTTCCTTTGGAAAAGACAAACAGTGATTTAATTTACTTATAACTTTGAAGAAAAAGAAGGGAAGTTAGATGAACTGGCTGATGTTATTTCAAGTTGATCTCTGTCATCTCTGTAAGGACCAAGATCAGGGAAGGGCCTTGACAACAGGAAAAAGAAAAATCTTGTATCCATCCTCACAGAAAGGACAAAAGAATAACTAAGGGATCATAATAAGTCTCACTTTGGTCTCTTGAAAAGTGAAGAAACCCGTTCTAAACACATGAGGAGAAGTTGGTATTTGTGAAGTGATTCTGGATTTACCAAGGGTGAATGATGTCCTGCACCAAGCTGTCTGCTTTCTATGAGGAAAATGACTGGACCTGTGGGCAAGAGGAGACTCGTCTATGCCATTTGTCTTGACTTCAGCAAAAGGTGAGTTCCAGGGTTTGCTCAGGGGCTGCTGGTCAATAAGTGTGCCTGGAAACCTGTAACAGCTGGAGTACTGCTGTGGTCATCCTTGAACCACCCTGCTTTCCAGAAGGGACCAGGAGGAGGTAATGGAATGCTTGCTCCTGCACAGTGCCATCAGGCTGGGGTGGGTTCAAGAGATGGCCAGTCCTCCTGAGCAAGCAGCTGCCATCCAGAGATAACTGGACTGACTGAAGGAACAGGTCTCTACTAACCTCCTGAACTTCATCAAGAGCAAATGCCTTTGAAACAGAAAACTCCTTGCAGAAGTGACTCTAGTGAAAAGACCCTTTGGTGTCTGCAGAAAACAAGATGAACAAGAGCCAGGAGTGTGCCCTGGCAGCAAGGTCCAGCAGCACCTGGGCTGTGTCAATGAGCAGACCCAGGGAAGTGATCACCTCAGCTTTTCAGCCCTCATTAGCCTGTATCTCAAATACTGGTTTGGGCTCTCCAGTAGAAAACATTATTGGCACTGCTTCTGTAAGTCAAGGGCAGAGAACGTGTCCAAGGAAGAGAAACTGAGGAACAAGGCTTGCTCAGCACAAGAGCAAGCCAGGAGCTCATCAGAAGGGCCAGGCTCTGCACAGTGGTTAGTGCTGGAAGTACAAGAGACAGTGGGCTTCAACTGAAAGCAGAGAGGTTCAGGCTGGATATTATGAGAAGCTTTTACACAATGAGGACAGTCAGGGCGTGTCCAGAGAGGTGTTACCATCTCCATCCTTGGAGATTTCCATAACCTGACTGGGAAATATCCTGAGGAACACGGTTTGAGCACACACCTTTTGGCAGGAGTAGTTATTTGGACTACATAAAATCCTGAAAGCCTTCCCAACTTGGAATATTCTACTATAGTACACTTTTAGGCATTTTTTTACTTCATATTGAGAGGGTAGGAAGAACAATTTCCTACTGAAGTCTGGCTGGAATATAATTGCAGACACAGGAACACAGCATTGTGGCCATGCCTTGGGTTCATCTGTCTGATACAAAGAGGAAACCCCACTGTAGATTTTCAGAGGAACAGGGAGCAAGTGGGACACTTTTAACTGCATTTCTTATACTACTCCATACAAAGATAACTGAATTTCAAGACAGCAGCAGTGAGAAAGTTTGAGCACATGCCATGTACCCTAAAATTAAAAAAAACCCCACATCTAAATAACACATTGAAAGACCACGTCAGCATTCCTCTGAAGACATAAATTCTGCTTATGAATGACTCTGGTATGAAACTTCCATAACCTAGAACTCAAATAAACATTAAAAGAACCAGAATTATAACAAATATAGGCACAAAAAGAAGATGAAATATCTAAGATTATAATCACAAGTGTCCTCATTCATCTTCAGACATTCTTTTATTTTCATTCAGTCATTTTTTATTTTTAAAAGTTAATGATGCAAGAAATAAGTTGAAAAGGAAAAAATTATTTATTACATATTCATCTTACCATCTCATATGCTTAGAAAGATATTTCTCAAAGTAGATACATGAAAGAGGCCAGAAAGACACCAGCCAGTTTAAGAAATACTGTATCAAATTGATGGGTTTATCATACTAATAATGTGGTTCAATAAATGCTAAAATATTAGGGGTTAAAGAACTCTGGGTATATTTAAAGTTCTTTTACAATTCTGATTGTTCAAACTGGTATTTATGACCAATTATCTTGGTTTCTTCTACAGAGTTTCAGCTAATATATAAAATAATAGGAGTTGGGTTTTTTTTCTTTAGTTAATTTTATCAAGGACTCGCTTAATGAAGAGATGGGCTCCAGATTTAAAAACCTTCCAGTAAGGGTTTTTAGTCCTTGTGGGAGATTTGCTTATGGAAGACTGGTAAGGAATCAACTGCTAGCAAGAATCATTTTTTCATGTTTTGCAATGTTGAAATTTTAAAAACAGATACATAAAGTATTAGCAATGCACAATTCTGCTTCGGATTTATCTGTATCATCCTTTACATCAGAGACCCTCCTCTTCAAACCAGCTTGCTTTAATTCAGTTGTTAACTGAAAGGATTGTTCAGAAAGAAATATTTGGGTTTTGTTTTAATTACCAGTTGAATTAACCATTTAAATAATTGATTCTGCCAATATCATATTTAGAATGAATTAAAGGAAAGACAGAATTCCAGATTCTATTACTCCTAGGGCTTACTCCAAGCCAGGATGCAAGCCAAGAGACAAACCCTTTTCTTCTATAAAGAAAATTTTCCTTGAGAAATATGTAGAATGAGTTATTCACTTTCCTGCCAAATAGGAAAGATAAGAGCACACATATATATCTATATATATACACATATACATGATCTTGAATCATGTTTGCCAAATCAGCTGGACATTTAATGAAAAGGAGTCAAGGCCTGATCCATCTCTCACAGAAATGACTGGAAGGCTTTCCATCAGCTCCAGTGAGAGTTGGATTTAGCCCCATCTGCATGTTTTCAGGCACAAGACCAATTTTCATTTCCTGACCTCTGTGTAATTCCATTGAGGATGCCACTGCTGCAGAGAGAGAAGAACAACTTATCAGAGGATTACAAATCCCCACCACGTTTTCAGTTAGCATTCTGCACATACAGAAACATAACCTTATTCATTAAAGATTTCTATCCACATCTTCTGTTATAGTTCATTTAAGAAAAGCAAAATATACTAATAATTGCTTCATTACAAAGCTTGCATCTGCCATGTTTGCATGAGTGTATTATCAGACACATGCATTCATACACGTGTGTGTAATCCTTCATCTCTGCTGCAAGGACAAAAACGTCTTTTGATGTACATGAATAAAGGAGCTATACATCGCAACTTTTACATCAGAGAATCGTGGAATGGTTTGGATTGGGACCTTGGAAGGCACCTTGAAGATCAGTCAGTTCCAGCCCCTTGCCATGGACAGGGACACCTTTCACTAGCCCAGGTTCCTCAGAGCCCCGTCCAACCTGGCCTTGGGCACTGCCAGGGATGGGGCAGCCACAGCTGCTCTGGGCACCCTGTGCCAGGGCCTCCCCACCCTCACAGGAAATATTTTCATCTTAATATTTAACCTAAACTTGCTCTCTGTCAGTTTAAAGTGTCAGTTTTTATTCCAGTTATGCTGTCCCTACATGTCCTTGTAAACAGCATGTGACCAGAAGGAATTAAATAGTAGTACTGACTGTAAGACAGATCATCCCAGATTTCCCAAATCAGTCCCTTAGAACTTGTCATTTTCTAAAACCAATGTCATAATTCATAAGGACTGCCTGTTTATCTATTTGCTACTTGACCTGAGGCATTCCACACAAATGTTTCAACTCCTTTAGCTGTAAATGAATTCCCTCCTGAAATAATAGAACCTTAGGGTGTTATTGTTAGAGTAATTTCACACCAATCTTTTGATAAGTGCTCCAAGCCCTCACAGTTTCTTTCTCACTCCCCAAATAACCAATAAAATATTTATTCTAACAGCCTGAACAGGGTGGTGGAGGGTGAAATTTTGTTCTTTGCTTATTCCAGTAGCGGAAACACACCAAGTGGTGTTTTGTATGAGAGCTGTACTCTAGAACACAAGCCCCACCAGGCAAGTAATACATTAGATGTGTCATACTTTGTCTTGCCAGGCTCATCAGGCTGATTTGGAATTTGCTGCCTGGGTAGACTGACTCATATGTTTACTGGCCCTGACAGGTGCTGGGCATCTTCCACACTCATTAAAGTTAATGACTTGAACAGCAGAGAGGGAAAACTGCATGCTGGTTTCCTCTGAATGTGTATTCCCAAGTTATCATTTAAGAGAGGATGTAAGTGGTGTCACCTTTCTTCTGCAATCACAAAAGCAGCCCCAAACCAAACCCTCATCCCTTCATTGCAAAAATAACCCAATTAGCTTCACAGGAACTCCTTGCTGGAGTAAGGCAAGGGGAAAAAAAATGCACTGTACACAGAGCTTTGCACATAAAAGCTGCTTCTTGCCATAAAACCAGTCACTTCCTTACTGGAACAGAGGAATTAACATACTGGAAACAAGCCAGTAATTTTATAGAAATGTATGCCTTTAAGTAAGCTCTAGACCAGTATTCTCACAATAGCCACCCTTTGGCATCATTTCTATCCCAATAAGCCACAGCTGCTGAACTAGAGACTTCTGACTTCATGTTAGATAAGTAAAGTTTTAGGCAGTGATGCCAGAGCCAGTCCTTTGATATTAACACAGCACAGTACAGTTGTTGACCAGCCACACCAAAAAAGGTATGCCTTTAATTTACACTAGTCAGCTAAAAACATTCAGGAGAAAACTTCACAGAGACTTATGCCATGACATTAGACTGTCAATCAAGACATGAAGAGATAGAGACCTCACAGACATCTGTGCATTCACACAAGACCAAGAAATCAGGAGGATTGAATCCTTAACTACAGAGACATCTCTGCTTTGATGCCTGTCCAGCCACTAGATCTGCCCTGGTAATATGACAAAGTTCTGTTCCCTGGCATCCACCCAACAAGACACAAATACTGAGCCAGAGACCTCACAGAAACCTGTGCCTTAATATTAACCTGCCACACAAAATCTCCTGAGCTGACGGTCTTGCAAAAAGAAAAGGCTGAACTCTCTAAAAATAAGGCTGTAGAATTATTGCAGTCTTTAATACTCATCACTTTCAATGTCTAAATTTCAGGGTCTCCCAAAGCAAAATGCCATGGTACTTTTCCACAGTTAGGTCAGTTCTTTAACTGAACTATTATGTTTCATTTTCTTCCTTTTCTGCAGTTCTCACATCAACATCTAGTGCTTTTAAAATTTCATAAGATACTGAGGTACAAAGGCCTGAGCAACACATCTTCCAAACCCAGACTAATGTGCTGTTTGCTGGACAGAATTAGGAAGCAGAATGTTCACTGATGGAAAACTGCTCAGTTGCTTGCAATATATTTCAGTAATTTGGGGAACACTAATTCAGAAATTCAGTATTTTTCCACCCACTGGCATAGAAAGCAATTTGACAAAAAATATTCCATGTTAGACTTTTCATTCTCAAAGTCTGAAAGGAGCTTTTTTTTTTTTTTGTAGTGTTGGATCTTTACATTGTTCCTTGTTTTCCACCTATTCACTTAACATTTCTTCTTGGGTTGTTTTTTGGGTATTAATGTGGGGTTTTCTCATTTGGCTGGTGTTTTGGGGGATTTTTGTTTGCATTTTTTTGTTTGTTTCTTTTTGTTTTACCTTAAATGTCTAATTTATAATTATTTCTGTATCTCAGATAAGCAAGATAATCACAATATTCCACAGCATCAAGGGCTGACTTGTTTCCAGTTCTCATTTACTTTAAGCCAAAAAAAAAGCTGAACAGCAACTATTTTATTGGACTTCTACAGTCTTTGATTCCTCACTTGGAAGGCCAAGAGTGTTGTGTAATGTGTAAGACTCCACAGTGCTCTTTGAGTCTCTGTTATGGGACAAGATCAAAAGCCCACTAAAATAACTGAGAATGTTTCCATGATCTTCTGTGGAGTTTGGTTGGGCACTACAGGTGACAGGCAGGCTCACAGAAACAAAAGATTCCCTGGAAACACTTTAAAATGGTGGTCAGCAGAAGAAAGGCATAATGAAGTTCTTCCACAAGCTAAATTTGTTGGACCACAGCTGAAAACTTGAAAATTCTCCATTTTGGATACAGATTCTCAACCTGTAAGCAAATTAAACTGGGGTTTTTTTCTCCCTGGAAGCTGAACACCATATCCAAATGTTTTGACTTTACTGGCACATGTGGAATACGGGAATGAGCAATGGTTAACCAAGCCTAATGGACTAAGACTATAGAATATGTGAATATTTAGAAAATGGACCTCAGTCAACAATTTACAAGAGGAGATTGATAAAAAAGGGCTTGATCAAAAAAGTTTGAAATAGCCATAAAAATCCTGAACCCGCTTCAATCTGAAAATGATCTACCAACAATTTTTCCATTTGTCCTGGAAATGCCATTAAAACTTCACAACTGTGTAACTGCAGCAGGACTAAAGACACCAAGGTTACCTTTGCAAATGAAATCACCATAATAAAAGCTGCTTTCTTCATTGTGCAGAAAGTACTGACACTCTGAAGGATTGCTATAAGAATTCTGTGGTGATTATCTTGGGAATCAGGCACTACTCCACAGATTAGATCCTGAACCACCTGTCAACCCCATTTCTATGCAAATTGCTCTACTTTGAAAGACATGACCTCAAAGCCCTGCAATGGCACTGCAGGCCTGCATTTCACCACATCACCACCTACCAACTCAAAAGGCTAATTAAGAGCACCAGAAAGTGCCTTTTGCAATCTCAGAGACAGACAAAAAAATAATCACAACATAACAAAACACAAATCCCACATAAATGAAATGAATAAGCTGCATCTCACCTCATTTGAATTTTCTGTTGTGATGTTTTTATTTTTCAGCTTTTTCTGCAGCAGTTTGGTTTCATATTCCGGCCTGGGATGCTCCTGAAAAAGACAAACAAACAAACAAACATAATCGTGTTAAGAGAAAATCCCCCACATTTTTGGTCACTTATTCACAAACAAAGCCATCAAGATGATTCAACTTCACACACCTTTTGGACTAGGCTGTCAGATCTGGCCCAGCTTCCCTAATCAATAACCTTTCAATGTGCCCTTGCAAAATGTATTTTTCCTTCCCAAATTAGAGCATAAATTAGGCAAGGTGACAAAAATTTACCAGGTTTTTCAAGTGAGCAGCTCATAAAAGAGGAAAGCATCATGCATCTCCTCATTCCCACCAAGTTCTATGTTCATTCAGAGCTGGAATTTGGATTGACATCTCCCACAATAAAGGCTGTTCCTACAGCTTTGTTCAGAGCATCCCTCTTTACTGGAATTAGAGCCCTTGCATATTAGTCTTATCCAAAAAAATGGGTCATTAACATTTTGAAATTAATCTGATAGTCATGAAGAGAACAAAACCCATTTTAAACTAACAAATCCTCATGAGCAATAGATTGGGGTTTACATGGAACTTCAGAATTCCTTGAGAGATGGAGGTGGTGTTCATTTTCTGTATCTGTAAGATTTTTACCACAGCAGACATAGACCTCACTATTCTCTGTTGCACATGAGAATACAAACACAGTGAGATCTCCAAAATATTTTTTATCCTGATCATAAGATTTTCCTAATGCACTCAAAAGGTATGTGGTAAAGTATCATTTAAATCATTGAATCCTAGAATAATCTGGCTTAGAAGGAATCTTATATTTAGTTCCAACCCCTGTGCCATGGGCAGGGACACCTTCCACTAGACTAGGCTGCCCTATCCAACCTGACTTTCCAGGGATGGGGCAGCCACAGCTTCTCTGGGCACCCTGTGCCAGGGCCTCAGCACCCTCACAGGGAACAATTTCTTCCTAACATCCCATCTAAACCTTCTCTGTGTCAGTGTGAAGCCGTTCCCCCTTGTCCTGTCACTCCAGGCCCCTGTAAACAGCACCTGGTTCCATATCTTGTGTGTTCTCCAAGGGCACATCCCTGGCAAACCCTGCTTACCTACCTGGATCTCCTGAGTCACTGGAAAGGGGGAGAGGATCAAAGAAAAACCTCGAGGTGGTGCCTGTTCCTAGTGTGACAGTGCTGGATAAAGACAGATTTAACCTCTCTGAACCCAAGGGAGGGAAGGGAAGAACTTGTGCCACCCCAAGTGACCCAGCCTTTGAGTGGCCCATCCCAGCATCCCAAGGAAACAAGGCTACCAATGAAACATCAAATAGTTTTGAGCCTTGAAGAAAATTCTGTTCTAGAAAGGACAGAGGAGGTCATTTCAATGGAAAATGAAAGTAAATGAGAGCATGTTGACATGTCCAGTAGAAGAGAAATAAAAGAGGAAAATGTACTTATGTCCCAGGATGTTCTGGCATATCTCTGGGAGTGAAAAATGTAATCACACACCTTTACCAACTTCTTGCAAAGCAAAGAAATTTTCACCTGACTTTTTCTTAGAGTTTACAACTTTAAACATGTTTAAAGTGTGCCTTCATGTGCAAACTTTCAGTGGAGCAATAACTGGTGCTAAACAGTTTCCCCAAAGAGCTGAGTGATAGCATTAATTCTTCAGCATTCCTTCCCCAACTATTCTAATGAAATTCTCATCCTCCTAAGTACAGGACATAGGTATAATGTTGAAAGTATTTGTTTAGAACAGGGCTAGACAAGGATCATTAAATAATTAGTGTTAATAAGAATTTAATGAAGGTCAGGGAAGATTCACTGGAAAGAGTAATGAAACCCAAAAAAGGTGAATAAAAAAGCATGTTTATAATTTTTAAAATATTTGGAAACATGGATCCAACAGGAAAATTAGAATAGTTATGGGAAAATGTGAGATAATGTATCTGGAGAAAATAATCCAAACTAAAGATCTCATTGGCACAAGAAACTTGAGGATGCAGAAAGAAGAGATTTAAAACAAGACAAAATATTGTAGCTACAAATTCCCCTTTTACCAATACTGAACATTTTTTCCCAAGAGGGCTATGCAGTTATTTTGTTACAGTCTCCTCACTGAGAATTTTAGCAAACAGAAATATCTTATGCTTTGTGGTTTAGTAGATGCTATTAAAACTTCAGAAAAAGGAGGCTGCTAATATCATTTGAAAGGTGGAAGACAAAGTGAAGCCATCAAATTGATCAGGTCAAAATGAATTTTGAAATCATGGTAGAGAAAATGAAGTAAAACCAAGATCATTAGGTGAGAATGGAATGTATCTGTAAACATATTTAATGTTCCCAGGTCAGCTTGCTTTTTAATTTTGTTTCATTCTCTTTTACTCAATCTACCTTCTTTATTTATTTGTCTTATCTCAGCAGTAATCCACAGTGACCTCAAAGACTTCCCTTAAGGTTTCAATAATTACGGGGATTTTTAAAACTCATCAAATAGCAAAAGGAAGAATCCGACTTTTGGAATTAGTTTGCAAATAAACTAAAATAGTTGGCAAACATTTTACAGAGCACAGGATTTTAAGTTGAAATTAAATGTTCCTAAGGAAGACAGACATCCAAGTTCCTCCCTGTTATAGTGAAACACTATTAGAGCTTGACTATTTGAACAATACCAAGACCAATGAGCAAAGACTCCATGGCATCTCAGTCAATGCAGAATCTCCATCCACTTGCCTTCCAAGTTCTTGCCCCAGTTCTCAATTTCATGTTTTTAAATTGCATTTCTATTTCAGTTTGCACAGGATCATTGGAAAAATGAGGGAAAATCTCTTTCACCCCAAAAAAATGAAAGCAGAAATATCCTGGAAATTCAATTTGTGGAGATTCATGGGAAAGCAAGAGCTTCTACCACTCACATCATCATTTGGAGCCCATCTGTACCTCTTCACCAAGCAGAAGAGGGTATGGATTCTCCTGCCTCTATTCCTGGTTTATCAATGGCCATGTCCCTTATTACACACTCTGAACCAGAATGATGTTCCCAACCTCTTTCATTGGGTTACAGTCATACATCTGTGGCAGGGCACATTGAGTGGAGGAATTTCAGGAAGAATTCCTTCACTGGAAGGGTTGTTAAGGCACTGAAGGGACTGCTCAGGGAGGTGTGGAGTCACCACCCCAAGAGGTGTCGAAGGAGTGACTGGACATGGCACTCAGTCCTCTGGTCCAGGTGACAAGGTGAGGATTGGTCAAAGGCTGGACTCGATGATCTTGGAGGCCCTTTCCAACCTAAACAATTCTGTGGTTCTCTGTGTGTTTCTGTTCCCAAGGCTTTGTCTGCTCTTGTCGTTCTGGTCTGAGTTTGTTTCTTTTCTTTCCCTCTCCCATTTGTTTATCAACTGTCCTATTGCTTCTCAACACAATTATCTGTTTTCCACTTGGTACCCAATGCTTGCTATTCTTTTAGTGGATTTAAGGTGTCCAAACAAAAATTCTCTAAGTCTGTACAGCTGCCAGCTGCAAAGATGCATGGAAGCCTTAGGGAGTCTGCTTTCTCAGACTATCATTGCCAAGACATTTACAAATAGATGGACTAAATTAATATCTTGTGTGACTCTTCTGAAACAAGAGTTTTGGCCCAGTGTGTTTAAAGAACACAATTTACTGAAAGGTTTATAGTCCACGTCCACAAAAATTACACCGAAGGCATTTATTTCAATATAACTCTCCCAAAGTACTTCTCAGCTTTTCAGTTTTATGCTCGTTTTTCTCCCTGCTTTGGTTCTGTAGCTTCCTTCCCTAAAGAAATTGACAATCAGTAGCTTAACTCCATCTAGTCTTAAAACTCTTAAACCTCTTGAGTTGCTTCCTCATCCCTTTCTTGCTCTTTCAAGCAATCCCACTTCTGGCCTAACCTGATCAGACCCAATTCTCCCTTTTCCAACATAACTTTCAACACTTGTAAAGACTTCATCATCACTGAAACCTGATGCCAGTAACTTTCTAAACACAAATTCATCCTCATCTTGATGAATCTTATGGATAAAAGGTGAATAAAACCTGATCTATCTTCCAGGGTTTTGTTGAAGTACTAAGAACTGACAGGATATGACACGATGCATGATTTTCTACTTAAGATGTCATGTCAAGAAACATGTCCATTATTCTTCAAAAAAGACCTGGATCAACCAGAAAATGGTCAGAAAGCAACAGGAATAAAGAGAGACATAGAAAATCCTTCCAGTACCGGAAGGGAGCCTACAAGAAGGATGGAGAAAGAGACTCTTGACAAGGGCCTGGAGTGACAGGAGATGGGGGAATGGCTTCACAGTGACAGAGAGCAGGTTCAGACTGGATATGGGGAAGAAATTCTTTCCTGTGAGGGTGCTGAGGCCCTGGCACAGGGTGTCCAGAGCAGCTGTGGGTGCCCCACCCCTGGAAGTGTCCAAGGCCAGGTTGGATGGGGCTCTGAGCAAACTGGGATAATGGAAAACCTCCCTGTCCACAGCAGAAGGGTGGAACAAGGCGAGATTTAAGGTCCCTTTTAGCCCAAAGCATTCTGTGGTTCTATGAGTCTCTGAAAACATTTAGGAACTAAGACTGAAAGAGCAGAGGCTTGTTCATCCTAAACAAACAAATGTGACAAAAATATGATATTATGTTGAATTATGCTGAAAAGAGGACAGAAGTAATCCCTCTCTTGATCTTTGAAAGTTAAAATAAGGAAAAAAGGAAAAGAAAAATTTAACATGTAGCAAGGAGATTATGAAACTGTTTGTTAGCAGTACAGATAGAGAAGCATTAGAGTAGATTACCTAGGGAGGAATTGAAATCTCCACTGCTGGATTTAAGAACAAATTAGACAAATACCTCTTCATAATGATTTAAGTAGAGTTGATCCTACAACACACAAGGGATGGCCCTCAAGGTCCATTCCAGTCTTATTTTATGATTCTAAGTGCCTAATTATTCAGCTTGTGTTGAGATTTGTCTGGCACTCTTTTACTTGCCATAAACAAAGGATTTTTGCTGATCCCACAGTTCCTGTCCACAGACTTTTACCACTTCAGGCCTCTTCATCACAGGACCTCACAAACCTATAGATTCTTTCACAGCATTTTGCATATATTATGCTAAACATGAGGACTTTGTACTGTGAGTGTTGAACTTGAATCACAGAATCACTAGGTAGGAAGAGATCCAAGATCATCAATCCATGATCAAGATCAGTCCAACCCATGCCCTGACACCTCAACTAAACCATGGCACCAAGTGTCACATCCAGTCTTTTTTTAAACACATCCAGGGACGGTGACTCCACCACCTCCCCGGGCAGACCATTCCAGTACTTTATTGTATTTTTCATGAAAAACTTTTCCCTGACATCCAACCTATATTTCCCTTGGTGCAGCTTGAGACTTGAGTCCTCTCCTTCTGTCAGTGCTGCCTGGAGAAAGAGCCCAACCCCACCTGACCACAGCCCCCTCTCAGGGACTTGTGGAGTGATAAGGTCACCCCTGAGTCTCCTTTTCTCCAGGCTGAGCACCCCCAGCTCCCTCAGCCCTTCCTCACAGGGTTTGTGTTCCCAGCCCCTCTCCAGCCTCGCTGCCTCCTCTGGACGCGCTCCAGCGTCTCAATGTCCTTCCCAAACTGAGGGGCCAGAACTGGACACAGCACTCACCAGTGCCCAGTCCAGGGGCAGAATGACCTCCCTGCTCCTGCTGGCCACCCCATTCCTGATCCAGGCCAGGGGCCATTGGCCTTCTGGGCCACCAGGGCACAGAGCTGTCCCATGTTCAGCCGGCTGTCAACCAGCACCCCCAGGTCCCTTTGTGCCTGGGCACTGTCCAGCCACACTGACCCCAGCCTATAACACTGCAGGGGGTGATTGTGGCCAAAATGCAGGACTCGGCACTTGGACTCAGTAAATTTCATCTTGTTGGACTCTGCCTATCCACACAACTATATTTGTAAAAACATTTTTTATTATCTGTACAAAAGTTGCCAAATTAAGTTCTAACTGAGCTTTGGTCTCTCTAATTTTTCTCCTGTATGCCCTAGTAACCCCCTTAAATACATCTTGAGAGACCTGACCCTCCTTCCAAAGATGATATATCCTCCCTTTATTCCTCAGTTCCTTCAAAACCTCCTTGTCTATCCAGGCTGGACGTTTGCTTCATCAACTCATCTTTCAGCACACAGGGACAGTCTGTTCCTGGGCCCTCAAGATCTCTGTTTTGATGCACACCCACCCTTCCTAGACTCTTTTGTTTTTAAGGGCTGCTTCCCAAGGAACTCTCTGAATAAGCCTCCTAAACAGGCCAAAGTCTGCCCTCTGGAAGTCATATGTAAGAGTTGTACTGATGTTCCTCTTGATTTCACCAAATATTGAGAACTCTATAATTTCATGATCACTGTGCCCCAAGCGGCCTCCAACCACCACATCTCCCACCTGCCCATCTCTATTTGCAAATAACATATCTAACATAGTCAGCTGCAACAAAAAGTTGCCCTCCACATGCTCTAAGAACTTCCTGGATTGCCTCTTTTCTGCTGTATTAAGCTCCCAGCAGACATCTGGTAGGTTAAAGTCACCTACAAGAATAAGGACTGGTGATCCTGAAAGATTCTCCAGATGCCTATAGAATAAGGTGTCCACCTCTTCTTCCTGGTGGGGTGGATGATGAGACTCCCAGTAGGATGCCAGCCTTGTTGGCGTTCCCCTTAATTCTGACCCATTGGCATTCAACTTCATTGTCATTAATGTCAATACCCATGGCATCAAAAGCCTCCCTAATATAAAGGGCCACCCCTCCACATCTTCTCCCTTTCCTGTCTCCTCTGAAGAGCTTGGAGCCATCCAGTGCAGCACCCAGCTGTGTGAGTAGTCCCACCCAGTTTCCATGATGGCAACTACATCATGGCTTTGCTGTTCTACCATGGCCTCCGGCTCTTCTTATCACCCGTGCTGCGTGCATTGGTACACACACACCTCAGCTGGGCTACTGATTTCACCCCTAACTCAGGCTTACCACCCTTGGCCTGCTTCCAGACAGCCCAGCTGCATCCCTTTCCCCCTCCAAACCCAGTTTAAAGCCCTCTCAACAAGTTCTACCAGCTCATGAGCTAAAAACCTTCTACCCTTAACAGAGAGATGGAGTCTATCCAGTTTCAGCTGGCCAGGGACCCTAAAAGTTGCCCCATGATCAAAGAACACAAAATTCTGTTGATGACACCAGCCCTTGAGCCACCTGTTGATAATGTGGGCTCTCTTATTCCCTCCATCATTTGTCTCTGTCACCAAAAGGACTGAGCAGAGCACTACCTGTGCCCCTGCCCTATCAACCACTTGACCCAGCACCCTAAAGTCCCTTTTAATTGCCCTGATGCTCCTCTTTTTGATCTCATCACTGCCAGCCTGGAGTTTCAGTAGTGGGTAATAATCAGAGAGCTGAATCAGCCCAGGGTGTCTCTCAGTGATGTCCCATACCCCAGGGAGGCAGCAGCCCTCCCTGTGGGATGGGTCCAGTTGACACATGGGGCCCTGTGTTCCCCTCAGAAGGGAGTCACCCACTACGACTGCCCTTCTTTTCTGTTTATTGTTAGATGTGGTGATCCATCTGACAGGTGAAGCATAATAGGGAGGCCCACGGGGCAGATCATTTTATTCTGTACAATCCAGCTGACCCCCTAGGTCCAGGGCCTCATACCTGTCCTGGAGTGGCACTTGGGTATGGGGGACATACCCAATGGATGATGGGGGACAGGAGAAATTTTTATTACCTCCCCGAGTAGGGACCCATTCCCACTCCCCTTCAACCACCAGGTGACCTCCTATTGCCTGGAAGTGGGAGGCCTTCAGACAATCAGAAAGATATTGTGGTTCATCAAATATTCCACAGAGCCCAGAGTTTGCTCTCCAGCCTCTCATTTTGCCCTGCAGTTGGTACATCTCTGGCAGGGAGCAGTTTGACATTCCATGTGGGACAAGCAATAATTTCTGATGTGCTAGTGCACAGGGTTTGCATCACAACCCACAGACTGGGAGTACTGGGTTGTACTGTGAGCATCATCCACATCATAACTGGGGAAAGAGTAATGAAAAAGCCTAGAAACAGAGAAAAAAGAGAGGAAGTTGTTGCCAAGTCACCAGTGAATACCAGAGCATGCTGTTTGTTCTCAGGGTTATCTTTTCTGTTTTATCCAAACATTTTGATCTGGGAAATAGGAAATAGAGGAATAACATCACTACCAGCCTATATCATGAAGTCCATGACATCAGCTTGCTTTTCCCCTATGGTATTTGCACTCTCCTGTTTGAGCTGAGCTCAGCTAGCAGGGCTGAAGACTCATAGGTGGCCTGTTTAAGGAACTATGCTGGAGCATGAAGAGAAGAAATTGATTCAAATCCTCCCAGCAAACTAAGATGGTTCTAAATTACTGAATATGACCCTATTCTAGAGACATCTCAGCATCTACTGCCAGGGGAAAGTCCAAAATCTATCTGTTCTTAGTATGATATTTATTTATGATTTTAATAATTGCAGTCTCCTTAGTCAGGGTTAGAAATGAATCCTTGGATGAGAGACAGTCATCAGAACAAACCAAAAGACAGAACTAAGAACAAAATTAGGGACATTGTATGTACTAATGAACAAGTACATCTCATTTTCAGTCAATACAGGCAGGGCTGGACACCCCGTGGCTCATTTGAAAGCTCTTTCTGAAGTAACCCACACCCTTTATTGTTTTTGAATGGCTCTGTTAGTGAGCACCCAGAGCTTGGGATGAGGTACCTAAGGCATCATAGATGTCACCCAGACCTAGATTCAAAAATTGCTGATGGTACCATGACCTGTGGCTGTCATCATCACAAAGAATTCTTGTTACACACTGTGAAGTACCATGAAAAGTATTTATTCAGTGTCATTGTGTTACTGCACACTATACAATGCCATATGGGTACTCTCAGCAAAACATGATCTGCTCTTACCTGACAATCCTTTTCAATATTCATTCTTCATTCCAGAATGCTGGACAGTAAGATACAGGTGAGGATTTCCTAACTAAATATTGATACTCAAAACTGTATCAGTCCTTTATCTAAACACAGCTGCAAACTGCATTGGGCTTGAGAACACTCATGAGAAATCTATATATCAATGCCTATATAATGTGCATCTATAGAGTAATTAAAACAGTAAATTACCCTAGGGAGAGGAGACTTACTTCTTCTTCTTCCAGTCCAGTTAGATCCCAGAAGTAACTCAATCTCATCTGCAAACGCTTCCATTGTTCAAGGAACATGGTAGCTGTAAGAGAAGTCAAACAATTTTAAAAATGAAAATCCAAAGCCCGGTGGCAAACATTTATGTTACTTATAAGCTTCAACTGATATTTGAATCCCATTATGCTGGACCCTTTAAAATTAAACACTAAGAAACAGCCTCAGGCCCAATTTTAAAGAAAGAATTCAAGTAAAGCACTGGAACAATAATTACTGTCTTTGAAAAAAAAACACACAAAGATGGAACATGGGTTGTCCAGAGCCACTGTTAAATTCTTGTCAGGGAACAGAACTGAGCCCACAGCTGCAGACATCCATGGAAGACATCATGCCTCTAAATTCACCATGAAGCATTCTGAGGTAGGTTTAGCCTGCTACTGAAATAACTAGGATCCCCAGCAAGAACTAGAAAAATATATTTTGAAATATACTACAACAATGTAGTTAAATTCTTTTCTCCTTAATAGACATGGTGATTTTGCCCTAAAGGGCTGGCCCCTGGTTCAGTCTCCTGCTTCCTCCTGTATTTTACTAATAAGAAAGAACAGATGTTTTACTGTTGTCTCGTATTTACAATCTCCTGCTTGTCCTCTCACAGTTGCTGTTTCCTCAAAACAGCCCTTTTCCTAGTTGCTCATAATTTGTGACTTACAGATTTATTGGAAATAGCATTTATAAATCCTGGGTTGAGGGCACACATTTTCAGATAACAATATCAATACTAAACCAGTATGTGCCAACTAAAAACACCAAAACTCTACCAATAAAATCTACACCTATATACAACCGGGGGCACTGTTTGCCATTTTCTTATGCTTCACTTCACTTTTTCAGTGGGTGAAAAGGGTATTGTAAAAACACTGTTAGATCACAGCAGTGTTTACAACACTTCGAACATCTTGTAGCTAGCCCCACAAGACAGACAACAGTGGAGAATCAGATCAGCTTCTCCTGACTGCATCTACACTCTCAGACAACACTGAGAAGAGTGCACACTCTGAGAAAAGTGCCTGACTCTTACAAGTCATAACCTATCCCAACAGTTAGCTGCAAATATTTTCTTCACAGGTATCATCCCATCATATAAGAAGCAAATATCATTTAAAGACAGGACTGGCAGCACACTGAAGCAAATCCAGACATTGAGCAACTAAGTTGCTATCTGTGTTCCTCCCTTAGAGAAGAGAGAACATATAAAAGCTATATTTAGCATGGTTTAAAAACTCAAGGGTTTTTAGATATCCTAAATACAAAAACATTTGGTTATTTTATAGGGTGCTATTACTCATTCCATTCTTTCCTGTTATACAAAAACTCAGTTCCACATTTAGCTCTATAAGAACGTACTTGGCTTGACGCAGCAGCTGCTCAGAAATCAGCATGTCTGCACTGAATTACACCAGCAGAAAAACTAAACTGACAGAGAGCAGGTTTGGATTGGATATTAGGGAGAAATTCTTGCCTGTATGGGTGCTGAGGCCCTGGCACAGGTTTCCCAGAGTAGCTGTGGCTAGCCCATCCCTGGAAGTTCCAGGCCAGGTTGGATGGGGCTCTGAGCAAACTGATCTGGTAGAAGGTGTCCCTGCCCATGGCAGGGGGCTGGAACTGAATGAGCTTTAAGGTCTCTTCCAACCCAAACCATTCTGTGATTCTACAAAACTTCTAATAAAGGCATCTGACACTGAAATTCAGCACCAGGAGACTGGTGACATCAAGCCCAGTCAGCCAGGCATTACTGTGAATATGGACACTTGCAGCAGGATTGCTGGAATTACAAAGATGCTTCAGGAGGAATCAGGATCAGCTACTACAAGCATGATTCCTTTTGAGATATTAACCATGGGAAGCCTTCTGCTTTCTAAAGAATGGGGAGAAGACAAGCAAGGTGAAAAAAATCCCTGTGTCCAATATCCTCATGAAATGAAGCCAGCCCAGATCACCATAGTTTGCTCTGTTAAATATGCAGCTGGAATCAGTGTGTGAGTGAGTTCTGCCATTCAACAGATTGAGCTCCAGATATAGCCAGCACAGCCTGTAATAGTAGGGCAGCAAAATTTGGTGTAATCTAATATTTACCAGGCAAGCTGGGCAGAGTCAGTAAAGGCTCCATTACTTCGTTTTGCTGCTCTTTGTGTGTGCCGGCTGCATTTTCTTGAACTGACAAGCTCAGTTATCATGGTCCCAAGGACAGACTTTTCTAATCTGTGGGAAACATTTTTTGGAGGAGGGATACAGCTCTGAAAGAATTTTGTTATTCTTACATGCTTTTTTTAAAAAGCAGTGCATATGGAACTTTTTGTCCTTTTCCATAACAGATCCTATTAATTTGTCTTAGTACAAGGATATATCAACATTTCTTTTGCTCGTTTCATTGTTGATACTAAAATACAATTGTTCTGGATGAGGTTCAATGGCAATTGTCATTTGCATGGACACCAGTTTACAGTAAAATTTCTCTGTCAGGAAAATTATATTTTATTTAAGCTTCACAGCAGCAGGTGACACTTAATCTGCCAGTCTACCTGTAATCTGTAGTAAAATAAATTATTCTGAGAGACTATAAGTTCCTCCTCTTTTTTCTTTCTCAGTCATAATTCTTACGTATTCTCTAACATTTGCTCTAGGGCTTCCAGGAACTGGTAAATAAATGCTTTTTGCTTCCATGATGTGTTCTGTCTGCAAGTTTCTTAAAAACCTTCTGCTGTCCTTACCCAGTGCCAAGTCACTTATCAGTCCTTTCTAAAACAAGCTGCAAAATCTTAATAGGCTTGCAAAGAATAACACACTGAGGGATGGCTATAACACAATAACATATTTGCTCACTTTCATATTAAGGATGACACTTTCATTTTGGGAACAAAGGATAAGGAAATAAAAATCATTTTACAGTAGCAATAACATATTTAACTTTCACAATAAACAAGCTCTAGAGTAAAAGAGAGCATAGCACCAGCAATAATTCATGCAAGCACAGTACATACACTTTTCAGGGCAGAGGTGAGACCAGAAACAATAAAAGTAATACTACAATGCATTCATTCATGTTTATGAAGTGTTTTGATATCCTCATGGAGACAGGGATATTTGCCATTAAAGAAAAGCAAGGCTTGTTTAAATGGGATATTCTAAAATATATTATAATTAAAATGATAATAGTCCCATTGCACTTGGAAGCCCATAAAGTTCTGATAAAATTATGTGGTGGAGTTGTCCCACAAGGAAGTGGGACTGTGCTCTAAATTAGACCCTTTCAGCTGTCTGCACCATACCAACCCTCAAATACATTCTGGCCCCAAATGCAGAAGGTGTTAAAAGGGTGCGACACATTCATGGAAAATGAAGAAAAATTAGGAAATACATGGCAAAGTTTAGAAGAGCCATTAATGGCACAATTTCCTCCATGGAGAAAATGGCACACTCAAGATGTGCCAGGGGATGTTCAGGTTGGACATCAGGAAGAATTTCTTCCCTCTGGTATTGGAAGGGACTGCCCAGGGATGTAGTGGAGTCACCATCCCTGGAGATGTTTGATAAACAACTGAACATGGCACTCAGTGCTCTGGTTTAGTTGACAGGGTGGAGACCAGTCAAAGCTGAACTTGATGATCTTGTACATCTTTTCCACACTTGATGACTCTATGATTCTAAACATGGCAGTAGAAGAAGAAAGAACATTTTCTCTTCCTTGCTCTCCACAACTCCATTTATTGCAGAGCTTGCTGTTGACAGTGATATTGCTTTCCCCAGTGTCAGCACAGACAGCTCTCCCTGGCCTCCTGAGGATTGTCAGCTTCCAAAAGCCACAGGGATCACATTCAATCAAACAGCACTTTGATATTCTGTGAAGAGTCCAAACATCAAATGGCACTGTTAACTGGCAGAGCAATACTCACCCCAGAGAGCCATAAAGACGGAGAAGAAAACCGTGGCAGGGTTGTCAAACAAGTGACTGGCTCGAGCGGTGACACAGGCAGAGCTGAGGTTCCAGTAATCACAGAACTTGTCACACAGGGGGCACATGGTGAAGGCATTGCGTTGGTCACACATCTCTTGGCTGTGACAGACAAGGGCACAGGCTCCTCTCAGTGGATGTGCAGTAGTGATACCAAGCAGCACATCACAGCTATCACAAGCTGCCTGCAATATTTCTGGCCTGCACTTGCAGAGAACAGGAGCTATGTGTTTCTGCAAGGTTCATTGCCATGGATAGTAATTTTTAAATCCTTACAGGCACCTTACCAACAGGAAAATGAGGCAACATTCCACCAGACCTATTACTGCACTGTATTAGTGAGTTAAGGAAGATAGTATAATTGAAGACTGAGGTTAACCACACTAAAAAAACAAATTTCAAACACAAAAGGGGAGTTTGCATCTCTGCAGTTACGTGATTTGATAAAGATCAGATTTAAATCACTGAAAAGAAAGACTGAAATGGTCACAAAGGAAAATCAGTTCTGCATATTGTCAAAATACACATTTTTTAAAATATGGTGGCACAGAAATATGAGAGAAAAGTTTTTTTACAGATTTTAAGATCTTTGCTGTAAGGTTTTTATTTTCATTCTCAGTCTTATTTGCTTTGCATGTACTCAGTTTCTAAAAATCTTTGCAAAAAACATTATCAGTACCACTTTAAAAGGCCGAACACTTCTTGTCAGGGCTGAGAATGCTTTCAGTATTTTTCATAAGGTTTGGATGTGAAAGCCTTTCATACCTGCACAGTCTCACTTAGGTGAACTGAGCAGTGCAAAGCTCAAATGTCCTTGCCAAAATCTTGAGCTGAGGGTTGCCACATTGCTCCAATGATAGCTGGCATATAGTGATTATGATTGTTCCTATATGGACCATCCTGAAATAGGTTTTCCCTTACAACGTGAAATGAAAAAAGGACTATTCAAGCTCTGTTATGAATATATTATATGGTTTGAAAAGCATGCAGCTGTTTCCAGCTATCATGTTGTTACAGTAATTCTCTATTTCAAAAGGCAGCAGAGGGTGCTGCAGATACATCTCAGCCATAAATCTCACTGGAGTTTAAATGCTATCACAAGCTTTCACCCCAAGAAGCACCAAGATTTATTCAGATCAAGCTAAGAAAACAGAGTCTGCCTCAGAGGAGGTGCTGTTCATCATTTACCTATCAGTAACCTTGTCCTATTGCAGTGATTTTAAAAGCCATCAGTTCAGAGACTGTTGTGAATGTGATCAGCATACAAGTGCTGCAGTATCCAAACTCCAGCAGAAGTCAGACACAGATAACACAGAGGAATTAATATTTTTTCCACTGGGAAGTAGACATTAACATCACGGCAAACTTTGGCAGTTTTTGTGTAGTAGATTTCCCTCAGGATACCTAAAAATCAGCACTATTTTGTGTCGAGAAGGGGAATACTGTGAAGACCAAATATAGAATCATGGAATGGGTTGAGTTGGAAGAGACCTTAAAGATCATCCAGTTCCAAAATCCTGCCTTGGGCAGAGACACTTCCCATTATCCCAGGATGCTCAGAGCCCCATCCTGCCTGGCCTGGAACATTTCCAGGGATCTAGGAGCAGCCGCAGCTGCTCTGGGCACCCTGTGCCAGGGCCTCCCCACCCTCACAGGGAACAATTTCTCCCAATATCCAATCTAACCCTGCTCTCTGTCAATGTGAGGCCATTCCCCCCTGTCCTGTCACTCCAGGCCCTTGTCAAGAGTCTCTCTCCATCTTCCCTGTGGGTTCCCTTCAGGCACTGCAAGGCCACAATGGGGTCACCCCAAAGCCTTCCCTTCTCCAGGCTGAACAATCCCAATTCCCTCAGCCTTCCCTCCCAGCAGAGCTGCTCCATCCCTCTGCTCCCCTTGGTGTCCCTGCTCTGGCCTGGCTCCAGCAGCTCCCTGTCCTTCCTGTGCTGGGATCCCAGGGCCGGAGGCAGCTCTGCAGGGGGAGTCAGCAGAGAGGGACAGAGGGGAAGAATCACATCCCTTCATCTGCTGGCATTTGCTAAGTCTTGTAATTATTGTTCATCTTACTTGTACAAATGGTCTGATTTTAATGAGAATAAAGTGTTCCAAGAGTTGTGGACACTATTTGCTTTAATTTCAGTGAGTTTTACATAATAACTTTTTGATTGAGCAGTGAGTTGGGTGCACTCATAAAAATCAAATGAATATCTTAGAAAATGATACAGTGGACTCACTACACATTTCTGTTTCAGGAGGTGAGACACTGACCAGTCAAATAAATGTGTTCCCCTAAATACCTGTTCAATGGCTCCATGTTTGTAATGCTCATGGGGTTGATAATGATCTATCACTGCTCTTCAGACAAGCTAAAACCAATCCTTCTCACCACAGATTGATAAGTAAAAGCACAGTCTTATAATTTTCAACGAATCATGGATCACTGATAAGCTTACCTAGGAATGTCACTTTCAATGGTTATACATCCATATAGAAATACAATAATCCCAACTACTGAAGATGGAATGAGGAATTCTGTGTATAAACCCAGCCATGCAAAATAAAGTCCTATCTTTTCTCCAAAATACTTCCTGAAAAAGAGAAAAAAAATAAAGAAGAAAAAGCACGTGTCAAGGGTATCATTTTCAAATGTGTTTTATAGATACTAAACAGTCCCAGAAAGTTAAAATACAAATTATGAAAGACATGAATGAAAACCCTGAGGATCTTGAAGACAATAGGAACAAATGAAGGGGATGATTCAGGCATTTGACAGTTTGGGTTTCTCAGTTCTGAGAAGTTAAAGACAATCCTGGATCATTCTCCTGAGCTGAAATGAAGCAGGTATTACTGCAGTACATAATATCTGTTCAGAGAAGACTGTGGTCCTTGCATCTCTTAAAAGAAGTCAGTGAAATAGGAGGAAACATTGGAAAATACCTGGATCCTCAGAGGAGCACATTAATCTTTTTCTCTGCAGTAGTACTCCTGGATTCAGTTAGTGAGAGTCATAGAAATGACATCTATGGGACCATACTGACAACATCCCCTAATATCTTAAAAGATGACTAATCTGGAACTGCTGCTAAAGGAGGAAAGTTTACTTGCACACTTAGCACTGGGTTTTCAGAAAGAATATTTTTTTCAGGTTAACAGCCCCTGGACAGCTGGTTAGAAAAAACAGTGTCTGCTCTGAGGAACAGCCCACTGCAGATGTTGATAAATAAGTGGTAGAACTCAGCCCAGCATCTTCATGAATCACACTGCAAGAAGTAAACTAAGCATGGATGAACCTTGCTGATCATCCCAAGTACAGTTAGATGTGATTACAAATATTGCAAAACACAAAGAGCTTCATAGAACTCAAGAATTCACTAAAATTTAGATAAGAACCAACAAGGTTAAAAACATTTCATCAGCCAGAGAAGAAGATGGAGCAGTGTGGGACAGAAAATAGCTACACATAGAGCACTCAGGGCATGATACTGAGTATGAGTCAGTTAGACATTTACACTTTGATAGCAGCAAAAATTAAAATAAACTCATTAGATCATGTCTAACAAAAGAAAGACAAGACTTGCTCCTCCTAAAGGTTAAGCAAGATCCCAAGTTTAAGATTTATATGGATCCCACTTACATTAGCAAAGTTTTGTCCCAGTTAAGCACCCATTTAGCCCCCTGGATTTAAATAATTCCCACTGAAAATGCTTACATGAGATTTTTGGTGGCCCAAAGCAAAATTTTCTACTCAAGAAGTTGGGTCTAAGGGCCCGACTGCTCATGCCACAGGAGAAACAGGGCAGGAGTGCAACCATGGCAGAGAGGCAAGGGACAAGACAAGCCTCCACAGTCACTTCCAGCTCAGTGAAATGCAGAAGGGAAGCAACAGTGAGGGATTTTTTGTTATTACAGATTCTGCTATTGTTCTCACACCATCACAGCTGCAGCTAACTCCACACTTCCAGGCTCTCCCATGGAAAACTAGCAATCCTGCCTATTTCAGTTTTGCCTTCTATGAGTGCCTCTATTTTCTCATGTCTAACCAAACTTGCTTATGCTTTAGAAAGGATATGTGCAGTCCTAAAGGGAAAGCCAAATGAAAACACCTTTAGGTGATGCACAGACAACATTATCTTCAGTATGAGGGGATGTCATCCAGAAGCTGGGGAATTTCAGGAATCTTCTGGGAAAAAGAGTACAGCCCCTACACCTGGCATTGCACCCTAAGCCTCAAACTGTGCAAAGTATCAAGCAGTACAAGTGAAATCATCACAATATGGCTTGAATGGCAATAACTTAAGATTTGAAACACCTTGGGACAATGGATTTGCAGAAAATACAAGGAATTTTGGCATTATTGATATAGCATAATCTATGAAATAATATAAATATTTGTGTTGCAAATACAAGACATATACTGTGGGAATGCCCTCTGGCCTGGCACATGCTGGGTAATTTTGGAGGTAATTACAAGAAGCATTCCTATATTTTCACTTCTGAAAATAAATATATATTTTTTAATATACCTGCTTGTTAGTATACTATGTTGTTAATATAGTTTGTTTAATACACAAGTTTTAATACACTTTTTTTTATATGAAGTGAGAGAAGAAATACTTGATTGAAATATAAAAGTAACCAGAAGGCCTACAGCTTTTCTTTAAGCCTCCTGTGTGAGTCCAGAAACAGCAGCAGTGGTGTGGGAACAGCAGGGAAACTCCATTTGCACGAAAGATTCCTTCTAACTGGGGAGTGACAACATTAAATCTGACACTAAAGCAGGAAAAGGAGGACCAGAGGAAGATAATTCTGATTATGTTTTCTTACTGCTTCCTTGCTCGTAGGGATGGGCAATGGGCACAGCTAGTGAAGTGTTTCAAATTGGTCAGAGCAGGTACAAAAAAAACCTCCACAATCTAAGCTGTTCAAAACTCTGTGTTCCTTTGACAAAGGGCCACAAATTAGCACAGAAAGAGTTCAAATGCCAGTAGCACTAAAGAGTTTATCAGCTGATCAGGGTCAGGGAAGTTGAAGTTTACAGCTCAAGAAGTTTCCCCTCAAGTTTTTAAGCCTTCCAATGAAAAATGTGACCTGTAACCTATAAAATGAAGGGCTGCTATTTGTATCCATGCCAAAAGAAAGTGAGAAGAGCTCAACAATGTCCTGCAGAATGGAAAAAATGCAGTTGCCAAGAAGAAAAATGCACTGTGCTTTATGGCTTAACTGTTTTACTGTTTTGAAAAAGGAAAATAATTAAGATGCTGTGCCCCAGCTCAATCCACCAAAGTGCCAGAAAGTGAAATAATCTAAAGAGAAGTAATGACAGAGCTTGGAAACATGGTGAACAATTTAGATATGAGTTTATCAAGTCAGAAGGACACAAGGACATCAAGTCACAGGACATATCTCAAGGACATATCTTTTTTGACACATCCCAAGAACTCTTCTCTGGTTCTTCTGAATAGGAGTCAAGGCTCTGCAAACACCTGTGACCCCCTGTACCAACATCTACTGCAGCTGCACTCAGTAGGGAATAAACAGAGGGAGGAACAAATGTGTGCTTCAAGAGTAGAAGAAGATGTAAGTCAAGAAAAAATTATTTATACAATTTTTTGTATATTTACACCAAGAACTTGGCATGTACATTGGGACAAAACCAGTCTGACTTTATTATCCTACAGGAATTATCCATGATTTATGCTGGCATGGCAAAAGAGGAGAATTGAGACCAGAGTCTTGCCCTACCTCAGTAGCTAATTCACATCTGCCTCACATATATCCAGGCAAAGCTAAGGACTAATCCTTTCCAAAGCGTGCTCATGGATGTCACAAAAAAAGTGAGTCCCTGGCGTTGTGTGAGCTTTACTTCTGTCTGCATTAGGGAAATGCCCCTTTATATACACATATTCCATGGAGGCAGGGGTCATTCCCAAAATAAAGGGCAAATGGCTTTGATAAAGAAGGTGTACTGCTCCTATCAGGAGTAGCACCCAAGGCCTTTGTTTTGTGTGTTGGTGAAATTTTGTGCCTTTCATTTTAGAAGACTTTGTAAAGGCTGGTTAAATGTCCACCTATCAAGTACTGAGTTCTCTTGAACAAGAATCATGTCTTTAAGGAAATATTTGGCCAAATTACCAAAACTCCTGAACAAGCTGATCAAGAGCTGCCTTCCAGCAGCTCAGAAAACAGCATTAAAAAACTCCCAACAGCAGCAACAAGAACCACCTGTAGAAAGTGCATTCCCTCCCAGAATTAGAAGTGTTGAGAAGGCCACAGCAGAAGTGTTGGTTTGGATCCCTCTGCTTCGCCCATATAACACTGAAACCAGACATCTGCAATGCACTTTGGTCTGTTTGGTTGCAAAACCAACATCAAAATGAAGAACTGATTATTAAACCCTCTGCTTGCACGTTGGTCACAGGGCTCCTGTGCCAAGTTGTGCAATTTATAAATAGGCTAAGGTTTGGGGAAGGGGGGAGTAAGAAAGAAGGAAAAAAACCCTTCGGTTTTGACTCTGTAAAAACAAGTGTGGGTACCTGGAATGTGAATAAAGCGTGTGGTGCGTGACACACGCTGGAAAGAACTCTGGAGACGTTCAGGAACAAAGCTAAAAAAGCAGGGAAAAGGCGCTGAGGACACTGAGTCACCTAACTGGGAAATCTGCGCAGAACTCTTCAGTTTTTAAATTTCCATACCCCACCCTAGGCCAGCTGTCATTTCATGTTTCCATCTCATTCCACCACCCCTTCGGTGGAGGAGTAATTGAGACGAAATAGTTTCTATGCAAAACGAAACTGAGTTACAGCTGTCTCTTGGGTAGGTTTGCCCTGTGCAAATGGTCAACCAAGTCATTACTAATGCCTTCAAAATAAACTTATTTGCACGGTTTGGGGGTGAAATTCAGGTGTTTCTGCTATTCTGGGGAGAAGGACGAGCAGTTTAGTTTCATATCAGAACATCTTTACTGCCAAAGCTAGTTTAGAACCTACTTTCCCTATCCAGCTGCATATTCCCTCTCTGACCCACAGCAACAATCCCCAGGAACACAATTTATTCTTTCAGGGCTTTTGCAACCAGAAGGAAATCTGCCATTATGCTGCAGGTTGAACTGTAACTACCCTTAGAAAGTGAGAAACAACTTCTAGCACATGGAAAGTTCAGAACACAGGTATTTCCTTTGGTTCTGAGATAATAGCTCTTACCATTGGAAGTTTCCCTCTCAAAACTTCAGACTTCTTTCAGAAGGACTGCTGGAGTAAAGGGAAAGCTCCAGTCACTACAAGATGGTCAGGAACATTGCTGAACGCCCCAAGATTTCATTGCAGGTAGAGCTGCCTATGCCCAAACTTTTCTGGATTTGCCATTCTTTCTTCACTTGAAAATTTTCTCAGGGCAAGATTCAAGCCTTTATTACAACCATCTGGGACACCTGGGTGGAATTACTGCTCAGCAGCAGCACTGAGGCTGCTGTGCATCCAGAGATCTTGGAGATTTCCACCATGGTTGTGCCTGACAGCACATATTCCATCCAGGCAGTCTCAAGAAGGAACATATCAGTGCTAAATCCAGATACACAGAGAGTGCACCAAATGGAGCAACATGGAAGCCAAGAAAAGATGCTGGCAGAAGACAACTGCCCTTGGAACAACGTGCCAAGAGACTAAAAAACTTTTTTCATTGAAATTTTAAAAGGGGGAAAAAAATAATAACTACAGAACCTCAGACAAATTGCAATGCATCAGAGTTTGAGGTAGGAAAGAAATATTCCTTTAGAAAGGCCAGCTGGTTCTGCACACAGAAAACAAAGAAAGGAAACTTTGTCCAAGGTAAAAGCACTTCCCCC
>VYXF01011139.1:317850-355719 GCA_013397295.1 Polioptila caerulea
AAAAGGAAATTGTTCACAAGGGAAAGACCCCCCCCCCCCCCCCCATACTTGGAATAAAAATCAAGAATGTCCAGTAAAGAATGATTAAAAGTGTGTTTTTGAATAGAGTTTAGAACCTGCCCTTTTTCCCCTGAAAACAATGAAAAAATGTGCCACCAGGGCCATTTAATCAAGGCCTTTTCATTAAAGTTCTTGTTTGGAAACATTACCTAACAAATATTTGCTGTGTCCTCCAATGTTACTTACATTTGGAGTCAAACTTACCTAAATTACAGTTATATTTACCTTTCAAGGCACTGTGAAATTTTAATTGTGACTCCTTATAGGAGAAAAAATTATCTACTGTCAAAATATTGCAACTCCATGGAGAACAGAAATTGAGAATTTTGCTTAGAAGTAGAACTATGTTTTTCCCTAGGTTTTTTCACTCTTAGAAAAATTACACTTCAACAGAGTAACAGGGAGAAGTTGATGTGTGTGCAGGAAGAGGATATTCAAGTTCTCAAATTCCAGTGGATTCAAAAACTCGGGGGAAATATTATTAATAAAAAAAAAACTGATAAAAATAATTAATAATAATAGTGAGTATTTGTGTATTAAATGCAATTGAAAATAGCAAAAGGCCAAAACTTATCCTGAAAAGAAATAAATCTGAGACAAGCCACTCTCTGAGCCTCGCAAATTCACAAAACTTAGGCTTTCATTCCAAGAAATTGTCAGAATACAGCTGAAAGTGCATAGCTTGTGGTGATGGATTATAAACTGAAAAAAGTCTTTGTTTACTGACTGTAGGAGAAAAGACAATAGAAGCATAATAAGTAGACATGTAATGTGATTGAGACAGAAATTAAGGCTGACAACTGCCAAAAGGAAAAGCAAACAACACAGTGCTGGGTAGTCAGAAGCACTGTAATTGCATTCTCCTCTCTGTTCTGGGACAATACAAAACTTCAGAACAGGTCTGAAAGGATTAAGTGCCTCATTGCATTATGCTGTTGATGTTTCCTGTCATGTGTTTTGTGTAAAAACGTTCTAAATGTCCCTGAGCCTGCTAAGCCACAGCACACGTTGCTCAGGGAAGGCATTTTCAGCAGGAGTAATGCAGAGCTTTGCCTGTCACACCCAAGAATTCATTCACAACACAACCCATGGACACTCTGCCTCTCCTCACCTTTCTTTAGGTTATTCTCTCTCTATTTAGCATTTTTTTTTTTAATGTCAGTAACCTTCCCAACCTGGAAAATTAAAAATCCACGGCTACCTGAGGCTAATTAAAAGCTAATGGAAGTCAATTAGAGCTTACCTGTGAGGAAGAAAGTTTCATTTTATTAACAGCTCAGGACACCAAGTGACTCTCTACGTAAGAAGCAATTCATTCAGTTTTACAGCTAATATTTTCTCTATAACAAACAAATACAAATAAGGAGTAACCTATTTAATATGAATCAGCCTTTCTTTTGGACTTTCTTTCAGGAAAGGAGGTTACTTAGTCTTTTTCTTCCTATTTTTTTAATACCTATTACAAGTTTCTGCCTTTCTGCCTTTTTGTACTTGAACAAATGTGAGGTCATTGACATCTCATCACTTCCCTAATCTCCATTTTCCAAAAGATAATTTGCACGATTTTATTCATCTCATTTAACAAGAGTTTGAACCTCAAATATTGGTGCCTTTTCCTAAATATCTATCATTTAGAATAACTAATATTTCATGAGAGCTTTCTTGCTTTTCAAGTTAATATAGCTAACCCTTACTGCAGAGCCTGAGTTCATTTCATGGATTTATTTTAGTAAGCAGGTCCTTGTTAGCACTTGCACAGTGTTACTGCTGTCAGATAGTCACCATCTGGTGGCTAATAAACAGATGTATCATTTCCAATTAAAAACAAGAATTTAAAAAAATGATCTTTTAGTCACCTTGGTGGAAAGGGATTGGGTCTGGGAATACTGAAGCAAACAGGACATCCATAAGTTCACAGGCCCTGGTGGGATGCACCCACGGGGGCTGAGGGAGCTGGCAGATGTCATTGCAAGGCAGCTCTTGATGCACCCATCTCGTCACAGCTGAGAAGAGCCTGGCTCCATCCTTTTCTTACTCTACTCAATATGGCATAAAAATCATTATTTTTCTGCTCCCTGCACTGGCTGTGGAATTTCACAGATTTGCCATATTGAAAGTTTTCCTTAAGCCTGTGTTTTCTGGGCATAATTTTTAGGCGGTGCCAGTTCTTGATTGATCTCTTTCCTTGTGATCCTGCTTTTTTCCTGTTAGAGACATGTTACTGGATCAGACAAAGCCATGGCCTGTCCTAATATAACTTAGGGATCCTCCTACAAAACATCTTAGAATGGAGGAATACCTTTAAACCAGAAATAGTTGGTCTTGGCCCCTGGCCAGCACTCAGAAGCCAGAAAAGAACATTGTCTCAGAGCAGCAAGCTACAGCCAGAACCTTCTACAGAGATTAAGACATTAAGAGCATTTCTACAAGAAAGAGAAGCAGACCTGTAGCCACCCAAAAGCAGCAGCTATTTTCTACTCCCTGCAGTTCCTGGCCACACACACCTCAAGATGCCTACAAATATTCACATGAGGTAAAATTTTAAATGTGCACAACTTCTGTTTCCAAATGTGGTCTCTCACCTCTTATTTATTTTTTTCCTCCAGTTTGAAAGAATAAACTTCCATTTCCTATCAAAATACACTGATGTCACCTCCAAAGATACCTTTTTGATGGGACCTGTCAGTCGTATCCATTAAATAAATAAAAGGTTCTGGCTGTGAAATTTAGGCATCATTCAGGCACTACAGAACTTAGTCTGAGACAGTTTTTAACACAAAGAAAACTGAATTCTAGCTGCCCACAAAACTCTACAGTCTAAGGGGGAGACCCCAGGAAGTTGTGCAGCAACTTCAGTCGTCAGAGACTTGTCTTTGCAGAAGTCCTGATATAGATATTCCCATCTTCTGCTGGATCTAGATTTTGAAAATCCCACTGCAGGAGGGAGGAATCTGGTGGTAATGAGGATCCTAGTGCTCAGATAGTGATCTGAAGCCTGGGAATTATGTTTATCAGAAAGCAGGGTTCTGTTTTTCCTCACTACTACAATCCAAGCCTACTGGTTTAAAATTCCATCTCTCATACAAGCAACAATAAATAAGATCAAGCCCTTGCCAAAAGAGACAGAGAGAAGCACTTCCTACAGGACTGGTAGAGTCTGTGAAATGCAGAGCTGTAAGTAAATCATCTCACTCCAGTCACAGGCCTGCATCCAGCAGAATAATTCAACACAAATTCCTTGGTGATTTATGCACCATGAGCAAAACCCCTCAGCTTTACAATAAACATTGGCTGGGGCACTTGGGTAAGGCTTGTTATGGGAAGCTCCAGTGAGGGGAGGGAAAATTCCCTACAACTCAGCTGAAAAGTACTGCCCTAGCATCAAACTCCTAAAATGCAGGCCATTTTCATGGATGTACAGAATGATAATAAAGGCCATTCATAAATAAACTGGAGTTGTGGGGGGGTAATGAGATCATGGAAAGGGAAAAGAGATATAATGATGGGAAAAATGTTCATGTTTTACCAGCTCAGACTCTGCTCCAGAGTCCCACCTGCTTCTGGCTCCCTCCAGGAAGCTCTCTGCTGTAAAAGCTGGCAGGAAGGACATCAGGGATGAGTGGATGCTGGCACAGCACCTCCCCCTGCACCTAGAGCTTTAATGATGATGAGCTGCAAGCTGGACAGACTGTGTGTTGGGGAGGGATCCTCACTGGATGGATTGGTGGAACTATAAAAAGATGTTGGTCTCAAAGTGCAATAGGGTTGCAGCAGAAGTTATGCTCAGATTATTGGCTCAGGCGTGTGTTTGGCAGAGGTTTGGAAAGGAGCTGGATGGACAAGTGCCAAAGATACTGGCAGAGCTCATGGGCATTTTTCTACTTAGTGCTGTGTTTGCTCGATTATTGCACTTTCCCAGGCTTAAAGCTGTTTGCTCTTTTTCCTAACACAGAGCTCCTTGCAGACAGCCTCAGCATCACTGTGAACATTGAAGATTTGCCTGCTAAAGACAGTCAGGGAAGAATTGCAGGCACACAGCACATCAGGGAGAGTTGTCCAGTCCCTGTGAGATAACCAGATGCTGCAGAGGTGTTTCTGCCAAAGTGGTTCCATTCCACAAAAAAAAGAGGAGGGACAGGGAAGCCAAGGAATTAAGGCATACAGGAGAATCTCCACTTTGAGGATCAATAACCCCAAAGTTAGCACAAGCAGTGACTGAACATTTCCTCTAGGACTGGGCATCATAGATTATATTTTCAAATCCTGAGGATTCTGGACAGTATGTGGAGCAAAAAAGAGATGAAGATATGACTAAAATCATGATGGTGAACAAAGAAGTCATTTTTTCAGGCATTAGGCAAGATAGAAGGGCCCAGTTGGGGCAAGACATACCACAATTGATCTTAACTGCATTTTTGCAAGAAGGAAGAAACACCTATTCCTAAAGACAATAAAACCAATATTTTAGCAGAAGTCCCTTGTTCTTATTTTATCTCTCTTTTAAAACTCCCTAAGCAGGGTAATACATCCAGGTTTGGGGTTTTTTTGGTGAAGATTGATGAAAGAAGCAAAAGGTCAAAAGGCAAACCAGTGTTGACAATTTGGGTGCCCGATTGCTTACATTGAACACTGTCCTACCCAGGTCCCAAGACATTCAAAGAGAAGGCAACAGTTTCCAGAGCTGAGACAGTCAAACTTTGGATCACAGGTCTGTCACTGCTTTAAAAACTGCCTGGGGAAGCAAGCTCCAGGCTTTAGAAACACAGCATTCATGGCAGGAGCAGGGGGGGTTCTGGGGATGCTCAGCCAAGAGCAGGTTCAACAAGGGCAGAACCTGAAGGTTCTGATGAAAGGCCAGAATTCATTATACACTGAGGTGAAACAATTTTACATACCAAAGGAAAACAGAGTTAAAGATAGGAAGGAGGGAATATATTAACTAGGCAGCTTGACTAACAGAAACCCCCAAGATTTGATTTATGTTCTGTACACTATAAAACATCAGTGAACACACTTTCCTACCTGCTCCTGCAAAAAGAGTTATTGTATATATAGTCTCAATCTTTACATATCTTCCCTCTTTCAGGCTTTACAGAAAGAGGCATCTGGAGCTTTGAAAGTAATTATGTTATAGATAATGTAGCCTGTTAGCTACTAAGAAAATTCAGGAAGTTCTAGAAATAGGAAATAGAAATTAAAAGATGAAAAACCATTAGAAAATGAGCTGGGGCCTTAGACAAGCAGTGATATAAAAATAAGCTCCACTACAACTAGAAATGATCCAATTCTGCTTGATTTTCCTGGGTGAGGGAATCTTATATTAATAAACCAAGAGATAAAAAGGTGACCTCCTTTCTACAAGGATGTCTGCTCCTGGAATTTCAGTTCCTACATGGCTTTCCAGATGCAGGTGCTTCAAGATGTCCATTAAGAGGAAAACATGCCAGTTTTCCATGAGTTAAGGTTTTGTCTCAGAAGGAAAACCACCTTTTTGTTACATCATAACTTTGGATTACTCCCTTCATTTGTCATTTACAGCTCCTAAGTGATAAACTTTGCAGTACAACCAGAAATAAAATTCATTATAAATTTCTACTGCACTTCTTACACTTGTATTTTCTTGACTTGCTGTAAGTCATCAGAGGTGTACTGCTAAAAGACAAAAAATAATGACTGTAAATAAGATCAAGGAATATTTGGTCCAAAGAGAGAGAAATATTTCTTGGAAGTGGTGCAGTGTTGGAAGAGGTGAAGCTGTGTGATCTCCATCCCAGGAGATTTCAAAATGCATGAGCAATTTGATCTGGCTTCTAAGCCAGCTCTGCTTTGAGCAGAGAAGAGGTCTAAGGACAACCTATTAATTCAAAAATCATGTTTTTAAAATTTTGATTAATATTCAATAGCATGTAAAAATATAAAACCTGCTTTCTTTATGTGAAGTCATAGAACTCTTAGGGAGCATCCTCCCTTCTCCAGATCAACAGTGGCATCACTGCAGAACTTGCTAAAAAGGGAGTTTGAACTCATCTTCATCTGATAAAAGAAAATCATCAAAAATAGAAAAAAATCACTAAGCCACAAATGTTTTTATAGCAAGGATTTACAGTGCAAGGATTGAGAGGAACTACTGTTGAAAACTGCACTCCTTCCAAAAAGTCACACAAGAGAAACTCCTCTCTAGTGAAAATCAAAAATTAGGATGACAGAAAAGGTGTATTACAACAGACAGACCTCCAGAGTGCTACACATTCTAAAACTGTAGCTTTCATTTTTACTTTTTAATATATCCCTCAGGCCTTCCTGAGATGACTGAGGTCCAGTACTTTTCATCCATCATTTTCACTTTTAGCCTGAGGTATCTGTTAGCAAAAAAATCATGATTTCTCTTTCAAATAACTGTTTGTATTCCTATTCATGTGAGTTAAAAAGAAACAAACGAAAAATAATTGAAATTCATATTTGGCCATTGATACACTTTTGCAAATAAAGCTTTGCATTAGGCAGAGTGTGTTTCAAACATTACGTTTTTATATCTGGATGTGCACTGGGAGATGAGGTGTTGTAACATCTTGCAAATCAAACTTCAATTCACACTGTACTACTTGCACAATCTGCACTGAATATTTCCTTACAGTCTTTAACTGAAATTGTTCTGCTGTGGAATAGAAATATGTAACAGGCTCTGTGTTCTTATTTGGCGAAGCCTTCCTGACTCACAGCTGCATTGCTTTTACAAAATTTTGCTTTTTCTTATAGCCCAAAGCGGTCCACAAAGCCAGAGAAGGATATTTTTATAGATTAAGAGACAGGAGTGAATATTAAAATGGTCCTTTATTTCCTCTTGTTATTAAGAACTTCAAAATCTTCCAAGACTGACTATGCAGTTGAAATCCCTGATGATCAGAGATGTTAGAAGAGAATACCCTGTCTGTACCCAGAGTGAGCCCAACAAATATGTGGTTCCTGTGTGTGGTGTGCAATGCACCAGGAGCTAGCAAGAACTGTGTGGTCAGAAGGAAGGTGCTGGGCCACCAGGAATAACCCATAGTAATTCTACAGTGCCACAACTAATCCTCCAGCATAGACTTTTGAGTTAAAGAATGACTTTCAGTTTGCATTTCTACTGAATAAGAGTGAAACAGTGATAGTTAAATATATGTTGCAAGCTGTATTTCAAAATTAGCAGCATATTTCAAAGTTAATGTATTTGAAAACAGCAGGCAGGACAGTCTTTGAGTAAAAAAGAAAGATAAATGCTGCTTCATCAGTCCATCAAAGCCTGAATCTAAACTTAAGTTATACAAGAAAAAAAATTAAAAAAAAAAAAAAAAAAAAAGTTGAGTGTAATCTAAGCAATCTAAGAAAGGAGGGTCACAGTAAATTAACAAAAAGCAGAAAGTGTGACTGATGTCTGCCAAAGGAATAAGTGTCCACATCAAGGCTGAGCTCAGATACCCCCATGGCACCAAAGTAAAGAAACTCACTTCACCAGCACAAAGAGAGGGGTGGCCACTCTCCAGGTACATCTACACTAAAGCTCTAACATTACCCAGGAAATAAAAACCACATTTATTTTAGTGGTAACAGGCAAACTTGCAGTCAAGCAAAATATGGAAGATAAAAGCAAGAAAAGTCATCTCTGAGAACAGACAATCAATTGCACATGTCTGGTCTTCTTTTTGTTTCTCCCAGAAGTTGAAACCACAGGATTTCTATGAAATCATATCAGCACAGTGAAACATTATAATGGAGACAGCAAAATACAAATGAAGATGGAGTGTAAGCAGATGTACCTCTATTTTTAACTCAGCTGAGCTGTCAGGTCTGCTAAAACTTGAGAATTCCTCTAGCCAGTCACAGTTTAGTTTAACACTTGTAATATTTACTAACAGCACAGCAGGTGTTGTAATCTCTGAGTTTACCTGTTCCATACAGGAGCTTGGCCCAGAGTAACTGCCATAAAAAAGGCACATAAAATTTACACAAAACCTTTGAAGAAAAAAAAGAGGAAATTTCAAAGCCTTGCAGAACCTCAGCAGGGTTTGATGGTCTCACTTCCACTTGCCTGTTTGCAACATCTTGCTCCCAATAAGGAGCAATTCCACTTACATTAAAAGTTAGTGCTTAACTCCGAAAAACTACATGCAGCATTTCAGCTTTAGCTCAAAAGATAACAAAATATTTGACAAAGCTTATTGGCTATCCATATTACCAACAGCAGCTTTTGCAGGCAGTCACCTAGGGCAGATAATATAATAAAAAATGGTTGGAGTTTGATTATTCAAAAGGCAAATGGTAACAAATGCCATCTTTCTTATAAATAGAAATTATTTTAAAACAGATATTTGTTGATTTTTTTCATTCTTTAATATCCTAGTTCATTTCTTCCTATATAGACATCTTATAAAAGAATATTTCTAGTCAGCAGTTTACTCAAATATCTTTTCTTCACTCAGTATTTATAGTACAAACAAAATACAACAAAAAGTGTTTTGTTTTGGCTTTCTTTTAGTTATTGTGGGAAATCCTTACAAATCATGACTTGTTTGTTTTGTCTTATTTTAAAGCAAATTTATTCCATGTTTGTAAAGAAAAATTTATAAATATACGAAAAAACCCCACTGGGAACACATATGGATGTGTTCAGATGAATAAAACTTGTAAAACCAGGAGTAAAAAAGTCCAATCAATCTCAAAACTGTCAAATACTTTCACACTGATTCATGATGTGAACACCAGCTTCTGATTATTCACCAGATTTTGTGACCATACCCTCCAATAAAAATTCACCAATGCAAATGACAATTCCTCTCCTTTGAATAAATCAATACCTAAAAAAACCCAAAAACTGAAGTATGACATTTTTCCAGGAGTAAGCACTATCCAAAAGTATAGGTAATAATTGTTGAGTGCATTTTTGTTACAGTAAATTATCAGAGCCACAAAAAACAGCAGTGAGGACATTGTTTTCAATGTTCTGATCAATCCAAGATTTCATTTGCTGAAGTAAGTGGAAATGAATTAATCTGCAACACCTCAGAACCAGGTCCCTTGGTGTTTTATACAAGTCCACATTACCTTATGAGATCAATAGGCTGAAACTTGTAAAACACTCCATATCTTGCCCATTCTTGATACAGCAACTAAAAAAAGAAATTAAAAAAACCAAATTGAAAATTAACTTGAAACAAGTTATCCCTTCTGTTTTCACAAACATCTTCTAAGAGTTAAAAATATTTGCTGCACTCCTGGGGCTGGTAAACCCAGTAGAGCCCATAGAAAAGCCACTTTTGTCATCCACAAGGCCACATCTGCTGTTGGACATGGAGATTCACCCACAGCTTACAGAGAGCTCAAAGGAAGGACCAGATTCTACAAAAGCTTTTTGCAGCAGGAAGAATTCAGCTGGAATAGGAGCAGGGATAAAAGGAAACCTTTCAGGACCTGGGGTAGATTGACCACAACACACTCAACTGCAACAGGCAAAGAATTTGGGATAGTCTGGCTTATTCCCTCTTTCATTCCCATGCTTGATGTGACAAAACTTCACTGAAGAGGATTGTCCTGGCTGCCATACTGATATTTTCATATGAATACTTGTTCTTGCCTGATCAAAATCACTCCTTGCCGTTACATTACCTACCAAGTGTTAGCCATATTAGTATAATTGGATTAGTATGATTAGTATCATATTAATATGATTATTTCCATAAGTAATCAAAATAATATGCAAAAGAAGAAAGTTAAAATTATTACATTCCTAAAAGTCTCCAAAGGCTGCTTTGAACACAGCTACAGAATGGAATTTGAAAGGCAAAAAGAAAGGTCTGTCTAAAATAGCATTCCATTTAGGAACAGGTACTTTCTGTAAGTTATAGGAATTTTCTAATCTGCTTCTAATAATAGGGATGCTGCTCTAGTGTATGACAACAGTGGATTTCCCAGGTGGGATACAAAGCCCACATTGATTTTTTTAATGTCAAACACAGAGACAGCAACGAAGGGTTGCAAGTTGCCAGTGGGCCAGAAGCTTAAAGACTAAACCAGTGTTTATATTCATGGTGAGTTATTATCATTCTGCTGCTCAATACCTTTCTTAAAAAGATTTTTTTTTTTTTTAAGAGCAGAAATCACACTGAAACTGAGCAATTCCTTTACTCTTAGGAAAAACTGAAACCTTCTCAGTGTTAAGTTTTCATTGCAGATTTCTAATTCTCACAGGATGGGACAAAAGTGTTGTGTCACTGTGCATTTTCTTCAAGGAAATCCTGAAGAAAGTTGATAAGGATTAATCTCTTATGTTATAAACTGGTACATAAACCTTAATTATTTGTGCTGCCCTATTGGCATAAGTACCCCCTAAGGATTCAGTTCATTTTTGGGGCGTTTACAAGAGAAAGTTGAATTCGAAGATACAGATAAGTTAAAGTGGGCAAAATAAAAAGGGGCAGAAAAAAAAAAAAAAAAGCTCAAAAATGCCCTCCTTTCTTTTAAACCTGATCAGGGTTCTTCAGGAAATTAAACACTGAGACTATTAGATTCAGATAGAAAACAGATGATGTTATGCATAGGAATACTACAGGAGATTCAAGGCTAGGCAGCAGGGACATATGTGAATAATCAATGAAGTATTTCTGGAAAGAAACTTTTATGTTTTTAATACTTAACACTTCATAACTGAGCCTAATAGGCAGAATAAAAAGAAGGCAGTACAAAATACAACTAGTAGGGGGAATACTTTTCCAGACATTGGTCCTTCTAGGCCCTCTTCCCCCCCATTCCACACATCTCAATCTTCCTCCATTGACTAATGTTCATTTAGTTTTTTTCTCTAAAATTTTACTTTCCAAGTCAGTAATCTGTGGAGCTGCCTCTCAGAGAAATTCTGGAAGTCCAGAGCAGATAATTCCTTCATGAACAAAAAGTTCAAAGTAACAGACACAAATAAAAAAGCTTCTTTCATAGCTTGTTTGCTAACTTTGTTTTGCTTACCAAGTTTCATACAGTAAATTAAATTGTATACGGCACAGGAAGACATCTAGTGGCTGAATGGCAACATTATTTACCAAAAAACTACAAAGATTCTGCTTTCAAATTTTACTAATTCAGCATTGGAGAAATCAGGTTTATTTGTATGAACTCAGTCTTCATAGCATGGTAAATATTGGAGGTTTCCAAACATTCCCTTTTTCTTCATTCCTCCTTCTTCCCCTTTCTCTCCCTATTATTTTCCCTCTGCATTTCCTATCCTATTGTTTGAATATCAAGGAAAATAAAATGAGCAAACATTAGAGAATATGGAAAGGATCTTAATTGATTACTTATTAGTAATCTATACATCTGAAGAGATTATGTAATGGTAATTAAATATTTTCTCCCCATTTCTAAAAGCAAACATACATATTAAACACAGTTTGAATTCACACTGTTTCTCTTGAGGATTGATCTATTTTTGAATGCCTTTTGATAGCTAGAAACTATTTACAAAATAATCGGAAGCAGATTTTTAGAAATTGCATGCAATTTAGTTGAATCAAATGAAAAGTACAACTATGTATTATTTTAGTAACCACTGCTCTCTAGGAGCATTTGGTTAGGAAAATAAAATTATTATAAGAGTTACTTAACAATTTTATCTTCCTGACAGGTTGAAAATCTTGTCTATATATGCAAAGGGAACCTGGGAGCATTTCAGGATGTAAACTTAAAATGAAATTAACTAACATGTTTCATAAGACGACATTATAAAAATCTTGCAAAAACATTTTTATATGCAGAAATAGAGGAAAATATGAAATTAAAAAAAGTATGCATTTGTTAAAACATCTACTTGTTTGTACAATGGCTAATGCTTTACAAGGAGATTTAGAACATCATTTATTACATTAAATATAATACAAAACAAATCTTGCAATTTATTTTACCTTTCTTTCATTCATTTCATCATTTTGGCCTTCATATTCACCCTGGAGAAAGAAAATAAAGTAATAACTGATGGAAAAGTAGAAAAAATTTTAAAAAGTTTGGTAACCTGTTCCTACTTGAGGTCACAATTGAAATGTACTTTTATAAGTTTTCATATTAGAATCACCCTTAGAAGAGATTTGCAATGTCACAGCAAATAATGATGTCCATGAATGGATGTCTCCTGAGTGACACCAGCAGAGAACTGGATTTTCAGTAGTGGATACGTACATCATGAAGTGGGTAGGCTGCATCATAAACATTGTTTGCTATTAACGTGCTAATGCCTGAAAGAAAAAGAAAAATTCAGGTGGTCAACAGGTACAATTGAACAGAAAATGTTATTACAGATTTCATTTCATGACATTCCAGAGGGGCAGAGCTGTATAACTGACAATACTCAGAGTGAGAACAGAGCAACATAGGAGTTCCTGCCTGTGGAAAACACTTTTTAGAGAAACTCATTTCCATACAGTGCTTTTTCCTCCACGAACAGCACAGTGCAAAGACTCTTCTGAGCACTTTCTCACCCTGACAGCAGAGCCACATGACAGAGGAGCAAAGCATCCAAAAGTCCTTCTTGAATCTTTACAGTGCTCAGAACCACAGACCCCCACAGGCCAACAATTAAAAACAACCCCCACACAAACTTCCACAGAAGTTTGTGGTTATGAAATCATAGAATGGTTTGGGTTGGCAGGGACCATAAAGATCAGCCAGCTCCTGCCCCCTGCCATGGGCAGGGACCCCTTGCACTAGCCCAGGCTGCTCAGAGCCCCATCCAGCCTGGCCTTGGGCACTTCCAGGGAGTTTAGTTTAGCAAGGGAATTGCCAGCAGTGACTGCAGCACCTGTAGACAGACACAAGATCCCTACTGGCTCTCAAGACCTGCAGCTCTTACAGCTATTCCATCTTCAGTCTCTGGAGGTGCAAATAGTTTTTTTTATAAAAAGGCAGCCAAAGATGAGTGATTTCTAAAAATTAGTGATTTATATACATATATATAAAATTTATTCCAAGTCTCTCTGCTTTCAAGGCTCAGAAAAAAAATATAACCAGCTATCATGTCTTTAGTGATCAAAAACATTCCATAGTCAAATTACACATTGTCCTGAAATATTTGGTAAAAACCTTCTGGTCAGAGATGCTAGACAGGCAGTACCAATATGATACAAAGACAAGCACAACTGCATGCATTCACAGAATGAGGAAATTATGCTTGGATAGTGTGAAGCCTGCTCCTGAAAACATTCAATGTTTGGAGGTTTACAGTGGTTCAGAGTTAAGCTAGAAGACAACAAGCTTTCCTTGTGTAATATCATAGGAGCAGAATCAGATTCAGTCTTACATAGATGTAAAGAAATCCAAAAGCAAATGTGTTTGAAGTGTTCTTGTTTTCATAAAACAGGTTTATAAAACCAAAGACTGATACAAGCACTTCCAGCATCACTGTCCTGCCTCTTGTGCAAAATAAGCAATAAACTCTAATTAAGAAACAAAACAAAACAAAATTCTTTACAAAAATCTTTTAAATCTCTCCTGATGAGTGGTTTTAAGCTTAAGACCAGTGAGATGGGAAAGCCTTGGTGACATATGAAACAGAGGCCTTTTGAGGGAGGATCTCAGAGGACCACAGGAATAAGTGAATTTAGGTTAAACATGATGCACAATCCTGTTCTGATTACGGACCAGAAAGATGAAAAGGATGGGAGTGTTAAAAGAGTTATTTCATGGCAAATGAGTTCTTGAGCTGACCTGAGCTTGAAGTGCATCAGGCTGTATTTTCATGCAAGAGTTAAAAAATTCCTGAAAAATTATTACTAGTCCTTTGATCTCTAATGATGGCTTTTATTCCACTATAAACCAGAACATGTTATTAAAGAAAACCTTAAGTAAGAGGCAAAAGTCTCCATTGACAAGGTGCTCAGTCCCTTCCAACTCTGTCCTTGAGGTTCTCTCCAGTCTTCTCCTCAGCAAATTCCAAAGCCTCCAGGAGGGTTCCCAGCAATCCAGAAAAATAAGGCAGCATTCCCCTCTATTGCCCCACTGGAGACTTTTGAGCAGATCAAAACACAGAACAACACCAAGTAAACAGTTCAAAAAGCAGCACCTGCCAAGTGATGTGTTAGAAATTGAGAATACCTGACATCTTTAAAACCATATTTACAGGTTTTTTTTAAAGGAAACAGTGTGGCAGTCATAAATTTAAAAGTTTGTCCTGGGGAAACACAAGTGGTTTTGGTTGAAAACGAAAAATCATTTTGTGTGGCTTTCATTTTGTTATGCTTTTAATGTAATTTTTAAAAAAAATTGTATCTCGTGTTCAAGGAAACCTAAATTAATCTACTATCCTGAACCAAAACCTGTGTTATTGGAGTTTCCCTGCCCAAAATCACACCAGGACTGTGCAGAATCTTGCTGCAGCACATTATTGCCCAGGAATGTTCCCCTTGGACATTGAGATCTGTCCATAGGTGGTCGAGCTTACAGAAAGGTTTCCAGAAAATATGTCAGGCAGAGAGCTCTCCTTTTCCACTAGGGAGATATGTGCCATGACCTCACAATGGATGAGAGAAAAGAGTAGAGAAAAGATAATTTGTACACCTGTATAAACTCTAAACCTCAAGAAAATCAAATAAATTTTGAACTTCAAGCTCCAAATATTTCAGCCTTATCCCAAAAGTATCTTCAAAACAGTCATATTTAAGTCATATATTTCACTAGGCAGCTCAGGGAGGTAATTTTTAAAGCTGAAGCAATAAAAATAACCCGGAAAGGTGAATTATTCAATTGAAATGGCAAGAAAAATACAGTCCTGCAAGAAATAATACAACATATTGAAGTTGACATCTGAATTTTCCAAAGCAGATCATACAGTAATCAAATCCAATTTTATAACAATTCATGAAATGTGAATTATGTGCCAGATGCTGCACCTGTAGAAATGAGTATCCAGCTCCCATTACCATCCAAACCATGGAATAGAAATTCTGATTTTATGCCTCAGAAAAAACCATTTAGTTCAATTTTTTTTTCTTTTGGGAAGATGTGCCAGCATATTTTGTGTCGTGCTAGAAAAACCAATATTCTGTGAGATATTTAAACAATTCCTTTCAAAAGAACACCTCTCATTGTCTTCCCTCCACCTTACCCATGCTGTTTCTGGCCTTTGTAGATGTGCGCTTCAAAATTTCCCTCACCTGCAAAAAAGAACAGTGGAATAACACACAAATTCTCTTTTAGCATGAATTTCATAATGGAATTAGCAATAAAACCAAGTTCTAAAATAGGGGACTTTGCAGCATTTATTTGCACAAATTATTAAATCATATAGCAGATTTTAATAATGGATTGCCTGCCCTAACATTTGTGGGCTAATTCCTGCTGTGTCATGTCCTTATAGAACTTTTTGAAGTAAGGACTATATGGAAAGAAATCTAGTTAGAGATTAGGAGCAGAGCTGAAAAGAGCTTTGAACTACGAAGGGGAGTCAGGAGCTTCCCTGCAGAGCATTTCCCACTCCTGAAGCACTGTGCAGTTCCAGAAAGGAATTCCTAACATACAAATATATCTGGAATTAGTTTTCTTCAAGAACACACAAACACATAAATTATTAAATTAGCAAAGTTGAAACTCAAACCCATTCTAAACCCCACTAGCAAATCCCACACAGCACAAGACAAGGATATGTCATTTTTATTAACTTACTATTCGGCTGCGGGTTGCATTGTCAAAAAAGGTGTCTTTGTCTTTGATGTTATACCTAAAACATTGAGGAAAAGGAAAATCAGCTCTGTTTTTAGACATGGAAGCAACAAGTAAGACAACATATAAGATTCTAATTTTGAAGTCACTCAGAAACTGCAGCTAATCAGAAAAACAGATGTTTAAAGGGAATATAGATGACAAAGTGCAGCATAATAGAACGTGTTGTTTAAGGCCTAGTCATCCAGAGCTCTACCAGCACTGCACTGATGGTGGGCATAAAAATGCAAAATGATTAGCTAATATAAAATGCCTTTTGGGCAAGAAGAACCTCTCCATTGTTTACAGAAGGTGACCTTTAAATATTTTTCTTATAACATCCCCTCAACACTATAACATGCTGAAGTTATGTTATTAGGTTTCAAGCAGCCCAATGCAGATGTTCATTACTCTTTTCCTGGCCACTAAACAGTCAGCATTTCACTTGATTTCAAATAACCATTCCACTGGAATTATGCCTTCCCTTAAACCTCAAAATCATCATATGTGAAATTAGCTTCCCAGTTTATTCTCCTCCATCAATTTAAATCGTATTCAGAATTAATTAAAATTGTCAGAGAGCAATAAATGAAATGGTGGGTCACTGTATTTATCACTGAATTTTATTTATAGGACATAAATACAAGGAGACACCCAGGGGGAAAAAAAAGAGTGTTTCATGTCAAACTGAGCACAGAAATATTATTCTGAGTGAAAGGGCAGGTGTCAAGAATTCTTTATCTGCATATTATTAGCTGAGTTTTAATTGCTACAATAAATCTATCAAGGTGGAAAATACCACCGTATTTCTACTAGCTCTTGCTTTTTTCAAAACAGGCAGTAATATCCTTAACCAAATAATCAGGAATTTGGTGGGAAGATTTCTACACTTCAAGCTAAACATATGGAAATTTTATTTGATACACAGCTTCCAGGGCCTTATCCTGCAGAAGTAGAACACTGGCAGAAAGTCTCTGCAACTTAGATTTCTGTTAATCCCATAAAAATCTAACGATTTTGGATATTTCCTCAGGATTTCCAGATATGCTTGATGAATTTCTGAATTTTGATTGAAGTGTGGGAAAAAGAAACTACAACACTAAAACGTTACATTCCAGCTTTCTTTGTTGTCCATCATATTTTAAAGTACTCACAAATATATTTTCTCTCTGGAAAATGGGTAGGACAAGGTTTTCATCTTAGTATTTTCTTGTTGTGGCACCTGGGGTTGCAGAGGTTCAGTCAATTTGTACCATATTTCATTTAATGTTTTGAGTATTCCCTTTTCTTCTGTGATTTCATACATCTGAGGAAATGAAACTGTACATTAGCCAATGTACAAAATTACACTAAAATAAAGGAAAAAAAAAAAAAAGAAGAATCTGCTGTACACATATCTTTAAACCTGTAAAATAAGTGTCTTCTCTGAAGACATATTCCCATATAACTGTAAGCACCTGATTCCATCTGAGTTGCAGTTCCAAAAAGGTCTTGTCCCTCACAAACTGCTTCCAGGAAAAAAAACAACAAAAAACCAAACTCAGTGCAGAATTGTTAATACAAGAAAAAAGAAAAGAAACAGTTCTTCACTCCGAGCTCCAGGTACCTGTTCATCTCCCAGTTAAACCAACTGTCCAGAAGGATGCTCTGAGTGATAATATTAAAAACTTTACTAAAATCCAGGGGGGAAGAAAAGTTATCTAGTGCCTTCCTCTCATCCACTAGGCAGGGAGCCTTATGGTAGAAGGATATATAATTAGTTAGCTAGGACTTTCCCTTTGTGAAACCTTATTGTCTGTGCATGAGGAATGCTTTGTCCTTCAAATGCCCTTCAGTTGGAGGTGGTATGACTTTCTCCATAATTATTCCAAGTCCTGAGTTTGGAATATTAGGGATATCATCTCCTGGCTCTTCCCTCTTGTAAGTTGTAATAACACCGAGTAGCTCCCAGTCAGTGAGTACCCAAGAGCTTTGGAAGTGGATTGAAAGGGGTCCTGCTAATTCCTTTAATACTCTGGGATCAATTCACAAGGCCCCGTGCACTTCTGAACATCCAGTGGATACTGATGGTCCCTTAAAACTTCAGTGGCCACTAATGGAAAGCCTCAAACTATTCCCACAGCTGCAGTCCTCCACCTCAGGACCAGGCAGTCCAAGATTATTAATATTAAAGAGTGAGGTAAAAAAAAGCATTGAAGGCCTCAATTTTTCTATCATCTCTGTTTGTCAGGTGACCATTTCCAACAAGTATTGGCCCAATATTTTCCTCACACCTTCTCTTGTTATTAACATACTTTAAAAGTCTTTTAGTTGTGTGGCACAACATCAGCCAGTTTCAACTCTAGATGACTTTGGCCTTTTGTGCTTTCTCCCTGAATATGTGAACCATCAACCTCCTGTGAGGCCTGGCCTTGTCATTAGAGATGGAAAATTTCTTTTTCTTCTCAAGCTCCATGAGGAATTCCCTGTTCAACCAAACAGTCATGGAGCACTCAAAAGCAGATTCCCAGGGACCAGAGCTGAGTAGCTCCCTGAGAGGTTTTGAGTTTACTCTCTTAAACTAGAGCAGCAACTCTGCCCATCTTCTTTTTCCTCATTCGATTGAGTATTTTAAACTCAACCATTTTGTGGTTGCTGTAGCTAAGGCAGCCCCCTACTATCACACATCCCACATGCCCTTCTCTATTCACAAGTACCCAGTCTGGGAGGGCACCATTCTTAGCTGGCTCACTGAATCCTTGTGGCAAAACATTGTCTCCAACACCCCTCAGGAATTCCTCAGTCTTGCTTGTCACAGCAGTGCAGTATTCCCAATAAATGTTTGGGAAGTGGACATTTCCCATAAGCACAAGAAATTTCTCCTGGCTGCCAATGGAAAAACTCATCAGTCCTATACAACACTCAATGACATTTGCATTGTTTTCCATCCCCCTAACCCTCACCCAGAAGCTAAAAACCTTATAATCCTTTAACTGCAGCTTTTCCCTTCCATACAGGACAGCTCCTCCACTTCTCCCTCTCTGCCTGTCCCTCCTGAACAGCCCTTACTTCCCTAGCCCAGTGCCAGGATTCATTCCCCCAAGACTCACTAAAGCCAGAGACATCACAGCTCTGGCCACAGAGCAATCCTCCCACTTGCTCCTATTTGTTCCCTGTACTCATATTTGAGCCTGGCACAGTCTCACTCACCAAAAAAGCTCTATTATCATATCCAGAAGTTGATATATAACTAAAAGGGCACAGAGGGTACCTTTTCCCAGCATGTCTTATTTTCTGAAAGATGATTTAAAACTGAACACTTGGGGAAAAAAAATATTTGTAATCAATTCATGTTTAGAGGCAGATAAATACTTTCCCCTGAAAATGCCTTTTCTTTTTATGGTTTAATATGATCCTTGAATAAATAAAAATAGCATCACAAAAAATACCTAATGTGCCTTGAGAGCAGTATTTTGTATCTTTGAACAAAACCAGAACTTTCCTTTTAGTAGTTACCAGCTGAAATTTTTTTTATTTTATATTGCCAAATCCCCAAAATACAAGATTTTGTATTTTTTTAAATGGATTTTTTTTCCTTCAAAGGAAATTCCTCTTTCAACTGTTTTTGATTTTAAAAAACCCCAAACCCTATGACACGAATAGAGCTTTCCTGTCAAGCTTGTTTCTGGTAGTGCTGCCATTTCTGCAGCTAGAGATAACAGTGGATTATTTTTTTTTTAATTTTTTTTTTTTTAAGAATACAGAGGAATTTTTCTCCCAGTCAGAGGAGAGAAGGGGATGCAGAACTGTTGTGAGTGAAGAGGGTGCCATCAAAGATTATCAGCTCCTGGACAGACCTTAACTCAGGCCAAAATGATGGCAATATTCATCAATTAAAATNAGGAATTTTTCTCCCAGTCAGAGAGAAGGGGATGCAGAACTGTTGTGAGTGAGGAGGGTGCCATCAAAGATTATCAGCTCCTGGACAGACCTTAACTCAGGCCAAAATGATGGCAATATTCATCAATTAAAATAGTGTAAAATTTACTTTGGTGCATCTGCAAAGAACTTGGACGGGAGAATGCCCATGAGGGCAGAAGGAGGGACAAATAAAACAGGCACTAAAAATGCATAAAAGGAATTAATTTTGCAAGAGATCAAAGAGAGGAGTTTCATATATAGAAAGTTTCTAGGGGTACTGTAGCTGTCTAAAACCTACTCATTTTCCAAGACTGATTAAAAATATCCTTTTTTTCCCCCTGGGATGCAAACATATTAAGAGTAAGCAAGACTGATTTGGCCAATCTTCTGATAATGACAAGTTGTAACAGCATAAAATGTGAACCACAAGGAAGTTTTAGTGGGTGAAAACAAGAAGAAAAACCTCCAACAAACAAAGATCAAGCAACGCAGTGGGAGAAAACAATATCAATTTTTCCTTTATTTCTAATGACAATGCAAAGAAACAAGTGTTCTTTGGTGCAGTTAATGAGTATCACCAACTAAAAGCACAAGGCAGTTCCTCTGACTCCAGTGGAGTTGTTTAACAATGGACTAAATAATTTTGGGAACACAGATTGGGGGATTTTTTTCTTGGAATTTACAAGGTTTGCCAGCAGCTCTGCTGAAAACAGAAAAGAAGAGAGTGAGCTGAAGTTTTAGTGACAACAGGCAGGTCTGAATTCACTAAGTCACTGATACCACCAAAACAGATTCTCTGGGGAGAGACACTTTGTCTTTCTGAGAAGTCATAAGAATGACCAGTTTCATTCTATCTTGCATACTACCCCTCACCTATGAGGGAATTTCCTTGACAAAAATCCAGACAGCTCCTGCCTTCTCAGCTTTCAAAGCCCTCCTTAATACTCACCTCTGTCATCACCCTCCTGAATGCAGTCCATCAGCCAGCTGCCTCTGTGGCCTTTCAAAACCCCTTTGGAAATCCCATCTTAAATATAGCTCTGAACAGTAAATCATCTCCAAAGACTTGGAAATGTGAAAAATAAGCCTGACAGTTCATTTTCTCTGATTTTTGAAACAAAGTAACTCTACACACTTCTATATGTTTAATGATGATTTTGATCCCTGCTCCTTCCATCATAAAACCTGTCCATAGAAAATGGGAGATATTTACCTTTTTAGTGGGCATTTTTATTTTAAGGAGTTCTGCTTCTCGACTGAGGACTTGCCAAGGCGCATGTATACGGACAAAACTCAGTCCTTGGCTCTTGTTCTGAAACAAAGAAAAAAGGGGGGAAACAATGTATTTAAATATTCTTGAACACTACCTTGTGCTAATGATTCAAGTTGTCAGCTCTGACTAAATCATTCAACAGTAGGCAAAAATCACAGGGAATAACAAACTTTGGCTACAGCTGGGCTGCAAAGTGACATTTTCCTTAAAAGCTGAATCTTTTATGCTCTAAAATCCATTAATCTACTGCCTGCAGTGTAGCTGTGTGTGCACCAGGATGACAGAAAGCTACAGGTCCAGATTTTGGAATTATATGAATGAGAAGATACAGCTGTTTTTGTATATTGATATTTTAGAAGGGATCTGATTTCTTTAGTGGGCTTTTGTGTCCATCTGAACCAACAAGATGAAAAAAGTTTCTCCTGCTCTGGGTGGGCTTCATTTCAGTTCTCATTTTCAGTTTTGCCCAACTGTTCTATGGACACTTCATCAAATTAGTGGTTCCTTACAGAGAATCAGACCCAACATTTGTTGCCCTAAATATCTGCTGTTGGAGTAGAAAACCTAAAGAAAACTTAAAAAATTAACTTCTGACTATAGATATGAGCCTCATGTTTATGTAAATGATTGGTTATGGTGGTCAGAAGCATAAAATGCCCAAAAGAGCTTTGGCACAGCCAGTTTTTTGCAAGCTGTGCAAAGGATGTCATGGTGGCACATCTGAGCTACAGAAAGGCACCCTGAGAGCAGAAAGCAGAGAAAAACATGAAAATTAAATGAAGGAAGGTTCAACCAGTGTTTTCCTCAAGGCACACAAATAAATTGTACCAGTAAATCACAGGGATAAATGCTCACTGAGGAAATGTGGGGAAGAAAAGTTGGGAGGGAGATTAGAAAAGGAGTATCAGAGAAATCCAGGCCATGACCAGCTCTCACACTATCTCCCATACTACACATCCTCTTTGAGGGAGTTTCCTTGACAAAAAAACCAAACAGCTCCTGCCTTCTCAGATTTCAAAGCCCTCCTAAAAACTCTGCTCTGCCATCATCCTCCTGAACGCTGACTGTCAGACCACATCCTTTAGGGAAGGACATGGAAGCAGACACAAGAAGACTTCCAGGAGGAATTTCTTCACTGAAAGTGTGCTCAGGCATTGGCAGGGGCTGTCCAGGGAGGGGGTGAGTCCCCATCCCTGCAGGTGTCCAAGGAATGGCTGGATGTGGCACTCAGTGCTCTGGGCTGGATGACAAAGTGGGGATTGGTCAAAGGTTGGACGTGAAGATTTTGGGGGTCTTTTCCAACCTCGATGATCCTGTGATTCAAAGGCTTGATTAACACTAGGGTTAATCATCTTTGTGTGGTTGCTTCCATCTTTATGTGAACCCTAAACATGCATTTGCTCAATGTCCTTATGCTTAAAAAGCAAAAAAATAGTTCGATAGAAATCCTACTATTACTGCAATCACTTGGCTCTTATTTCTTCTATAGGTGCAACATGAAGAAAAAAAATCACTCCCTCACCTTCAGCTAACTATTCTTCAGTGGACCAATGCTATTTTAAAGAGCAGAATGAGCTGCAGAATCTCTCTTCCATCAGTCCACTGGGGAAATCAGCTTTAAGAGAAGGAAGGAAAAATTTACTGGGCACGAGCAGATGTTCTGGTAATCATTTGCTGAAAATAGATTAATAACAGATGAGAGGTTAAATTTCAGTGGGTGAAGATCAGGAACTTCTTCTGAGCTTTTGGCTAAAATCAAGCACGTGTCCCTGTCTGGGGGATTATATTCCATGTTGGCAAGAGGAGGGACAGTGTGATCTAATTGGTTGCTTCCAGCTCAGGCTCATATGACTACACAGATTGCAAATAAAATTAGGCAATTAATTTGATTGAAAAGACCAGATGAAGAATATGACCGTGTATATTTGCACAAAAATAAGTTGGAAAGTTGTGCTGTTCATGAAGTAATATCAGATGATGAGGAATAAGACCAGTAAAAATCTTTAAAAGGCTTAAAAGTCATCCCATGATGGAAAATTGAGGTAATTTTAATAAATACTAATGCAAGGTAAATAAAGTAGAGAAAACAGGCCCAGGTGACTCCTGCTGCATGGTGAGCAAAAGATGCAGAGCAATGGGCTGCTGGATTCACACCTTGGGATTACTGGAACTACATCTCCCACATCTTCCTAACATTCAAATAAATCAAAGAATTTAAAAATACATTTGAAACCATCAATTTAATATTATAGCTCAAGAGATGAGCCATCTAGCTCATTTTCGATGGGCTCACCAAAATAAAAACCTACAGGACTACTCCTCTGGTAAGATTCCTTTCCCCACTTTTCCAGGCTTCACCTCCAGCAGTTCCAGGTGTCTTTAAATGTCCTTTTTTCCTTACGATGTCTGGCAAGGATCTGCTCTATTAACTTACTCCCAGAGGGCTTCTTGTATTGCAAACACCTCCAAAAGTTAGAACTTGCTTTTCTCCTTGCCACAGTGGATGTATAACTGTTTACTGGAGACACCCTCTACTGCTGTCCTCTGGTTAATCACCTGAAATGATAATTGTGCACGTGCTCATCACTTTTATCTATTGAAATGCTGTCAAGTCTTCTATTCTGAACTCTCAGAATCACTCCTGCTGATTCATTGTACTCTGGATGTGTCACTAAAGCCAACATGTGCTGCTGGCAAACATTGGTTTGTTAGACTATGCACTTGTTATTTAATACAGCCATCCTTAATCGAGTCCTTTTCCACTTGCAGCTGATGTCCCACAGGACTTTATCCTTGGCCCTGCATAGCTCCATGTCTCTATCACTGCACTCCCTGATTATATTCTTTAAATTACTAAGTATTCCTAGGCAGATGACAAACAGATTTGTCGCTCTCATGATCCCTTGTTTCCCTGTTAAATCTGTATTCCTTATTACAGAGTTCTTCCAGTAAGCTTCAAGAGTGGAAGTTTTTCAATAAATTCATTCAGAATTATTTAAGATATATTTATATCTTGGCTGCTTCTCTGTATTCTGAAGCTGAATTCGGTTTTCCCATTTCAGTAGGAAAGATCAGCATTAAAGTCAAATGGGAGAAAATCTGGAAGGTCTGCTTTGCTTTTCAATCAGCACATGAAGAAAAATATATTGAGTATTTCTTTCAGTTTATCGTGACTCTTAGCAGTGGAAAGCAAGGCTTTAACAGCAGCATATATTGCACTTTTTCTGGAAACGTGTAGGCTAAATAAAATTGAAATTTCTCCAAAGGAGACCTTTTCTCTTTCCTGCCTTAACAGTAAAACACATTAGGACCTGCATCAGGTGCAAGTCTAGGATTTATGGCAGACTTGTCACCATCAAGCCCACAGCAGAAAAAAAAAAAGTATGATAACTACAGAAGTTTACATATAGATATATATAAAGTGATTATTCTTTTTACTGAAAACTGAACATTCTGAAACATGGCCAGACAAGCAGAACTGAGCAAAACTAAAATTATTTAGGCACCTGTAACATGAGCTAAATCACACAGTACTAAAGGCATCAGGTTTGTCAGTCACTATCAAGCCAAGAAAGGGCAAAAACCAATGATTTTACTTTGGAATAGCCCCAGGCTTTTCTTTTTCTAGTGAGCATGCTGTTCCCAGGAACTTTGCAAATACAGAATTCAGTGCTGAATGTTACAGCTTAGTAAGTATTTCTCATCATTTCTCATCATGAAATCACGAATCACTCCATATATAAGGAATACAGTTTATATAAACAACTTATATGTTGAACAAATAGGTATTTCTAAATACTTATCTATAGAAAAATTCTGCTGTGTCTCTTGACAGGAAGAAAAAAGGGTACAAAAGGGTAGAAAGAAGCTGAAAATAAATTATTAACTAATGTCTAAGGGAGTCCAGGGAACTGCCAATCTTTCTAATGATGTTTTTTAAAAAAATGTACATAGGAAATGGAAAAGGCACAAAACCTGAAGCATATAAACTTCTTAAAAAAAAAAACAAATAACTGAACTTTAAACATTTTATCCTTCAGTGATTATTAAATCAACAGAAAAATACCCAGCAGCAATATTTTAATGGCTCCAGTTAATATAATGAGACGACTTTTGGTAATGTAGCCACACTGGAAAAACAACAGTGAAACAGTTTGTAGGGAGGAAAAGGAAAGACAAATCCTATTATCCAGTAAAACTAATCATTTCCCCATTAATTCCATCACCAAATGGATCTGTCACATCTGCAAATGCAATTGTTCAAAATTAATGTCTGCTTTCCTGATAGCAGCCCTGGAAATCGAGGCCAATACCAAAGAGATGTGATAGTACAAATAAAAAGCAATTTCTTGTTATTACCACAGAACTGTGGTCATCTTCATTTTACAGAAGCAGAGGCAAGTGCTGAGCTGTTGGCCCCCAGCACGGGTAGCACTGGATTGCATGACACAGCACTGCCAGATTCAGGCAGGGACTGCAAAAGGGGCTGTGCTTTCTGCCAAATAGATTGATTCTCTATCCATGAAGCAGTGTGTTCCTGTTCCTAGAGTTTGTGTCCAAGATACCAAATCAGTCCAGTGCCACTGATAGTGTGGGCCAGTTCCACCAGGAAAAGGAAGTGCAGGGCACTGGTCCTGGTGAGACAGCAACACCCAGAATGTCCCAACAGGGACATGTCAGTCCAGAGCAGCTCCCTGCTCTCGTTAGCTTATAGGAGAGGCTGTATCCTATACTTGTAGGCTGGGAGTTTAATTCTGTCTCTTAGTCTATGTAGACAATGAAATTTCCCTCTATCAAAAGGCTTTTGTGAAGACAAATTTGTTCCAGATTGAGAAGTGCTCAAATAAGGCAATAAACTAACAAGACAGTATGGCTATGTATTATGCATCTTATGATTTTCATATTTTCCTCCACCAAACTGTAGCCTTTACCTTTGCCAAACTTTCCCCCTTCTATTTTCATCATTTCTCCAGGATGCAGATTTACCTGAACACATGGGCACACAGACAAGCTCAAGACCTTAAGCAAAGCTGCAATAATTTACACATTTTGACAGTTTGCTTTTCTCTTTCTTAATTTCTACCAACAGTGATGGTATAGATGTCTTGTTTATTTTGTTCTCTTACTCCCACTTGTGAACATAAACAGCTAAACAATATATTACTGTGTATAAGCATAGAGCAGAACACCTGGTCATGAAAGATCTGGCCAAAACACCTAAAAAACCCCTTATATAATCTCAATCTCTGAGGTAAAGCTCTGTGGAATGAAACAGTTGGCTTTGCTCATCCTTTGCAATGTTCCTTCATGGCATTGCAACCTCTCCAACCAAAATCTTCCCACTCATGTAGACAGGAAGTGTCTCTGAGTGGAAGATGATACAGGAAGCCTAAAAACACAGTGCTTCAGTGCTTCCCCTGAAGATGATAGAAATTTTTAATGGCAAGGAACAGAATGAAAATGAACTGCTAGAAACTCAAGCACAAATGTAGAATAGATTGATAAATCTGCCAAATAAAACAAAAAAAACCCCCACAAGGCACAGACCTGTGCATTATTGCAGTGCTCAATGCAGGATCTATATGCAGGTGAGTAACAAATATGCCCGGATTGTGATTCCTTTTAATTCTTTCTAAATATGCATTTTGGATTAAAAAATTACTGCACTTTTATCAATATTTTCCATTTTTTATCTCTGCCCACTAATCACTACAGCATGAAAAGTATGATTTTCAAACATGAAGCAAAATCATCCCTAATATCTTAGAATATTTTTTTCAGCAAATTTCTCCTACGTCAATGACACAAATTTGTCACTACAAAAACCTGGCACAATTTAAACACATCTTCTGAGATTGAATACCACAAATAATAGTAATAAAATGTAAAATTGAAAGCCTCCCCAACCAAATCAAACTGCTTCAAAGACGCATCTCCTCTACCATCTCCTTTATTTTAGCAGTGTCAATGGAAAATCATGTAATCAGCTGGCCTGACTACATTCCGTGCCAAATTAGCCAAAAAAAAGCCAATATTCTGTAGAATACATCATATCAAACTTTGTTATCAATAATAAAATCAACAAACTTCTTGAGGCCAAAGAGTTAACATTAAAAAGGGCAAAATGTAATTCCCCTTGAGGGAATAAGACTCACTAATCTGCACAGAGATTTATGGCCTAAACAATTTTCCAGATGAAGCAGCAAGATCATGGAAGTCAATCTTTAGACCAGATAACAGGCATGTAACCAGTGGAGAGATTAATGAAACAGAGGCTGAACTCTTACTCCAGCAAACTAAATCTCAAGGAAAAAAGGATTTGGAGAAAAAAAGAAAAAAAAATTACTTAGAACTGAAAAACAGGGGAAGGGTATTTTAAAATATTCCTTCATCACTCTATAGCTGATCTGGGATGTTAACAAACAATCCTATGAAGGGATGATTTAATTTTGTGTTGAAAGATTCTAAAGTTCAATTCGTTCTGAGCAAATATACTTTAGGTGGCCTTCTGTAATTTGAAAGTGTTAACAGATGGTACAAATGTATTCAGTTTAATAAGAGTGTTCTAATCAAAGGCTACAAGATTTTCGAGGATGGTGTGGCCCCTTGAGGTCTCTCTCCCCAAAGCTCTCCCCAAAGAGCAGTAGTAGTAAAAGGAAGGCTGGCTGTGTTTGCAGGGGCTTGATTGGGAGGGGATTAAGATGAAAAAAATCAAGGTAGCTGAGCTGGCTTGTTTGCTGGCAGGGAATCCAAAACCTCTCTGGACAGCTACAGCCTCACTGCAAACAGGGAGAGAGGGGGAAGGGGCAGGGGCAGTCCCATAGTAGTATCATGGGGCTCATTTTGGATAAGGCAACAGGTCCAGGGGGGCAGAAATAATCAGTTAAACAACAAGAAACTGGGGAGGAGGAGAACCTGCACTGCTGGGAAAAAAAAAAAAAAAATCACTAAGGGGATTTTGCAGTGCTAGCAGTATCTAACATCAGCTTAAGTGATCTGGAGAAAGATAAAGGAGATAAAGTTTTTCAGGGTAGCAAGGATAAGGGCAGACTGTGGAAAATAGTAGAAAAGGTTTGTAAGAACCTGAACGATGGCAAACAGCTCTCAATGTAAACAAACATAAAGCAATATCTATGGGTTAAATCCAGATTCACATATAAGACGCTGGGCTCTGATTTCACCTATACAAGGAAGTAATGACATCTCAAGGCTGCAACAGAAAATCCTTTGAAAAATAGTAGCTCAGTATTTTCTAGGAGCCAAGAAGTAAAGCAAAGTTTATTTGATTTTATTAGGAAAGTACAAAGACTAAGGAAAAAAACAACATTCAAACATAGCAGTATCCACATCTTGAACTCAATGTGCACTCTCTGCCTCCTCACCTCCAAACAGATAAGTTAGACAAAAAATGGGTTCAGAGGACCCACAAAAGCCTTGCTGTGGCATCTACATAGGAATAACCGAGGAGAGTGAGACCTTCTGTTCTGGAAACTTGAGGAAGTTATTGTGGCAGTCTATAAAATCCTACATGATGAGGAGATGGGGTGTGGATGGACTGCCTAGAGTCTCTCTTAGAGCAAGCACTACAGGGCCTCAGACAAAGCCAAATAAAAAAATCTACAAAAGGATATAGATATCAATGTAGCAGGTAAGTACCTCTGCCTTGTGGGTGCAAAAACTGAATAACATTTTCAGAAGAAACTATTCCAGACTTTGGGATTGAGACCCCCAGAAGTTTCCGAGGTGGGCAAACAACATCACATGAGGGAAAGCACCTGAGTTGAACATAGCTGTCACCAGGAGGGCATCAGAGTGAAAGCACCACAAAATATTGTACCATTCCTGCTGTTCCCTAAACATTTTACTGCTGCAACCCTGGGAGACCCTGAAGGAATCTCTCACACCACGGGATCATTTTATGGCAGTATTGCCAATACCTGGAGAAGCAGTTCCCAGCCATCGAGGCACAAGCTGCTCCAGATGAAATGTGGAGCTGAGAAGCTCTGCTGGGTGCTTGCAGGCTCTGCAGATGATTAGAAGGCAGCAAGAGCAGCATCAGTAGCCTTGAAATCTGAGCAATTCATCAAGCAGAGATAAATAGTTGCTTCAAATGCTGCAGCTGAGACAAGCTTGAGATGCTTGGCAAATGGGCCAGCCTGGAGTGTCCAAGAAATACCTCGCTCGTTGATAGAAATCACAGTATTAGAATATTTCTGGAGCTCTAGGGGACCCAGCACCCCCAGCTCATGTGGTCCCAGGGCTCAAAATAGTGTCTTCCCACAGGAGCATGGTAATCACTGAAATCAGCCAGTTAATGGACAATATTGGATTTCCAGGAATGTTAATTAGCCAGCACGTTCTAGTGATCTCTGCAGAATGTGCTGAATTATCAACACTTCTGAAAACCAGGCCTCAATACACTCAGTTGCCCAAAAATCTGGTCCAAAGAGAATCACTCAGTAGATACCAGTACCATGACTATTACAACACAGAGTTTTTCCATCCATCCTGGCAGTACTGCTCTCTGCCTGCCCTGTTGGCCAGATTTGGCTCTCATTTCCATCACCATAAATTCAGAGTCCCTCTGCTGATGCAAAAAGGAGACACCAGACAGTCAGAATATATAAGTGCCAGTTTTCTCCTTTGTAATACTAAAATTAAAGGAGGATTATTAAAAAATCAGTTGTCAAATCATTATAAACTAAATACGAATTTAATTTTCTATTAAGATTCTAAGAATAAACTGTCAGCAAACACCAAAATACCAATATTTGCTAAAGCTTCACACACTATAAAGTTGTAGGTTCTCCAATACATTTCACAACAGCATGCAACAAAAACATTTTAGTGAGATTTTACTTTTAGCTTGGCATTGAAATAGGACAATTCATGTGGAAAGCTGAACAAATCACTCCTAGAGATGTAAAGATCAAGTGGGCCATTAACTTTCAATTATTAAAAAGATAATTAGCAGACAGAATGTAGAATATGAATATTAACCTGATACAGTGCCAAAGCGTTTTATGCCATGAGGGAAATGAATTAGCAGAGGAAAAAAATGTAAGATTTGTTATTCCAATCCCGGTGGCATCACACAAATTGAAATTTACAGGAAATTACTACCAGGTTTTTATAATAAACGTGGTGCTATACACTGATAGCAGTAAGTACTTTCCATCTTCTACATCTTAATATCCATTTTATGTCTCGTTAGAAGTACTCTGCTTTTTTTCATTTTCATAAATCTGTTTGCTTGTTTTAAATCAGCTCATTCAAAATCACACAGTAACACTGCTTGCTCTCCTGCCTTTAAAAATACAAATGCATTGCACTGCAGTGAACACTTCTGAGCTTTTGTTTTGGAATGGTTCTGCTATATTTTTCCTCTACTTCTACCATAATGATTTTCTTCTAAATATTAGAAGTTTACAAAAGGGAGACCAAGCAATAAAGCCAGAAGCACACTATGTTAGGCTGTGACTTTACAAGAGGAAGATAGGTTCATCAACAAAACACCTAAATCATAGAATCATAGAATAGCCTGGGTTGGAAGAGACCTTAAAGATCACCCAGTTCTAACCCCCTGCCATGGGCAGGGACACCTTCCACTAGCCCAGTTTGTTCACAGTCCCATCCAGCCTGGCCTGGAACACTGCCAGGGATGGGGCAGCTTCAGCTGCCCTGGGCACTCTGTGCCAGGGCCTCCCCATCCTCACAGGGAACAATTTTTTCCCAATATCCAATCTAACCCTGCTCTCTGTCCAGTGTGAAGCCATTGCCCCTTGTCCTGTCACTCCCTTGTCAAGAGTCTCTCTCCATCTTTCCTATGGGCTCCCTTCAGGCACTCGAAGGCCACAGTGAGGTCACCCCAAAACCTTCTTTTGGTGGCCCATAAAGCATTTACTCTCCAGTGTGGCTCCTTTGATACATCATGACAGTGGCTCATGAGTGCCAAGTCAAAGCTTTCAGAAACCAGTGGGGAAAACAAAATAATTTTTATACTACTGCTATTAAGGCCTGCAGAATGTAGCCATCACTTTTAAAACCCTGATGGGGTCACACACTTAACCTCATATACTAAGAGGCTATTTCGAGAGCATTCACAAACAGAACATATGGGAAGTGATTTTTTGGAGTAAAAACTCTTATTCCAAGCTTTGAGTGCCTCAGGAGGATGTTCTGAGGACTTAAGAGACTCTTTGCTTGAGAAAGAACCTCAGGACAGACCTTTGTTCTGATAACAAACTGTCATAGCATTCACTGTCCTCTGGCCCAGCATCACCTGAGGACTGTTAAATACATGAACACATTCAATCTGATCACACTTCAAGTGACATCATTAAGTTTATAACAAAGGATATATCATGACTGAGATCAAAAGGAAAACATGGGAGGGGTTGTTTTGTCTTTTTATTTCCCCCCACTTGTTTTGTCAGTCTTCAATAAACAAAGATGTCTCAAGCAGACCTTGGGTCCATTTTCAGGGGGCATGACCAACTCTATCTATCAGTATCAGTTTAATAGGGATCACAAAATGCTTTTGGTTCTTGGCATGCACTAAGGAGAATATTCAGAGATGAGAGATTAAATCTGCAAAACTGGGAGCAAGAAAAACAAGGAAAGAAATTAGCAGATTTAAGCAGTAACTGGCAGACAAAAAAAGATGAGGAGACTAAAGCATGAAAAAATAGATGGATATTTTAGCTTGCTAAAGAAACAATATGGAAAATTGTGCCTTTGCCTTTCATTACTACATATCCATCCTGGCACTTCTATTACACAAATACTGCACTTGTGGTCAAGGATAAGCTAAATACATTGTGATATCCTGGCCATAAAGATCTTCAGTCAGATCAAAGTCTCATTTGCACAAGTTTGAGAGGACAGCACATATCACCTTATATTCTTAATTCAATTTATCTTGGCTACTCTGTTCTACTTTCTTATACACAAATTATGATCTTGGTAATATAGAATCCATCTCTCTTTTTCTGTGTTTATTCAGAACTGAATTACTGGATAACTGAATTGGCAATCCCTGGCATAACTGAGCTGGATCCTCATCTGTTGTACACCCCAACAGCAGTATAAATAGCAGTAACCACACAGATCCAGATCTGGTTATATAACCTTTGCACATGATGGGAAAACATGAAAAATATAAATTTAGCAATCGCTATTAAAAGTATTGAGTGGGGCTTCTGCCAAGAAATTCACACATCAGTAGCAGATAACTGAACAGATGTTTTGGCTGAAGCAGGCTTCAACTGGGACATTCACACATATACAAAATGACCTCTAATACTGGTAAGATATTATGATTTTAGTGCTTTCTCAAATTTTGCTTTTACAAAGACTGTTAACTAAATATTTGCAACATGTGTCAACTCTTTTCAAATATTTATAGAAATAGTTTACCAAAAAAAATGCAGCTATTTGCAATGCTCCTTTTGGACTAAAAGCACAAACACATGCAGGCTGGCATAACTCTGGAAGCCGAAAAAAAAGCCTTAATTCCTCTCAAGTTCACATGTTAGAAAAGACGTATATGTATAGATTTAGATATATACACACAGTCCTATATAACCAAATTAGAAACCCCTGCTTGAACACTGCCCTTCCACGGAAACTGCTCTGGTGTTCAGAGCTTCTCCTCCTGGCCACAGGAAAGGAAAGAACACCATTTGGGCTTTTCACATTTCCATTTCCACTCCAGCACACTTTGCCTGCCTGTAATTAATATATCAATGTATCAACATCTAATCATGATGCATTTATCCAGCCCAGACTTCTGGAGAAAAATAATAGCAAATTCATGGCAGTAATGTACCTCTTGCCACCTACTGAAAAAAAGAAGCTGTTTAGTAATATTTATTAACTACTAAATTCTTCATAATTTAATAGCTATTCATACAGGATTAGTAACTAAAGTTTTATACTTTCTAAAAACTGGTCTATAATAAATACAGCTGTCAATGTTACAGGTAAGTGACAGAACAAAGACACAGATTTCTTGGGAAGAAGAAAAGTTGAAGATTTACATCAGGTGTGCTCAGGTAAAACAAAAATATTTTGAAAACAGAAGCTATGGGAAGCAGATTTTCAGTTGTGGGAAATAAGTGTAAAGATGAATACAGACATACTGCCAAAGGAAAACTCCCCATTTTTCATCCTCATTCCCCTTCACACAAATGTTTTCACACATTTGTTGCCCAGAGAAGCTGTGGCAATCCCTGGCAGTGTTCCAGGCCAGGCTGGATGGGTCTCTGAGCAACCTGGCATAGTGGAAGGTGTCCCTGCCCATGGCAGGGGTGGGATGAGGTGGTCTTCAAGGTCCCTTCCAATCCAAACCATTCTGGGATTGTAGGATTCAAAAACCCATTTTCCAGTGAAACCTATTGTCACGTGGTTTTCACCTCCACTCTTCTGCTGCTTTCTATTCAACAAAAAAGGAGATGAAAACAGGAAAAGAGAAGCGGAAACCAGAACTGGAAGGAACCCAGACAGGATGCCAGGGAACACAGGAATAGGAGGTTCTGTGCCCCAGAATAGTTTCAGTCCCATGATGGTTTTTGGCTAGTTAGGTTTGAGTCCTGTCTCTGGCCTCATGCATTTAATAACTGTTACTCCTTCTAAAAGTCATTTCACAGCAGTTTTGGCATGGAGAAAGACATAGGTATGAGCCCTGCCAGACTTCACTTCAGGAAACGCAGTAGGGAGCAGCAGCTCCTCAAGCTCCTGTCATTGCTCTGAACAGGCAGTTGAGAATCAGGATGAAATTTGCTCTTCAAAGGCACCTACCCCTTTATACTGATCATACAAAAATGTATCTGAACACAGGCACCTGGATATGGAGAGTGTCAGGCAATAGGAGTTTACCTTGCCCTGTTAGTACTTGAAAAAGCCCCTAGGTCTGTACTAAGGAAATGCCAGGAGCTCAGGGAGGTGATCCTGCCCCTCTGCCCAGCCCCGTGGGGCACCTCTGCAGAGCTGTGTGCAGCTCTGGGCTCCTCAGCACAGAGGGACAGGGAGCTCCTGCAGCGGGGCCAGCAGAGGCTGCAGAGAGGATTGAGGGCCTGGAGCATCTCTGCCAGGGCAAGGCTGAGGGAGCTGGGGCTGTGCAGCCTGGAGAGGAGCCCCAGCTGAGAGGGGCCCTGAGCCCTGGGTGTCCCTGTGGGCAGGGAGGGCTCCCAGCAGGGCCCAGGCTCTGCTGCAGGGCCCAGCAATGGCCCCAGAGCCACGGGCAGGGACTGAGCCCAGCAGCTTCCAGCTGGCCAGGAGGCAGAACTTCTTCCCTGGGCAGTGCCCAGCCCTGAGCAGATTGTGCAGAGAGGGTGTGGAGTCTCCTCACTGGGATATTCCAATCCTGTGCCCTGTGCTCTGGGCTGGCCCTGCTGGAGCAGGGAGGTGGCACCAGTGACCCACTGTGGTCCCTTCCAGCCTGGCCCATCCTGGGATTCTGATTCTGCCTCCTTAATTTCTTCCACTTTCCCATCTGTTTTCAAGGGTCCAGGTAGCAGGACCATTGCCTGAATTCCTAGATGAGATTACAGCTTTTAATATATGATTCCTTGACTGCACTTTTTATTTTGGTTTTAATTACACTGGAGTGTTCTGTAATTATATGCCAATTATTATCTTTGATAATGACAACTGACATGTACAAGTGAAGACATATGTTTTAGAGCTACCTATTAGTCTTTCAGGGTACTTAAAATTCTACAACATTAACAAAATTGGTTTTACATTCTAATTATATTTACATCTTTTTATAAAATAATGAAAGGGAGAATTGCTAGGGGCACAGTACGTGACTACAGAATTGCTACACTGAAATCAGGAGGGTTACCAATCACTGTATTATAAAACCTCACCTATTTTTAAATTCAAAAATGAGCTGACTTTAGTAACATCATCTAGCAAGTCACCTGATACGTGGGCTTTGTCCTGCCAGAGAGTCTGAGCATTATGAAGATATGGAAATTAGCAATTTGCAGCTGGATCTTGGTAAAGCATTTGTTGTGCTGACTTTCCTGTGAAGAGACCTGCCATTTGGTGGCCAGATGTGACAAAACATCCCTAAACCAACTCATAGTTTCCAGGAGAGTCACTTGTGAACTGTGGCTCACAGGTGGAAAACAATCCAGGTCCCTTGTGGTGCAAGCTGTGTCTTAGGTCGTCACTGTGGTGCTCTCAGGTGCCTCCTGCAACACATCAGCTGTAAAGTAAACCAAGCCCTTTAATGAGCAAACTTTGGTGCCTCGCTGAACCTGAACTTGGCCAGCTTTGGCTGAGCAGCTTCTAAAGGCAGCTGTGAAAGGGGAGAGGATAAGGAAGGCAGGAAATTTTGCACAGAAGTTGCTGAAAGAGAAGCAGTTGGGAAGGATGAAGCCTGCGTGTGCAGCTGACCCAGCTGAGGATGTTCTCAGTGGAGAAGATCACAGACCATGGAATGCTCTGAGCTGGAAGGGACTCACAGGGACCATCAAGAGTCCTGGATGTTGTGACTTCGCACAGGCCTGTGAGTGATGGCAGCTCTGGGCAGCAGGGAAGGGTGAAGGGCTGGCTTCACATCAATTAAGGGTACGGTGACACCGAGGAGTGGCAGGATTGCTGGGGATAGAGGACATGCAGAAAGGGGATTGTGGCCAGAAATGGAGTGCCCTGTGGTGGCCAGGTGAGCAGCCTGGTGTGAAGGGACAGAGGGCAATATGCAGAGGCCAGAGGCAGGTGAGCAGGTCAAGCACTGGTGAGATGAAGCAGGTATCACTCATTGACCTGTGAAAGTTGAGCCGTGCCACTGCAGGCAGAGAGTAAACATTATCCATGAACTCACAGGGACCTGTGACAAGCAGGGAGGCTTGCCAGGGCTGCGGGGCACCACAGTGGGTTGACTGCACTGCAGAAGCCTGAAAGTAGCCCTAATTTAACAAAAAACACGGTATGATATTACTAGGTCCCACTGACCAGAGTGTGCACATTGAGAGCCTTCCAGGGACCTTCCTTAGGGACACAATCTTTAGGACATTACTTTAGTCTTGATGACCTAACAGGGCTCAGTGGCAGCTGAACATTTGCACATCTTCAGAGGCAAGTAAAGAATGATCAAAGTCTGCAAAATGAAATATGGAATATGAGAGTTGGAAAAAGAGCAAGAATATCAGATATTTCCAAGACAGGCAAACTTATAAATGAGTGAGGATCATGGGAATGAGGCAAGCAAGGGATAGAAACAATGACACTTAAATCCAGAAAAACTAACACTTAAAAACCCTGTGACTTACAGGACATGTATGGAGTTGAAACTTTCAAAGCATTAGGAAATTCAAGTCATCCTTTACACTCTGTAACCAGTTTCAATAAGAGCAGACTTAGGGCTTGGAGTGACTTGAGGAAAAGCCCTAAGTATCAGATGGACAGTGATATCCATCCCCATTTAGAAGGGATTAAGGAAAAATTACAATTGTGTGAACTAACAATTTGGACGTGTCAGCTTGGAGTTCTGCTTAAGTATTTGCAATTTCTTGAATACATATATTCTATATCTTTGAAATGTTAATTTTTCTTCACATCATTAATTTACTCCAGGTAAACCACAACTGAGTTTAGTGAATGTGAAGAAAAAGACTGGAGAGAAATTCCCCATGTCCCAATTGGGACCTGAGTACGGGAAGTGCAACTGGCCTTCTCTGGAAGAGAAGGATGTTGGTATTTTTCCAGGGTCCTGTGTTGGCTCCAAGCTACAGAAAGCAATGGCCGCCTCTACATTTCCAGGAAAATGCTTCTATTAGTGTCTTTTTGTTCCCCCTGAGAAGGTTGCTGTTCCCAAAAAAGCCAAAGAAATATTAATCCACATAGCTGTTCAGACATTTTTCCACCGTAGCTACAAGTAGCTCATTCTCTCACAAATATATTTTGTTTATTTAGTTTACCAGGAGACGTGTGATGAAACTCTAAGATCAGCTACTGAACTCCACCTCCAGGATTTCCTTCAAAGTACAGTGTATGGGTGTCAATACTTTTAGTGATTCTATAATGCTTTAAAATGATTACAGAACCCAGGAATTGAAGGGAGAAGCCAACAGATAACTGATTAGTTAATTCCTAGATGGCAGAGCTTAAAGCAAACATATCTATTATCAACATATACAAACGAACAAACAAGAAGTCTCCCACAAAAACAACAAATAAAAATCAATGCACCTGTTTAAAAGAAATAATTCTGTCCAATCATTTGGTTTCAGGGATGAAATCATTTTTACATTAATGCTGACCTGGAATAACTGCACAGAAATAACAGACTATTACTGAATGCAGCACAATATTACATAAATCAAGATCTAACATGATTTTTTCTTGACCTGTTACTGTGAGCATATACCTGTACACAAGACAGGTTCAACAGAGGGCACACATTTATCAGCACTGTGTACCAAGCAAAGAACCCACCCAGAAGGGCAAATTTTCCATGCTGTGCACGGGGTTTAGTCACCAAACTCTCATTAATGTTAATGAGAACCGTGCAGCCCAATGCCACTCTGCTAAATGATTTTTTCCTTTTGCTGTTCTATTTAGGACAAAATAATGGCTGACCTCGAACCACTGAATGACAGAAGCAACTCTGTGCTACAGTTTTGACTGATTTGCCTTGTCCTATGACTTAATAGACCTTGAAATGACCAGGAAGGACACTTAGAATACAATCTGATTACAGCCTGTGCCTTGTACCTCACAGTTTCCTCCTTTTTTTCAGGATGCAGCTGCATGGGACAGCTCTATCACAGCTTCCCCCTCTGAATCTGTGCTCATCCACAGCACCACTGCTGAGCTGTTGGAACTCTGCCCCTACCTAGAAGTTAGGACTGCAAAAGATTTAAGAAACACTTTGAGCTGAAGAGGGTATTCTGATTACTAAGGGGTCTTTTTTT
>VYXF01011139.1:362403-376265 GCA_013397295.1 Polioptila caerulea
TGTGCCCAGTGAGGCCTTTTAATAAATCCCTGCTTTATACTTTTGCTATCTAGTCTCTGTTCCAGGTCAGCCTCTAGAAGGCATCACCATAAGAACATTTAGATAAAGGAATACATTTTCACCTGAAGCAAGATTGAAATTGCTGCTCAACACTACATTAAACAACAACCACCATGTCTTTCTCAGGCAGAAAGGCCCAAGCAACCCAAACACAGCCATGCCACCTTCTTACCTTCACACCATATTTTGGGCATCCAAAGTGGCCATTATCCATCGGGACACCCAATGCCCTGTATGAGGTGCAAGTGTCCCCCTCTTACCTCGGGGTCTCTCTCGATCTCCAGCCCCGCTTCCAGCAGGTTGTGCTCGTACTCCTCCCGCTGCAGCCGCCTCTCGTCCTCCAGGGCGTCCAGCGGGCTGAGCTCCACCACGGCCAGCCCCGGCAGCCCCGGCCAGTCCCGCAGGGCACGCTGGCCACCATCCTGCTGCTGCTGGGGCTCAGCACGGCCCTTCCCGGTGCCGCCGTTCGAAACCAGGGCCGCGCAGGAGCCGCGCCTTGGCTCCGGGGACGCCGCGCCGGGCGCGGGCCGGGCCAGGCTCCTGCGGTAGTGGTAGGCCAGGACGTAGTCGACCTTCCTCTTGCTGTCCCTGAAGTACAGGCCACTCGGGGAGGCCTTGTCCCTCGCCCCTGCCTGGGTCCCTTCCACGTAGTTGTTGATAATCTGCAAGAGAAACACAGGAGTCACACAGACAAGAAAGGTAAAAAGCCCAAGTAGGTGGGGGGCAGTCCATCTCCACACAAGCATATGAAGCCACGGAGAATCCAAGTATGACCTACAAATTCTAATTTTGCCCACCAGTCTCACTTCATTCCTCCTGTGACCATAAACTAAACCCAACACATGGGATCCCTGTGGAAGAGCAGGCACAGAAGCACACCCCAACTCTGTCACCCTGTTCTGCACGTGCACAGACCAAGGGGAAAGGACACCCACATTTTGAAAGGGGACAGAGAAGGGAGAATAAGGATCACATTACAAGCCATGGGCTACGTGCTGTGGAGCAAAGCAGGCAGGGAAGGGAAGCAAAGGCAGTGTTGGAAGGGAAGAAATTGGTCCTAGCCAGAACAGGAGAAATATCTTTAATGTGGTTCAAGGTCCAGAATGGCTGGACTGGACAGAAACACTTTGGAAAATACTAGAGATTAGGAAGGATAGATCCCATGAATGGCTAGCAGTGTTAGCTTTTATTTTTTAATGTATGAAAAGTCTGTGTGACTGACCAGTAACACTGCAAAAGGGAATCTATGGCTGAAATCCTTCAAAGCACCCATGTTGCACCCAGTCAGCCCCTCAGACCATCCTTGCTTCATCATCTCCCTCTCAGAACGATTCTGGGATGCAGCTCCAACAGTAATCCTGCTGTCACACACCAGCCTGAACGGGAATTCTGCAGCATTCTTGTGGAAGTTGGCACTGAGGCATTCACTTGCACTTCCCACTCATTAAGGCAGCCCATGAGTTCTCCAAACTGTTTCTAACCACCATTTCCTGCATAATGCTGCAGCATAAAGCCCTTCAGAGAGCTCTCTAGAGTGTTATTCACTGGAGTGACACCAGCCCTCCAGTGATGGGGGGAAAAGATGAAAGCAAGGGTCAACCTGATCCAAAGCAATCATCCTATAACCTTATAATCCAAACACTTTTGGTTCCCATAGGTGACTGTACAAGCAAAATCTTGACAGATGTGGGTCAAAGGTTTCTTTCTCTCTTTTCCTCCCCTTTCCTACATGTCCTGGTAGTGCTGAATGCAAGGTTAACCACTTGCTGTATGGCATTTATCTTATTTGTTAACACAACACAAATTTATGAATGTATACTATAAATGTGCATATTATTGTATTCATCAACACCACCAGATTCTTGTTTTTCATTGTTTTGCTCACTTAGTTTCCCACAAAGTAGCTTTCAGTCATCATGTCACTAAATAAATCCTGGGTTTACATGCATGCTACATCCCTCATCCTTTCACAAAATTACCACTGAATAATCTGTTCTGCATATCACACTTATCACACCCTTCATATCTAAAGTATATATAGAGTCCCTTTAGGCACATCCAAAACTACACTCAGCACTATGTCCTGACAGAATATAAAACTGCTTGTGAGACAGCATTTTATTGCAATTCCTCATTTCCTGATTAGATACATTTTCAGGTAGTACTCACAGGCAGCCCATGCAAACTTCCCAGATCCATCTCTGCCCCAGTGAGGAAAAACCCGTGGCAGATTCCTAGAGTCCCTCCCAGAGAGGTTCAGACTATACAGAGCAGAAGGAATGATGTCACCACCAGCAGGTCACTGGTGCAAGGCAATGCATTAGCTGGCTCTAGAGAAGATGAGCTCTGAGCATCCTCTCCTCCCTTACTGGAGAGTGTGGGCACAAACAAGAAGCAGGAGAGGGAACAAGGAGGTTGGAGAATATGAAAATCGTTCTGAGGTTTTCCTGTTTGTTATTCTGCGGAGCCACCTGCCACATCCCAGCCACCTGAGAGGGCACCATAGCAACACTTGGGGTTGCTGGAGTTACACAGGGGATGAGGCGAGTCAACAGCGACTCCCTCTCCGTGGACTCTTCCTCACTCTTGGCAGCAAGGTGCCATCCCCAGAATTATGGGTGTCCCATTCACACAAAATGAACCAAAATTTCCACAGAATTCACTAAAGGCATTGCCTGCCCCTAAATTTGCTCTGCTTTCCATGTGACATTCTGGCACAAAAAGACTCTTATTAAGAAGGAACACAAAAAGTTGCAATATCAAAAATATCTCTGAAGGAATAATCAAGATCTTTCTCTCCCCCCCTCCCACTGTAAAAGTCACAAACAGTGACTGAAATTACCAGCTTAGGTCCTGCTTTCACTGCTTCTTGATGTTTCCAAGACAAGAAGCCATCACACCAAGGAATAAGAAAATGGGAAAGCAGGATCAGCATTTCACTTTGATTTTGTTCTAGTGGTCTGATAGCAAGTATATCACTACAAATACATTCCCAAAGGTACCTCCTCTAACAATAGCTCTCCTCTGAACACTACAGCTACACCACATTTCCACTGGGAATCAATCCAGTCCAGCCCCCACTATCACCTGGGCACAGCTGGCTCAGGATTGGCACAGGCACACCCAATTTAGTGATCAACCTGCAGATCTCTTCTGCCACTGGGGGTAAAAGCAACCCCCTCCATTCCTGCTCTGCAGGATTTTGGCTAAAATAAACAATTAAGAAAAGTTTGGTGAGATTACTACTGCAGAAATTAATTCTTTCTGTACACAGAGAGACAACTGAATCACCTGAGGCTGTGGTATCACTTTCCTCATAAAGATTCTTCTCCCTGTTCTGATTTCACTCAACACACAGGAGAGTGCTCCCTACTTTCCTCACCCTGCTTCAAGCCTCTTCATAATCCCAAATGCACTGGAGGTAGGTCAATGAGCATGAAACTCTACTTACAGAACTTCTGTAGGATACCACTGATGCTTCAAGAGCTCCATTGGTCCTGCTTCTGTGCCAGGAATTCCGGTTCTGAGGAACAGTGAGGTATTTGCTGTCATAGGCTGAAAAAGCATCCCTTGCTGATTTTGCTGTATTCCGTCCATTGAGGGTTGGGTGTGAGGAGGGTAGAGCAAAATCTGAAAAGGAGAGATAAATACAAAGAGCAGGTTTTGTACAGGTAGTTCCCTAATGGAATGGAAAAAAACTGCAGTCAGTAGACACTGTTCATTTCTAGTGATGTGACCTGATTCTGTGGCATCAGGCAGGGGGGTAAACTTGTGGATCATGGTCATTCTCCATAAAGAAATCTTTGCACATGTGAAATGTTTGTGAAGTATGTCTAAGATTATACCTACGTGTTCTGGTGTCAGGGGCTAATGTCTAGAATTTCTAGACACACTCCCCATTTCTTGTGTTTGACAAACTACATGGTCACAATGCAAAATAACGGAGGGTCTGGAGGGGCTGGAAATCATCACAGAATCACAAAATATCCTTGGCTGAAAGAGACCTGAAAGATCATCTCATTTCTATCCCCACTGCCATGGGCAGGGACACCTTCCACTAGCCCAGGTTGCTCTGAGCCCCATCCAGCCTGGCCTGGAACACTGCCAGGGTTGAGGCAGCCACAGCTGCTCTGGGCACCCTGTGCCAGGGCCTCCCCCCCCTCACAGGGAACAATTCCTTCCCAATATCCAATCTAACCCTGCTCTCTGTCAGTGTGAGGCCATTCCCCCCTGTCCTGTCACTCCAGGCCCTTGTCAAGAGTCTCTCTCCATCTTCCCTGTGGGCTCCCTTCAGGCACTGCAAGGCCACAATGAGGTCACCCCAAAGCCTTCTCCTATCCAGGCTGAACAATCCCAATTATCTCAGCCTTTCTTCACAGCAGGGCTGCTCCATCTCTCTGATCCTCTTGGAGGTCAAAACCATGCAGGCAGTAGCACAGTGAAAAATGCCCATAGAAACGAGTGGGTACAGAAACTGTTTGGACACACAAATGTTTCATACTCTTTCCCCCTCTAGTGGTGCCTCAGCTCAAATGGGGCACACTGATCCATAATCTGGTTCTCTTGGAGAAGCTCTTACTGTGAGGGAAAAACAATGTCTTGGTCCTTCCAACGTCAGTGTTTTATACCTGGGAGAAGACATCTTGTACACATCAGCCCAAACAGTCAGCACCATCACCATTACAGAGACAAAGCACCACTGCCTCTGTCTAGAAAGAGCTTTTCTCCAGGAAGAAGAAATAACAGCTCCCATCTATCCAGGGAGACACCACATCCATCATGTACTGCTAAAGTCTGGAGGTTGATTTCCCCTTCGTTTAGCTGAGCCCTTTCTATCCCCTATACTCTTACTGAACTGCTTCCACACCATCATGTTCTGAGAGAGGAGACAGTGGAATGCTAAAGGAAACACTTGGAGGAGGGGGTCTGACCCCTAAACATTATGATTATTATGTTTCCTATCAATACCAGATTAGGGTCCAGCAGCACTTGGACAGTCCAGCAGATTGACTCACCAGTCTTCCCTGCCCGATCTCGCAAGTAGACTCATGCTTGGTTCATTTTAATGAAGCACATAATGATGCCACAAGGGAAACTCCAAGGAAAATAATTAATAAGTGAACGTTTCATTCCCAAAGGCCACACACAATGTTTCTCCAGTATTTTCAAACTGAGACTGGGATATCTCACAAGACCTTTACACAGTCAATTAAAGACCTCTTTTTCTTTCCAGTCCTTTTAACTAGGCCTAGGAAAAAAGCTGCAGTTCATGTATAATAAGATGATTTCATTTCCATTATGCTTTCCAACCTCAGAAACTGTGTCATGAACCTGAAATTAACACTGGTAAACTGGTGAGGCAGTCAGGGACTCCCAGTCAGAATAAATTTTTTGATAGAAATGCAATTGCCATATCTGTCTTTGGTAGATTCTTGTTCTCCCAAAAGCTTTTCATCTTCCCAAATTAGACCAATTGAACCAAAATGTTTTGTTTTGAGTGCATTCCACATTTGACAGTTCTTGCCTGTGGTACAGCAGTTCCTCAGGGGCTTCTGCTTCAGATGCAGCCTGACCTCATTCCACCCTGTAAGACTTTATGACATCTGGCCTTATATGTTCTCATTCTGTAAATATTCTGGAGGAATAAGTATCAATAGAAACAAACAGTGTGTGTGTGCATGCATGTGAATATATATAAAAATTCTAAATACACACACATGCATAGCTTTGGTGTATATTTACATATGTATATTGTATGTATCTCGAGAGAACAGCAGTACAGATAATCTTGAATTCAAGCTGGAAAGCAAACATTCAAGAACTACACTCATTCTACAAAAAGAGCTGGGAAGCCATCCCTCTGGTCAAACTCCATCAAGTTGTAAACAGCTTCCAAGGACAAGATAGCTCCAGGACAGAGATCAGTGACCAGCTCCAACTCCAGTGCCAATTCACAGCCAGTCACCACCTGATCACTCAGCCTCTCTGCACTCCTTCACCTCAGCATTTTGCAAACTTAAGTGTTGGCCACACGTGCAGTGATCAACCTCACTTCACTGTTTGTGTTCTCAGGTCTGTGTCCAAAGTGCCACCACAAAGAAGTTGCACAGACTGCCAAAAGAGAAAGGTCTGAGAGGGTGTGTTAAAGGACCACACTGCTTGTGAAAGAGGCAGTAAAGGACTCTACTTAATTAGGAGCTCAATATTAAATCCCAAGTAACAGTCAATTAACTGAGCTGAGTGGTCCAGATGATCAGATTATCACAGCACAGCTACTTGCAGAATACACTGCAAGTGTTTTGGTCATCCAGGGCACAGACAGGGAACTGCTTTCATTTATCTTCCTCTCCAGTTAAGTATCAGAAAGGAGCTGCATTTCTGAAAGACACCACAGTTAGAAGGATGCTCCTCTGCAAGGCTGTTCAAAACATCTGCAGTTTAGGAGCATTGTTTGGCAAACTCCCACTCCCAAGCAGGGATGGAAAAAAAAAACCTACTTGAACTTACTGTTTCCTTGTAACTTTAGTCAAATTTATCTTTTCCAAAGGACATAAAACTATCTATGAAAAGATGTAGCATGGCTATACACGTGCTCTTTTTGTTCCCAGTAAATAATGACTTCTCAGCTCTGAATATAGATGAAGAAGCTCAGCTCATGCCAAAATTTCATCTCATGCACATCTTCACCAAACTCACCAAACTCAACATAACTACAGCAAAGTGTGATTTCCTCCACTGTGTCTTCAAAACCACCATTTCAGTGACTTTTAACAAGATAGGAATTAGACAGACAAGGCTGTTTGGGTTGTCTCTAATGCCATCTAATTCACAGCCTGCATGTTCAGGGCTCACACAGTACCTCTCAGACTGCAGATGGAATGGGCAAAACGACAAATCCTGAGTAATGCCAGACTAATTCAGACAGCCTGGGTGCATCTGCCTGTTTTTACCCCATGCCAACACTCAGTTTGAAATGTCCTGAGCCTCCAGGAGACCCAGCAGGAGAATCTCTTGGGTAGGACTTAGTATCTCAGTTGCATTCCTTTACATTTGACCATGCATAACACAGATATTCTTTGCCTTCCCACCTCCAGAATATGATTAGAGAAAAAAATACTCTTTATAAAAAGAGAACCATTCAATTCTGAGTTTATTCATGGGACTGATTTTAATACAAGCAGTTTAGTAGCAGGAGACTAAACACCTAAATAGTTCTTGAACAATTGTAAAGAGAGAAATACCAGACAGCTAGAATTTAATGGTCAAATTCTATCCCTTTATTATTCAAATAAGGAGTTTGAAGTTCATAACAGAGATATAGCCCCAGAAACAATGAGATAACATGGAAACAACCACAAAGCTTTTGACTCTAACAGCTAAAGAACCATGTCTCAACATCAGCACTGAATGTTATTCTAAACTTGCACACTGGGAACTCCAGCACGAAGGTTTTATGCACTGACCAGTTTTGCTCCTTTTGTATGGGAATTGAGAGCTCAGGATTGCCCATTTTCTCCTGGAAGGGATATTGCTCACTCCCCACAGTTGCACTGCAAGAAGGTAAATGCAAGTGGAAACAGCAGAGGACCAGCACGAAGCATCTGCCTAGATTGTCTCTTCCACATGGATCACAACACTGATGCACATCTGAGGCTTCTGGAGAAATGAGCTCTGCATGTTTTATCTCTGAGCTCTCTGTATGTAACCGGGCTGCAGATCTCTTTTTTTTTTAATGTCCTAAGAGAAGACAGAGAAGTCTTTCCAAAGTACTCCTTTCTTAGTTCTCCACCCCGTTTTGGCCTATCCCACTTCATAGGAAGCAATAAGAATGAAACAGAATAAACTTACCAGGCATGTGTGTTTCCATGTTGCCTGGAGGTTTGGCTGGAAGTTGCGTCAGTGCTAAAATAGGATGAGGCTATGCCGTGCACAATCTGCTTCTGCACAGGCTTAAGGAGAGAACAGCACCAGCAGCTATTTCCATCCTGCCTTGATCCTGCTTTAAGCAAACCACAAACTGAAGCTAATTAACGAGACCTTCTGGTTTGGTGATTACCATCATGGAGGGAAGAGAGCGAGGAAGACCAAACAGCCATGACCTGAGAGGCCACGGCGATTCTCTGCCGGAACTTCAGCACCTTGTCTTCATGCTCCATAACGCCTCGAGAAACAAGGTAACAACAGGAATATTTTGTCCAGAAGGCTGCGGAAAGGAAGGAAAAGGGCTAAGCAGAATCAGGGCTCTACAGCAGAGCCAGCTCTGTCCAAAGAACCAGCACTCGAGGATCAGATTCTTGGAGGTGGTTTAAGTGGGGAAGAGTATCTTCAAATCTACAAAGCTTCACAGCCCTTCCAGGTAGGAGATAAGTGCAGAAAGCTTTTTATACGTCTCTGTTTCAAGTCCTCAAGTTACCTTAGTGCCTGGATGCACTGTCATTCCTGCATGAAATATTCAGGGGATTATCTTGTAATCAACTGTCTAATCAGAACAGGTGATGGATCCTGCTTTGCCTTCAACCCTGCAATTCAAGCAATGTATGGGGAAGAAAAGCTGTTGACAACCAATGCTATCTGAGAGTCTTATTTGCTAATAATAACTGGAGGGAGATTTAACTAATTTGAGTCCAAATTTTTCTTCTTTTAGCCTATTTATGACATTATGATGGTTTCTCTAATGTGACAGGGAGAAATGGGTTTATTCAAGGCCTGAATAAAGCCCAGTGGTTCTATGACCCTTTGAATCAGGATAGTGCACTGTGTCATGGCTGGCAAGGACAGAAGTTGTCTCTGTCATAGAGAGATGTGCTGATGCACCCTGGTTGTGCTATCAAACCTGCTGAGTACATAAAGAGAGCAGTGCAGCTGTTGTGTCCCAAAACTTGGGCCGGGTGATGTAACATTTTCCCAGCAAGACTAAGAAATTTATATGGACTTTTGAATTCCTTAAATCACCCCACTCTTCTTGGGCCCTACTTTGAAATTGCATTTCTTATCCTCTAACCAATATATCAACAGGTATCAAATACTTTGTCCTTTTCACCCTGCTTGTATCTTTTGTTACTCTAAGAACTTCTTTCAGATGTTTCAAAAACAATTAATCTGTTTCCTAGACAGGTAACAAATCTCCTGCTTTCTACACCTATCTCAGGGAGAAGGAAATAAAAACCTTCTGGAACTTTCTATCCACAATCTATGCTGCTCCAACTAAGCTCAAAACCAGAAAGGCAAATACTGGCTAATTCTGGAATAGTATAGGAATGCAGAGCCAGGTCCTGCTGGGATCCCTGTAGACTTCTAGTTCTGCCTGCAGAGGTTCCAATTACCAGCTTCTATAAGCCATAAGGATGGGTGTGTTACAGGTAATACACTTAGCTCAGGTAATAAATAATATACACAGCAATATGAGAGGAAGCAATATCCAGCTGCTTAGAATGGAAGTAGTCTAATTTTAAGACTTTCCAACAGAGAAAATCATATCTTGGCATCACTGTCTTTTCTGAGGTACCTGGGTATGGTGTTAATTGATAATGCAGAGCTGTGACAAATAATACCAATATACCTGATCGTGTTTCACCTGCTGTAGAGGAATGGTGCTTGCAAGTCTGTAAATTTAGCAGAGAGATTAGATGTTTTGAATTATTAAGGAGTTATATAAGATTCCTCCCCAAATCCATTCAGCATTCCTGTAAATCTATCCTGTGGCACACTCAACAATCCAGCTGGTGTTCTAAGAGGTGGGATGTACTCCTAATCCTTGGTGGAAAGGTAGTTCAAACCCATCAAGGCTCACAAACAGTATGTATGACTTGGGAAACAACATTCCCCAAAGCCTGGCTTCTGCTGGAGAACGCCAGTGGAGCAGTCAGAGGTAGAGTACTGTGTGATGTGCTGGCACACTTGATTGTCAGCAGGACTGTGCTCCTCACTCCTGCCAGGGAGGAATGCTGCTGAAAGTATTGGAATTGCACTAATTGCAGCTGCCAGTGTGAAAGGCAACAAAATCTGCACAGAGCAGGTCCGAGCCCACTGGGTACTTAGGCAAAAGACAGACAGCTCTTTTGGGGCAGACTGTCTGAAAAAGTTTGATTCTCATGCCAGCAAGTCAAAGTCAAAAATGTATTTACCTCCTCAGTCTGTTAAAGGAGATGGTTTAACATTCCCTTCTGCTTTTTCTTTTCTGCCAGTCCGTTTCTGCAACAGGATTTTCAAGGAAGATCCTTCTGGCCTTGCAATACACAGGTAGTAGCCAGGCCTGAGTAACAACCTCTAGACCACACCAAACTCCCCAAAACTCCCTGCTGGAAGAAAGCCAGTAAGTGCTCTTCTCATGGGCTGCATTGCACTGACTCATACAATTAATTATCTAATTAGAAGACCTGCAGCCACAAAGCCTCAGGCTGCAATCCCGTCAGCTTTCACAAGCTAAGAAGGGTCAGTCTGGGTGAGGGCACTGGTTGAAACAAAGGGACATCCCAGCCATGGTAAGTGGAAGAGGATGACATTTGCCTTTTACTCCTAATCCATCCCTTCTGTCTGCTCCTCTCTGATGTTGCAGGTTGCTATTCCAGGAATAGGAATTGCTGATCATCATTATTAGATGAAGCGCTGGCTACCTGGGTGACCCAAATCCATCTGTCAGGGAGCTTAATATCCAAAGGCAGCTACAGGAAGGAACTGGTGTGAGGGTGGAGGTAAACTGGTGACAGATCTACTGCAGCAAGTGGGGCTGGAGCCAATTAAAACTGATTCTCACTCTGGTGATATTGTGGCCTACAGCAGAAGACAGAGATGCATGGAAGGCCAGCACTTCTATCACTGAGCAGCAGTAAGGATGTCTTGAAAGAACAATAAAAACAAAAAGGGCTCACAATTCAGGGAGTGTTGAATCCACAGCTGACTGGCAAGAGAGAAGCAGCAGGGATCTGCTTGGCTCCCCTAAAAAAGGAATACAACTTACCTTTTTAGTTGAAAGCACAGGTTTTTGTTTGTTCCCAAATGGAGCTTTCCTTGCAGATGGGCACATGCTTTAATCCATTTAATCACGTCACAGGGCCATTCATTATTTTAAAATTGTTAGTTAAACAAGAAGCTTAAATTATTCTTGTTTTTCAAAAACACATGTGGAAAAAAGAGTCCTCGCCCTCTTATATTTCTGAGAAATTAGTACTTCCCAGTGAAACTCCTGCACTGACACAAGATTCCTCCAGGACCAACAACACTCTGGAAAATCTTTTGTGTTCCATGGCCCAACTGGACAAAGTAGAATTTAAATCCTTGTAAATACATGCCTGGCAGCAGTAATAAACCTGCCACTGCAAATTTTGCATCTAAATTAATTCCAAATTTTGGAACAAATGCAACAGGTGAAGTTCAGGCACCTGGAAATAAGGAAGATAACCATTGAGCTTTCTCCTCGAGTTGGTCTGGGCAGAGGTAAGAGCTGTCATTAACTCTGTACAAGTCCTGAGGACTCACAGAATTTACACAGCCTGTCCTCAATGCCCAGTCTCTTTGCATTCAGCTTCAGGAGAAACACACATAGGCATTGCAGAAAGATATTTGGTTGTCTGAGCCACAAGCAGTATTGTTTGTGTACCAGGAACATCCTACTCCTACTCTGAAGCCTTATCTCATAACTGTGGTACTCCCTGAAAAGAATGGGAGGAAAAAGAGAAAAAAATTTAAGTCCACAGTGTGTCACTAAGGAGAGAAAGAGGGAATGAAATGTCTCTGCAGACAATGCTAAATGATTTTGGAAATGATCTTTAAGTATAAGCAACTGCTTCCAAGCATGATTTGTGTTAGTTCTTTTGGGGTTTTTTTCAATAATGTGGATTAATTTCCACAGTGAAATGAAGGGAATCTCTCTCCTACAATCCAGCCCAAGATGAATCAGACTGTGTTCTGTTGTGCTGGTAAGCTTTATTGTCTGCTGTGTCGATACAATTATTCAGGATTCTAATGGACAAGGCAGTGTACAGAGAAAATGAGGCTTGCATGGTGAAGTTCCTCCATCATAAAGCTTCAGAGAAAGCAACCGTGCTCCTGGGGAACGCTCATGGTGTGCACTGGCGAGCGCGGCACTCGCACAGCGAGGCGGAGGGGATGTAGTGCTGCACCATGGTCCCGTTGGGACACCGCAGTGGGATCGTCACCGTGGTGGTCTGAGTGGCTGTACAGCAGCTGCAGCTGTCCTCCCACTGCCCAGTCTGAGCAGAGTACCTGGTGGTGCTTCTGCACTTGCCCTAAATGGAAAAAGAAGAGGGCTGAAGTTTGAACAGAGCCTCATCACACTCCGAATCCTGGTTCTTTCCTTCAATGTATCCGTGGGGGACTTTGTGCAGCTTCTGTGCTCTGCTGTAAAACATGAACTCAGAAACAGGTGCCTGACTCCAGAATGTGGGGTCCTCCTCAAAGAGTAACTCCTTGTGAGCATAAGCAGAACAAAGGAGAGGTGAAGAAACTGTTCACACACACACACACACACACACAAAAGCCTGGAATTTAAAATCTCACAGGGAATGTCCACAGCTATGGTGTTGGCTTCTGAGCAAATGTGGTTATCAGGCATTCAGAACGTGCTTTAGCCCAAATGCTGCAACCCACACACCCACTGTTGCCCTGCTGGTGCTATTTTTTCTTGTTCTGCTTGTCTGGCCACTTAACTAATTTAGATCAAGCTGTCAGTGTCTGTAGCTATAAGCCTTCATGATGTGAAAACAAGTGGCCCCACATAACACTCTGTCAGAGTCCATTTCCTTTGGTGGCTTCGTTCTCTTACTTCCCAGTCTAATTAAATTAAAATATCCTATCATTATCAGGGAAGACTTTAGAAAAAATGAACTTAATACTGTTTATTCCCAAAATAAAATTTGGACTTCTGCAGGAGAAACATCAATACTCATGGCTAAGGATCATTTACTTTGCAAACAGGACAAGAAGTCAAGAATTATCAGTTATGCCATAACTTGGATTGCACAAAAGGGTTGATTAAAATCCTTGTATGGGGCTTGGTTAGCTTGGAAAGAGCAGAGATGGTAACATCCAGAAGGAAAGTTATGCTCCTGTTTTGAAAGAAAGTAGCCATATAAGGTGTAAGCAGTGATAGGCTGGGAATTAAATTTTTAATCTGATTATGGAAGACACAAGACATGTAGAACACAACACCTTGGTGCCAAGACTAACAGAGGAATCCCAGAGCTTATAGGGCACGCAAGTCAAATCTGGTACTCAGGTTTAAAGGTCTTTTAAAATGCCATTTATCTAAATACTTATTTAAATTCCCTTAACCCAGAGGCTCAGTGCTTAGCTACAAAATCAGAGCTGAACATCAGCTTCACAATGTGAAGATAAATATTCCTTCTTTTTTAGTATAGAAAGTCCTAACAGAGCTGCTTCAGAGTCATTAATTTCTGATGGAAGTAAGAGAGTGGGATGAACAAAGCCTTTGTGTCAAACACATGTGCCTTTTTTCATTCTGGTTTGACCAGGGAAAATTCAGCATCACCAAATTACTTCAGGAAATAAGTGCCAATGAGGTTAATACCAAGCCAATAAGAGAAAAACTGATGCTCGACTTACTGTAGTGAAACCATGGTGGAGGAAAAGGTTTCCTTTGGGGAAAGAGAAAGGGGAGGTCTTGGGGCAGAGCAGAGGGGGGGTTGATTTTTGTTATTTACCTCACAGTGAGATATGGGCACCTCCTTTTCAGCCACACATCCATTGATATTCCCATACTGCAGTCTGGTACTTACTGGATGACATTCTACCTCCACACCTACCAAGTAAAAAAAAAAAAAAAA
>VYXF01011139.1:376384-388880 GCA_013397295.1 Polioptila caerulea
AAAAAGTAGCTCGTTTCTGGTTCCAGGGCTGGAAATGCCCTTTCTCTTTTAATGATTTCATCACTCATTTATAAAAATTGTCCACCTGAAAGCACAGTTGTGTTCACTCAGTTGAAAAGCACAAAAAAAAAAAAAAGTCATCAGCCTCAACACAGTTTCATCCCCTTTTTGATCCTGACTTATCAACATGATCTCCAGTTACTTTACCTCTGTAAATTTACTCTGGTTTTTACTCTGTTATTCACTTTTTACCTCTGTTATTTACTTTTTTTGTTGGCTGTGCCTTTTCTGCAAAGGCAAGTGCTTGTAACTTAACAAGACACGTGAGATTGAGATCAACAGAGAAAAGAGGTGAGAAGCAGAGACATGACATCTTTGCTAAGACCTGTTCACTTGTGTGCTCCCACAAACTTAACAGCTGGAACAGTGCCCTCAGACACACTACAAAACTCCAGTTGTGAAGGCATTACATAGAAAGGGAAACTGGTTCCTCAACCAACTCCTTTGCCCAAGGACTTGTAGGACTCTGCTGAGCCAAAGGCATCAGCCTGGACTTGAGAGAAAAAAGTCTCTGCCCAGTTCTTTATGGCACAGAGACATCTGACAGACAGACTCTCTCAAGACCTTGGAAGATAATGTAATCTATGTCCATGAGAAACTGAGCTTCCCAGGCAAAGCAGCACTGGGAATAAGGATTTGAAGGTCCATTCAATATAGGAGGTTTTAGGCACCCAGAACATCACTTAGATCAATTTGCCTTTGCAAATCAGGGAGGTATCACTTTTAAATTACTCTAATTGTAAAATAAATCTATTATTATAACTAAAACTGTTAAAAAAATAAATTATCTGTGCTCATTTGGAAATAATTTCTCCTCAATTACAGTGATTGGCAGTCACAATTAATAGAGCCTGCCCACCACCCTGGCTTCTAAATCTCAAAATCTGGTTTTGTTAATAAATAATTTTGAGTATTCCTTACTTGTAGCCTGGTGGATTAAAGCTCCCTTAACCAAATTACCTGTTTGATCCATTTGATGACAGTCTCTCAATAGGTTTCTGACTTCTATCTCTCAAGCCAGAGCTCAGTGATTATCCAGACAGGCAAAGGCTGCAAACTCTCTAGGAGTTACCATCCTTCATCAGGGGTATTATTGCAGCAGCTCCTGTGCCAGTGTGGTGATGGGCAGCTATGCTGGCCATCTTTTATTTATGAGCACATGCATAGCAAAAATAAGAAAATTAAAAGACATAACACAGACAAGATGTTGGTATTCTGATCTTAAAAGATAATTTCAATCCTTTGTTATAATTTTTAACTTTATATAAGCTACAGTATTTTTTTTTACTTACAGAGGAGAAAACTGAGAGGTTATCTGCTCACAAATGCATCAGAGATTCATTTTAGAAATGAGAACCCAACCCTGCAATCCTTCCTTATGTAAGAAAATCCTTCCTACTCTCACAGTCTGACTGACATTTGGATTATCCCCACAAAGATTCTTGAAATTAGGAGTTGCAGGATTGACCCCTGAACTGACAAATTTAAGAAGCAGTCAGGCTGTTCCATAGGAATGCATTTCCCCTTCTATTTTTGGTTAATATGTTATCAAAAACTTCACGGCCACCAGGGTTGGGCTTTTTTGATTAATTAATTTTAAGCTGATTGATTATTCATGAAGTGTTTTCCTCACATATTCAGCAGTATCAGGTTATGTGACTTGTCAGGCTGTCTGTGCAGGACTGTTCCTGTGATCACCAGATGAACAATCAAATAAAACATTCATAATTAACATCTGAATAAAATGTGGAGAGTATCTATTTCTTTCTAAGCACTTGGGAATACTGTCAAAACACATGTTCTAGATGACAAAACATGACAGCAGCATCCCAGTCAGAGGGTGGGCTTCTTTGATGGTTTGCTATAACCACATTGCTAAGCTCTGCCTCATTACACTGCACATTATGGAAAATGTAGGTACTTACACACTCTGCCTTTTCCATACAAGATTTCTGGATTATTTACTTACATGTGTCACAGCAAGTGTTGCCAATTTTTGCAATTCTGCCCTAAAATGATTAAAAAAAAAAAACTCAAATTTTGGCACAAGTGGTACACTTCTGCTGAAAGAAGATGTATAAAGCAGAGTACTAGGCAAAAAAAAAAAAAAAAAAGACCCAACCAAAACTGAATTTCTACATTATACAAAATCATAAATCTACATTAATAATCTTTTCTTTATCAATTTTAATTATCTTTATTAATTTTAACAAACTTGTGATGGTATATACTTGTAACTAACTGGAAGTTATTGACTTATTTGCAAGTTCACCTAAAAATATCGCCCTCACCTTCTACTAGGAGCTTTCTAAAATAAAGATATTGAATACAAACAAATTACTGGAAACCAGAAGGATAAAATCAGCAGCATTCAAGTCCCATGTCTGTTTAAGAAATATCACATCTGTCAAGTTTTAAAAGTCATTACACATTATGTTTCTTGTTTCATTTCTACCATCCAGAAAATAATTCTCAAAAATATATGTATGGTGCAAATTATTGAAAAATTATTGAAAGGGGAAAATAGAGAAATATTTACACTGCAGGGTGATGCCATTGTTGCACTAAACCCCTGAGCTTACATGCAAATTTTGAGGTTTTTTAAAATTAAAAACCTTAAAATTTTGATCGGCAACAAGATGGAAATCACTACTTTTAAAGCTGAAGTAGTTCTGTTTGGGGGGGATAGGAGAAAAATAAATGTAGTTTGAGAAATTCTGTTTAAAAACTAAACTGTTTTTCACTGATTTTCCATTAGCATCACTTGAACATGATAATAACCCCAAGCCCATAATATTTTTTTTCTAAATCTTTGTTTATACAACAAAACTGTGTATTATAATTTCACAAAGTGAGAAATGTCCTGTAGAAGCTTTATTTTGCCCACATTATACATAACAAATCCTCCGTTTGTTTCACGTGTATGAGCAGAGTGGTTTGGTGACAAGCTTTATTAATGGTTCTCTGTTTCCTGCCATGCCCAAGAAAATGGGACCAGGTGGATCCAAACATCTCTAAGATGTGTAGAACCTGACAGATAAGCAAAAGCAGGCCCCCATTTGCCACACTCACACCTCATTCTGTTCCTCAGTGTCTAATTCATCTCAAATCACAACAAAGATGGGTGGATAATTGGTGCAGGGTTTTTTATCCTGCTAAACAACTGCAGTTGTGGAAGTTGGCTCTTCCTACAGCAGTGTGAAAATTCCTTCTGCCCTGGTCTTGTAAGGGTAGAGAAAATATACCTTAGCATTTCCTATGCACATTTCTCAGTTTGTGTCATTGCCCACACAGTTTTGCTCTGGATCCCAAACTGAGAGCATTGTTAAAAGCACCACTTGCAAATGTTTGATTCTTCAAATATTCAGCTTCATATTCATAACAGAATTATGGTCAGCAGCCAGTATGGTCCCACAAAAAGCCAGATTCTATTTTAAAACAGAAAACCTACATCTTTCTGAATTTCAGAGAAAGGTCCAATTCAGTTCAGCCAAGGTGCTGGGAGAGGGTTGGGGTTTCCCACCCCAGCACACAGAAGGTTCCAGAAACATGACAGAGACCTTGAGGAAACCTGGAAACAGGACCTGTTTCACTACTTACTCCTTCAGCCAAGCATCTCCTGGCATCAAATGGGGGACAGCCAGTGATTCTCCTCTCCCAGATAAATTCCCCTCTCTCGTTTACTCTACAGGAGTGGCTGTCACAGCCATCCTGAAGGGATGCATTTGCCTGGAAAGATTGAAGGGCTGTTAGCTTTACACAGAAACAACAGGGGACAGGAAATTTTCAGGATATTCCTTTGCTAATGTCGCAATTAAAGTACCAAGGTGGTGGCATTTATAAAACATGGGAATCTTTACTAAACAGCATTGTTTATCAACAAAGTTGTTATCTTCTGTTTAACTCCTTGGCCATATTGATCAAAGATCTGCCCAGACTGCCAAAATTTGACCTTTTTCAGCTCTTAACAGGGAAGAAATTTCCATTAACTTAGGAAAAAAACTTCTCAAAGTAAGAGATTTGCGGGTCTGGCCTATGATCTGTCTTTAGAAGAGATATACATACACAATTATTTACCTTCTGGATGAGTTGGGAACTTCTTTAGAAAATATATAACCACACCCCCATCTCCACACCAAATGATGTAGGTTGGAATAAACCCTTAAGAACAAGCCCAGTCATGAACCTCCCACTGCCAACCAAGTCCACCACAAAACCACATCTCTAAGAGCCACAGCCACATGTTTTTAAAATCCCTTCAGGGCCTGGTGACTCAACCTCTGCCCTGGGCAGCCTGTGCCAAAGCTGGACAATCCTTCCAATGAAGAAAAAATTTAATATTCAATCTCAGCCTCCCCTGGTACAACTTGAGGCTGTTTCTTTTTGTCTTGTCCTTTGTTCCAAGCCCGACCCCCCCGGCTGTCCCCTCCTGGCAGGAGCTGTGCAGAGCCAGAAGGGCCCCCCTGAGCCTCCTTTGCTCCAGGCTGAGCCCCCACAGCTCCCTCAGCCCCTCCTGCTGCTCCAGCCCCTTCCCCAGCTTCGTGGCTCTTCCCATACTCTCCCCACCTAAAACTTCTCACAGGAACAGAATAAAAGAAAATTTTAGATTCTGTCTCTTGCAACAGAGGTTGGGGCTGAACCAGAAAAACCTCCACTCCTGTTTAAGAGCATGCCATGCATTAAGGGGGCTCTGAGCAGCCTGCTCTACTGGGAGGTGTCCCTGCCCATGGCAGGATGTTGGGACAAGATGATCTTTGAGGTCCCTTCCAACCCAATCCATTCTATGATTCCATCTGGGAGAGGTTTCTCAAAATTCACATTTTCAACTTAACTATTTCACATTTAAAATTAGGGTTTTCATTTCCTCTAAAATACCTGTTTGAGGTCATATTCCAGTTAAAGCTCATTGATAACATTCCTAAATCTAGAATGCCCCTCTAGAATTTTGCACTGTGGTTTGAAGTCTCCTATTTTTTTCATTTGTAAACAAATGAACTTCCTTGATCAATTATCCTGAGATACAAAAAACACTGGTAATACCATGCTACCTAATAAAAAAAAAAGAAGAAAAATGCACTTCCCTGAGGTTCAACAGAAGTTGATGATACATTTACTCATAAATAAAGAGTGCTTAAATCTTACCTGAAGATATTGAACCCTTCCATCTCTCAGCCTGATGCTACATGAAGTTGGCACACATTTTCCACAGCAAGAGCCAGGGATTTCCTGCCTTCTGTAGTTCTAGAAGGTGAAGGACATTTTTCTGGGTTTATTTTGTTTAAAGCATGCATCCTAAATTTATTTTAATATTTTTCTGATTTTTTTTTTTTTAATAATAAGATCCAGTGGACAAAATGATAGCCAGCAATATGCTTCTCAGTGAAACCAATGAATTCTACAGTGTGACATGGAAAAATAGTTGGAAGTGCTGAAATAGGAGAGAAAAGGGCAAAATACCCAGTAAGCTTTGGGCTGGGAAAGGGCAGAATAAGGCTAACCCAGAAAATTTTGGAGTGTGGAAAGAAAAAGAAAATGGCTTGATAATACAAAAGAGTAAAAGAGCACCAGAGAAGGTGCATATAATACAAGGGAAAAGGAGAGAAGGGGGATAATGAAGCCCAACAGCATTGGAGGGAAAAACTATGGCAGGAAAAAGAGCATGGGAGAATGAGCAGCACTAGGTGGAGAGGCAGAAAGGTACAGAGAGGAAAATGGAGAGGGAAAAAAACCAAACCAAGTAGAAAGGAACTGAGCTAACATATGAAGTGTCCCACAGTAATGTCCCCAGCTGCTCCAGAAAACCAACAGCTGCTTATGATGAGAGGAATATTTTTAAGAAAACTTTCTGGTTCAGTGAAGGCATGCAGGTTATCCATATGTTTTTTATAGAAAGAGCATTTGGGGAGGGGGGGTTACTACTAAATCATTAGGAGGAAACGCAGTTCATTGTTATTTAGGTGAATTTTCCCTACTAGCACAAATATAACCCCTTAAAGCAGGTCATAAAATGACAAAAAAAGGACCTTCCTGAGCAAAATATGCTGGAGTTGGCTGCACTTCAATTGCCAGTGCTTTTCCTTACACAACTTCAACATCCAGGAGAAAGCAGGTGCTCCTGAGAGAATTGGTACTCTTAACCCATTTGTATTCTTAAATTTTAGCAAGGAATTGCTTTTAACCTGGGTATACCATGAAGTCAAAGGCTTTGAGACAGGAAAGATCCTGTGAAGTGTGCGAATCCCACTGGCCTCAGGGGGATGAAGACATTCTGTATCTTATTGGATTTTTTTTTCCCTTCAAGCTCCATAAATTCCCTACAATGGCTAGGAAGGGATATCTACTCCTAGACCTGCAACTTCCCTTGGGTAGCTGCACATCTCCCAAACACAAGTCCACAGTCCTTAATAAGCCCAACTGGAAATGGCCCTTTCTTCAGGGTTTTCTGTCTAGTCTGTACTTTTGGGTCACACAGGGAAAAGGAGCTGTTTGGGAAATGTGTGGGTGGTGAAAGAAGCAGAAGAGGAATGTTTGCCCTTTTTTTTTCTTTTTATCATGTATTATGCTGATTCCTCTACCTTTAGTTCCTACAGCTGGCTCCTTGCATTGAGCAGCAAGAAGGGATATTTGTGTATCTTTGTGTGAGAACATGCACATGCACACACATCTCTGGCCACAAATTCAGTCTGGTGTGTCTGCTTGGGTTTTTTCATGACTCTGCCAGGTTATATTTTGTGGAAGTTATATTTTGAAAAAGATGCTTAGCACTGAGCTTAGGCATTTCTTTTTCCTTCAGAAGCCTATGTCTATAATCAAACCTTACAGGAGGGGTGATATAAGGGTCTAGAACCACAAAAAGTATCCCAGATTGTCCTTGTTGTCACAGGCTACATTCACACCAACAAATAAAAGGGGTCAAGGCCAGTTTGATGGCCCAGTGGGCAAGTGGAACACTTATGAATTATCTGAGCTGCAGTCTCCACGTGGAACTGGCTGGCCTTGGGTTGTCCTAACCACTGACCTGTCCCTGGACATCATTTGGATGTCACAGCATCATTTTTATACTCACAACAGGCCAGCTGTTTACAATTCTTCATGAAAAATGGTTGCAGGAAATAATTTGAGCCTGCAGTCTTGCTCTATTTTTTATTGGTAGAGATAACTCTACAGAAACTTAACTACATTTCCAGTCTTTTCCAGTTCTACTTCAGGATGGGAGATTGGACTCATCAAAAACTCTGCCCCTCTCAGCCCTACAGACTATCAGTGCACGCCTCTCCTGGACATCAGCCAGGAATCCCACATGATCAGGTTAGAGGTGTGGATTTTGGGTGCCACAGCCACTGTTTGTGCAGGCCCTGGGTTTGGTTGGGCCTATTGGGCTCCATCCACTGTCCAGTGAAGGGATGAAGAAGAGGAAGAGGCATTCAAGTTTTTTTTTCCATGAAACCTAGCTGCTGGTCTGTGCTCTTTGGACACAGGGAGATCAAACCAGCCTTTACAACTCACTTATAAAACTCCTTCTACTCAAGCATTGGTGCTAAGAGAGAAAACTACACAACTGAGCAGAGCTAATCAGGCAATCCTGTCACACTCTTGGTCAGTGGGGTAAAAATGGAAACTATATCCCTCTGGCTTTCTCAGTCAAAGTCACTCCCTGCAGGTGATGGCACGAGAGACTTCAAAAACCAGTGGGAACTGATGGGGACAATCACTTCAAATCACCAAAGGCAAGGGCTGGGAACCAAATAAATGCTACTGAGCCCAGCTATTAGACAGTTTGGAAGAGTCATAGGAAAGGCCTGAAGCATGGAGATCTGTCTGAGCTGCCAGCCCCTGAAGGGACAGAGAGCACTACAGGAAAGAGGATTCAGCAGTCTAATGATTTGCCAAACCTTACAATGCCCTAAGGGTAATGATCTAAAATAAAATGTGCCTGTGGAGCTGAGTACCATGTAAAGTTATCTTTGCTGCGCTGAGGATTCAGATCAGATTTGGTGCATATCACCTAATTCATGGAAAGAACACAGAGCCAAGCCTTCTCAGAAGAACCCAAAGCAAGGCCCTGGGCTGTACCCGACGTACAGAGTTGTACCAAACCGGTGTCGTGAAGAGCACGACTCTCACCAGACACAGCCCTGAGAGCCCCCCAGAGTGCCCCACTCACCGCAGGGCAGGCCTGGCAGTTCACTTTGGTGCACCTCAGGGTGTATTTCCGAGGGGCTGACTGGAAGCAGTCACACGTGGTGCACGGATCCACCATCAGGCGCCTCCCGTGCTGAAACACCGGAACCGCTCTGTCAGGGAGTGACCATCTCACCAGCAAAACTCAGATAAACAAGTGGCTTCAGCTTCAATCTCCTTCATTAAATCTTGCACTGTAATTCTTTGTTACAAAATCAAGAAACAACTTGAAACCTAAACATGGGGTTCCTCAGCTTTCCAGGTTTAACCTTTTGTAGTGATTATCATAACTAATTAACTTATAGTAAGTCATTAAATGAAGTTAGCTTAAGACAGTTTAGTTTTCTTTCAATATTGCAGGAGGTGAGACATTTTATTTTAAGTTTTCAAAATACAATCTCCTTTTTTGCCTTCAACGTGACATTTTGTTTCAAAATTTGCTTACGTTTCATTTTAAATTAATTGTAATATTTTGAAAGGCTTGAAGAAAGAAAAAGTACTTTACTTGAAAGATCAGGTGAACATTTTGTTGGGGAAGAAAAAAAAATAAATTCGTCATGGCAGAACAGGACATAACTGGAAAGAGCTTTGGTTTGCAATACAGAAATCATATATAGATACACACATATGGAATATATAATCCTATATAAGAGAAGGTGGCAAGAGCTGCTAATTACTGTCTTGATTGACATTCCCTAAAAATATTGTCTTCATAGGACACCAACTAGCTCTGACAACAAGCAATAGAGGAAACAAGTAGAGGGATCAAAGAGAAAGTAGAATTTATCACTTTTAAACCAGTGTTCTGACAAGAAAGCTTTTCTTTTCTGACAAGAAAAACAAGAATTTTTCCTTGGATTTAACTCTACAGGGAAGTCTTCTCTACACAGAATGATGGATGCTTGATGACATGGCTTTCACTCTAAAAAACTGATAAACTTATGCCTTTGGACTGCGAAAAAAAATATTCAAACCACAAGAAATAGATGGAGAAAGGTTCTCATTGCCATATCACTAAAATAACAAGAGATTTGAGTAAATTTACTTTTAAATAAATGAAAAAGGAAGACACATGTTGACAAAGCAGGAATGAGTAGGTTAAATTTAGGTTAAATGACTAAAGAGAACCTTTTTCCCTGGGGGATGGTGAGAATATTTAGAGCACTTTGACACCAGAGGTGCTGCCAGAATGTGGATTTAGGGAAACAATGGACAATTGACAGAGGTCTCCAAAGATAAATTCGGCATAAATGAGATCAGATGCTTAACTCCCATCATTCCCACTGTCATGGACTGGGTTAAAGATGTCTTAATCTATCCATTAAATACACAGTTGAGAAAAAATTTCCTCACAGGGTATATCAGCAGGGATCTTGAAAGGGAAAAGAGGTCAAACAGGGAGGAAGCTCAGCTTTCCTGTTCCTGCTAATAGCCAAGGAGGGATGCCTCTCTTTCCACACAGGTGGAGGAAGTCTCCATCCTTGCTTTAATCTGCCTTATCCTCTAAGCAGAATATGGGAAGGTTTTGCTTCCCCAAAGTGGGCAAGGATCGCTTGGGAGATTAACCCTCGTAGACAGTTTGCTGTGTGTTTGGTAGTCTGCAAACCATTACAAAATGCAGATTACCAAGGTTTCTAAGCACTCTTTTCAAGCATCCTTCAAGATAAGGAAACATTGCTGTCCCCATTTTGCAGAGATGCTCATTGTCATATAGGATGACGCTGGCAGAGTCAGGGGCTGGACACAGACATGCTGAGCCCCTGGCACTGCTTTTACTCCAAGGTCCCTCTTGCAGAGATTCTATCTGGAAAAAATGCTGTTCTGTACCATGAGTATGTTCTGACGAGTGTTTATCTTTCAAAAGCTCATTCATATATTTAAATATTTTGCCATCTCAACAAGTAAAAGGAATTTATGTCTTACCCCAATAACAGTGCCATTCAAAGGACAACCATTCAGGGGTGCTGAAAAAGAACAAAGTATTCCATTTAGCATTACCATTATAATGACAATTTCAAGATTTAATCAACCACAGCTATGCTTTTTTGACTCAGTACAGTTCCAGCTTGAAGAAATTTGTATCCAGTTTCACTGTCAAGAGGCATAGCTGAGCCCCCTTACATTATACCTTGAAAGGCAATGATTTGTCAGAGCTACACGTAATGTTGCATACCAATACCTCTGGCTGAGCTATTTTTGAACAAGTACATGGCAGAACACAAGTCCCCTCCAGTCCCCTCCAGTTCCAGCCTCACACTTTTAGAAGATGAACTCAGGTTTGCCACAAATTAGAGAACATATATCCTGTCTTCCTCCCACTGCTCCCTCCTCACGCTGTGGTTGCACACACACTTGTCAACTAAACATCACTGTGAGTCTTCCCAGACTGAGGCCAATTACCTAAATGTTTTGATTTAGGCTTTTGAGCCAAGAGTATGTTAGGAGTCATAGAATCATAGGCTCGGCTTGGAAGTGACCTTAAAGATCATCCAATTCCAACCCCCTGCCATGGGCAGGGACACCTCCCACTAGCCCAGGTTCCTCACAGCCCCATCCAGCCTGGCCTTGGACACTGCCAGGGATGGAGCAGCCACAGCTGCTCTGGGCACCCTGTGCCAGGGCCTCACCACCCTCACAGGGAACAATTTCTTCCCAATATCCAATCTAACCCTGCTCTCTCTGTCAGTGTGAAGCCACTGCTCATTGTCCTACCATTCCAATTCTCGTCACTAGTCCCCACTCCATCTTTCCTGAAGGCCCCTTTCAGGCAATGGAAGGCAGAATCCCCCCCTCCCCTTTTGCCCATGGGGTTTTGGAGGCAGCAGCAGGTGCTCCTGTACTCAGTGTCTGAGTTACAGAGGAGCCCTTCAAAGTGGGGCTATGCTTCCAAAACACACACTTTGAAAATATTTGTTGGGAAACAGAAAATCAGCCCATGAAACAATCCATGCTGGAGTGATCCTGTGTGTCATCCCCCAAAGCATACCACATCTGCAGGAAGGACAGCAGTCTGTCACTCGGTCACAGCGCAGCTCAGTTCCCTCTGGACAGTCAGGCACATCCATCTGGGAGCAGGAGACATTCTTCTGCTGCACAAAAACCTCGTTGTTCACCCGGACACACTCGTTGACAACGCAGCGGTTCCAGGGGGATCGCCACTCTGTGCCAACCTGAGGGGAAGTTGTGAGAGGATTAAACACAAGCAGCAGCATCTGTGCCCTTGGACAGAGGGAAGGCCACCCCAGCCAGATGCTGGCTCGCCAAAAGCACATTTACTGCATCAGGAACATCATCATTCAACAGCTCTGCACAAACCCTCACCTTGACAATCCATTTATAGAGCATGCTGAGCTTGTAGAGAATAATTACTGGAGTATCCTTCAAAAGGGACAGGTCATAGAGAATGTGGAGAAGGAACAGCACTCCTAACTGGGGTTGAATTTGCATTTATTCCCTGCTGACTGGCTGCACTGCACTGCAGCTGAGCAGCCCCTCTTTCTGCTGCAACCTGCTGCAAATCAGCTCTGCTAAGCCCAAAGGAGGCTTTAGCAACAGGCTCTAGACCCAAAACACTTCAAAATGCAGACAAGACAAGATCCTGTTGACAGTTCTCTTACTATCATCACCCACAGGCCAGACAGAGCAGGAACTTTAAGTGCTATTTATGAAAACAGACATCAACAGAGGCCAGGAGGAAGATGCTGTCACAGTTCAGTGCTGGGAGGAGCTGCTCACTGCTTTGTGGTTTTATTCCTTCACTGATACCACTCCGAATACACTTCAAGAGCAGCAAAACTCAAGATCAGATCCCCAACTGCAGTCAATTCAAACATCTTTGCTCTGAAAGTTAGGAAACACATTCTTCTAGTGGGTTAAATGCTTAATTCTCCCCTAATGACTGAAGAGTTACAAGAGGACATACCAAGGAAGAGACTGCAGAGTATAACTATTAATGTGTTAGGACAAAAAAAATAAAAGTCATTGAGAGACAATGGGACACAAAAATTGGCCTTCTGATGGCTTGTTTCATGGAGCAGAAAAGAACAGTGACTCACATTAAGAGATCCCCATGTTAAAACCAGGAAAAAGGCAGGCTGCAAAATGACACTTTATTAAGCTTCTTTTTTTTTAAGACAGCAGTAGATTGCAATACAAATTAACTGGGATAATGTAAACAAATAGCTGACAGGCAGGCAGGCATTATATTAAATGAGCATTCTTTCAAGCTACCAGGGCTGAAATTAGTAATTGTATG